>OX940807.1:17071781-17631096 GCA_954870605.1 Acer campestre | reverse complement strand
GAGAAAGCAAATTAGATATTTTAATAAAATAATATATTTTCCCATTTAAGAATTAAAAAATTATCTCTCATCTCATTTTCTCTCTCTCTCTCTCTCACTCACTCAATCAACACACCAGTCCACCATCTCTGATTTGCTTTCTAAAAAATAAGACATTTCAATCTCAAACACAATTGCTTTTTGAAACTAGTATATTTTCAATAAACTAATATATTTCAATCTCTCTCACTCGATCACCACACTAGTCCACCATCTCCTCCACCCACTGCCCTGCTGAACCCGGAATCCCCTTCCACCACCAAATTGAACCACCATGAACAAAACCCATATCATATATATATCTCTCTCTTCACGATCTAGCCACAAACAAAACCAAAAATCATCAAGAATAAATGAAATCGAAACAAAAACCCATCATAATCCTCTCTCTAACATAAACACCCACCGAAAACAGAGAGAAGTCATGAATCGATCTCGTCGCTGCGATTCACATTTAACATGAATCAATCCTGCCGCCATCACAATTCATATTGCAAATCATAGAATGGTGGTGTCTGATACTCTGATGTGAAGATCGAGAGAGAGAGAGAGAGAGAGATTACAGGAGAGGGATGATGGGGTTTGAGAGACATGGTGATGTCTGGTGATGCAGAAGAGAGATGGTGGGGTTTGAGAATTGAGCGAGATGGTGGTGTCTAGTGAGAGAGAGAGAGAGAATGAGATGTTGATCGAGTGAGAGGAGAGAGAATTTGTTTTTAAAATTTTTAAACGGTACCTTTGAACTTGACGATCAAACCATCCTTTTTAACGGCTGGATAACGGTAAAGGGGAAAATGGCTAATTCTAAAATTAGAGGAGGGGGTAAAACGATGTTGATCCAAAGGGGGGGGGGGTTGGGGTTGGGGTTGAGATGTGTTGGTTTGGAATTAATAATATCCCTTTAAACTATGATCTTTACTGCCGATTTCATGTTTGGACCAAACTTAGCAATTTAAATCTTAACACTAAATTAGGATGCAAATTTAAGTTAGGTGCCGTGTTTAAGTTTGAACACAATTTCTTTGTATATTGGTTGATCTGTACATACTTGTTAAATTTATTGTGTTGAAAGCTAAAACTCAAAACATGTATCAAAATAATGAGTAATGCTCCAATTAACTTGATAATTCTTAATTTTATCAATTTATCTATATAATATATTAAAACTTAAAAAAAAAAAAATAATAATTATAATATTAACTCCATCCAAAATATATTTAAAAAGTAAGTCTCATAGAAAGTTAACAAAATTTTCTCAAATGAACCACCTACATCAAAACTAATCGTGTTGAACTCAACTGATTTATTTAACGGGTTTAATGTGTTGACCCAATAATGACTCAAATCCAATAAAGTCCAACCTAAACTCCCTAATTTTGTGTCGTGTCACTGGATCCAATCGACAATTGCAACATCTATTCGGTGATGTGATACAAACATGACACAAAATTAATGGGTTTGGATCGGACCTTATCGGGGTTGAGTCATTATTATGTCAACATGTTGAACTTGTTACACATACTATTATTTCGAGTCATTTTGAGTCATGTTTAGGTTTAGCTCCTTTTAATATGTTAACCCATTTAATACTAGGGGGAATTGCATAAACATCCCTCAAGATTTGATAAAATTACATGGATATGACAGTTTTGACCATATACACACAAACTTCCCTTAACATTTGAAAATTGTTGCACAAACATCCTCTACTGTTAAATAGATCAATTAGTTAATGGTTAAAAGTGTAAAAAGTCTAAAATACCCTTTATTTTTATTTTAAATAAATTAATTTTTTTTAAAATAAGATAAAAATATATATAAAAAATATATTTTAGAAAACATGAATGTATCTTAAATCTGAAACCTGGAAAAAAAAATGCTTCTTTACAATTAAAAAAAAATAGTTTTTTAAACAATTTAATAATAAATAAATTTTAAATTTTAAATTTATTTAAAATCAAGGGGGAATTGCACAAACTTTTTTTTTTTTGAAGATGAATTTTTATTTCTAGATTTCAGATTTCAGATACATTCATGTTTTCTAAAAGATTTTTTTAAATATTTTTTATCTTATTTTTAAGTTTTTTTTAGTTTATTTAAAATAAAAATATAGGGTATTTTAGACTTTTTACACATTTGACCATTGACTAACGGATCCATCTAATAGTAGGAGATGTTTGTACAATAATTTTTAAATGTTGAAGGAAGTTTGTGTGTATAGGGCTAAAACTGCCATATCTGTGTAATTTTATCAAACCTTGAGAGATGTTTGTGCAATTCCCTCTATATAAATTAAAGACATCACATCATCCTATATATCAATATATGTTGATGGACAAATGATATATTACAAGATAAGTAAATTTTTTTTTTCTTCCTTCTGAACACAGAAAGCAGCATTTATCTAGACTTGCTTAGGGAATTGAAATGCAAGAATGTTAATGGAATCATGAAACTTGCTAAGGAGAAGCCCGATGTCTTCATGGGAAGGAGTCCCCAAGGTAGCACAACTCTTCATATAGCTTCAAGAACAGGAAACATGTGTGTGGTTCAGGAGATAATCAAGATTCAACCTTGTCTTGTATACGAGAGAAACCAGAGAGGTGAGACTCCGTTGCACATTGCAGCTGCGGTCGGTGACGTAAATATTGTTAAATTATTATTTGGTAAGAAGAAGATTGACAATGAAATTGGTCAAAAGAACATTCTGACGATGCAAGAAAATGAAAATAACACACCTCTGCACATGGCTATCAGGAACCATCACCTAAAAGTTGTACAAGAATTGATGAATGAAGATACTAAACCAGTATCCTCTGTTAACAAAGCTGGTCAGTCTCCACTCTCCATTGCAATTGATTCAAGTTCTATTGATATTGCACGTTGGATCATACATAACTTGATTGACTCTCTTAACTATGAAGGATCCAACAAAATGACACTTCTTCACAGTGCTGTCATGAGACAAAATTTCGGTTCATTTTAATATTATTTCAGCTTGCTTTGTAGATATAAATGTTTTAATGTATTTTGATTGAGAATAAATCTGATCAGTGCAATATTTTATTATTGCAATTGAGATGTCACGATGGAGATATTGAATGCGAGGAAGGATCTTGTCACTAAGGAGGATGTGAAGCAGAGGAATGCTTTTCATTATGCTGCAACACTGTTTTCAGCATATGAAGTTGAAAACATAGTAGCATTGTTATCAAAAGAAGATGTTTTGCTTTCATATAAGCGTGACTGCAATGGACAGACACCTGTTCACTTGGCCACTATAAATGGCTAGTTTGGTGTCGTGAAAATGCTTGTGAATGATTATCCAGATGTCATCGAAGTGCTAGACAATAATCAGCGTAACATCCTCCATCTTGCAGCTCAACATGGGCATGGTGATATCGTCTCATTTATTCTAAAATTGCCTGAAAAAGATGATTTGTTGAACATGCTCGATGAGGATGGGAATACCCATTTGCATCTAGCTGCAATGAACTTCCGTGACAATGTGGTTGATACCCTCTGTAGAGAAATGAAGTTGAACATCATGGCAACCAACCATAAGCACCAGACTGCTCTAGAAATAGCTCATACGTCCGATATTAAAGCAACAGAGAACAAGAAGGTATATATATGTTAAAATAAAGGGGAAATTGCACAAATATCCCTCGAGGTTTGATGAAATTGCACATATATGACAATTTTGGCCATATACACACAATCTTCCCTCAACATTTGAAAATTGTTGCACAAACATCCCCTGCCGTTAAATGGATCCGTTAGTCAATAGTCAAAAGTATAAAAAATCTAAAATACCCTTTATTTTAATTGTATTTTAATTTTAAATAGACTAAAAATTAAAAATAAGATAAAAATATATATATATTTTAGATAATATGAATTTATCTTAAATCTGAAACTTGGAAAAAAAAAATTAATCCTTACAAATAAGAAAAATAGTTTTAAAAATAATTTAATAATAAATAAATTTTAAATTTTAAATTTATTTAAAATCAAGAGGGAATTGCACAAACTATTTTTTTTTTTTTTGAAAATGAATTTTTTTTTTCAACTTTCTAATTTAGGATATATTCATATTTTCTAAAAGATTTTTTAATATATTTTTATCTTATTTTTGAATTTTGAATTTTGTTTAAAATAAAAAATATAGGGTATTTTAGATTTTTTACACGTTTGACCATTGACTAACGGATCCATTTAATGATAGGGGATGTTTGTGCAACAATTTTCAAATGTTGAGGGAAGTTTGTGCATATATGGTCAAAACTGCCATATTTGTGTAATTTTATCAAACCTCGGGGGTGTTTGTGCAATTCGCCCTTAATACTATTATTATCAATGTGTGATACTTTATTTGAGATTAATAATGTGTTAATTTTTAATGAGATTTTTGTTTTAAATTAATTTTGTAAGGATATTACTTGCTGAATGGATTTAAAGAATTAAATGAGTTTTAATTTTTTTGACAAATTAAATTAGTAAATCGACAAACTCAAAATTATTAATTTGTTAATTTAATGAGTTGTATTTGAGTTTTAATTTATGACACGATAAATTTAACTAGTTGTATTCCGATAAAGAAAAGAGATAATTCATGTATTATCAAAATGACTATTAAATGGGAAATTCAGTTCAAAATATCTATTATAGGCGAACAGTGTGACGTAAATAACCATTCGTAGGGAAAATTACCCTAGTGGCCACTCATTTGGTCAGGTGCTATCCTAGTAGCCACCCATTTTAATTTTGTAAATATTTATGGCAATTTTTTTTTCTAAAATACTTTTTAATTTTTATTTATGATCTGAAAATTATTATTTTAAGAAATTTTTTTTATTATTATAATTTTTATGATATTTTCTTTTTTATTAAGTTTATTTAAAGGATTTAAATTGTTATATTTGATTTAAATAAAGTCAACTAAGAGATGTTTTATGGATTGTTCAATTAAGAAGGATTTATTTGGTCAGAAGGTGATTTACAATTATCCCTAACTATTTTGCTTTGGAGTTCACTTTTGCTCACCACCTCCTTTTAAGGGGGTGTGCGTAGGGATGGCAAATTTACCCGGTCCGGTCGGGTATCCGGCTTTACCCTGGTCGGAAATCTCGGGTTTTCCGACCGGGTACCCGACTTTACCCTGGTCGGAAATCCCGGGTAAAACCCGGATATGCCTTACCCGGCACCGGGTAAGGGTTGTCCGAGTACCCGGTTTTTATTTTATTTTATTTTTAATTTTTTTTTTTTTACACAAACAAACTTAACCCTAAGATAATTATGAATAACCACAAACTATGAAAGTGATTATCAAGTGATTGTTATAGAACAAAAAAAAAAAAAACAAAAAAAAAAAAAAACAAAAAAAAAGAGAAAAGTAAAACCCGGGCAAAATCCGAGTATGGATACCCGGAAACCCGGTCGGGTTTTTCTGAGCCAGGTACCTGGATTCGAAAATCCGGGTATTTCCTGGCCGGATACCCGAACTGTTAAAACCCAGGTACTCGGCCGGGTCCGGGTATACCCGACCCGGACCCGGGTTTTTGCCATCCCTAGGTGAGCATTATTCCTCTGCAAAAAATATGATATGTGTCTATGGAGAGGTAATTTATCTAAACTCTGTTATATTTTTAGCCCATGGACACATGTCATGTGTTTAGGACGGGGTAATGTATACCCCCTTCAAGGTGAGCAAAAATAAACTCTTTGTTTTGTCCTATCTGGCAACAACAAATAACCTTGACAATCTCTGCGTTCTCTGCAGGGAGTTCTTTCTACGCGCCAATATTTCCGTTCGCGTTACCATCACGCCCCTAGATATCGCGTCTATAGACAACCTACGTGTATCAATAACAATTTAAAATTCTCCTTGCAAAAAACTAACCAGTACATTTTTTTTTGTGAAACCCTAACTGCAACTGAAACAGAACAAATCCTCTTCTTCACGTATCTACAAACCTGAAAAAAAAATTAAAAAAAAACCCTAATTTTCTTCGCAATTCCCATTTTCTCCCTAAAAAATTGTTCATTTCCACAAATGTTCATCTAGAATCCTAGCTTACACCGAATTCCCCCAGTCTATCACCTCACTATGGCTTCCGGTGATCGCCGGGACGATCCTCCGGCGGCCGGAGATATAAAGAACGGCGTTGCTTCAGGAGATACGATCCAGAAGCATCTTCCGCAGCCGCATCCGGCGTTGGCGCCGCCGATTCAGAGTCAGAGGCTGAGGCTCAATCCTAACAAGGACCACAAGCCGGAGAGCTACGAGGATCTGCAACTGGACTACAGTCCATCGATTTTCAGCTCGTTGGAGAGGTACCTGCCTCCTACCATGCTCGGCATGAACAGAGACGAGAAGGCGAAGTTCATGAGAGAAATTCTGTTGAAGTACTTACCCAATGGAGAGAGGAGCAGAGTACGTGAATGTTTGAATTTGTGTTTTTTTTCCCGATTTTGGTTTCGTTTTGTTTATTTTGCTGCAACCAGTTGGAAAATTTTCTAAAATGGTATTGAATTTTCTTGGAGTCTCTTAAATGTTTATCTATTTTAATTTAGGAAATTAAAGAGAGGATATAATTGTATGCAAATTAAGTGATTCGGGTTAGGGAATTAGGGTTTTTCGCTTTGGTTCGTGTTTCATTTCTAACGGGCATATGGATGGAATGACTAATGACAAAATTGCCCTTGAGCTCTGGTTGTATGGGAAAATGGGTTTTTCTGTTTCAGAAAGTGATGTAATTTAGTTTGAACTAGATTAAGTATGTAAATTAATACGAGAGCAGCTTCAATACACTTGGGCGGATACGCCCGGGCCAGTACCATCATGCCATGTGGCATCGGTGTCTCATGTGATTGGATACTCACGTCAATATGCATGGACCATCGAAGAATCTCTCATTAGCGACATATATGGTGTTATAAATATACCATATTAGTTGCAATGAAGTTGCTAGTTTAAGAGTGAAACTTACGAATATAGCATGATATTTTCCAGCCTGTCGGCCGAGTCACTATTTGAACGTTCTTCGAAAAACTCACCATGATTTGATTTTTACTATGTTGATATTTTGATGCAATTCTAAAACATGTGTGTGTAAATTAAACTCAAACTCAATTTTGATTATAGATATATAATCTATGTAAATGTTTTAGTAATTTAAGTTTTGGTCTAAACTCTCAACTTGAATGAATGTAACCACCTTAGACACCAAAGCTAGCTAGCTCTACCGTAAAAATCTGTGCTTTAAATTAGATTCAAAAGTGTTGTCGTTGTGCTTAAAAGTTGACTGAAATCAAATTATCGATGGCATCTTAGTATGATAATTGACCCAATTTAGGATAGGCTTTTACTTGGCATTTTGACTGCACATTATCTTCTTTGCCATTCTGCATAGTTCAGCTGTATTGCTATAGTGTATTAGTGTGTTATCTTACAACCTACATCAACAGTCTTTTTGGCATTCTCTTGTCCTTGGTACACACCTTCATTTTTCTTCAATGACATTGCTCTTACAGGTACCTCCACCTTGTGCCTCTAATTAAAATATTATAGGTTTGAACTCTTAAAATTATTTCTAGCTTTTCTTGCCTTGGCAATCAAGTTTATGCTGCATTGGAGCTTCTTATTTGTTATCATTAACAACAAATGCAAAGTGTGAAATCTATCATACATTCTTTCCAGGGATATCTGTGCCAATTTTTTGGTTTTTGACTGATATCTGTGCTAATTTTGATTCAACTTTTTGTGCAATTGTTTTATTTTAATGAAGAGGATCACAGTCCTTTAAAAGCACTATATAATTTTATTTTGCATTGTCTTGTCTTAGTCTCATAGACATAGAGAATACAGGCAGAAGATAATATCAAATTATCAGGTACTACACATGTTAACTCCTGGTTCAGTTTTTCCTTTTTCCTTTCACATGTTGTAGGGAAGGAGATATATTAATTACCACTAGTTGTCATCTGTCTTCAGCCTCTACATCGAGAGTTATATTCTATGCATCCTGCAGCCTTCTTTGTCCCTTCATTTCTCAAAGCAATCAGTGGTAACACAGAGCAAAGTTTTAGAAGTGTAATCTCAGAACCCTCTCCTGGCGTGTTTACTTTTGAGATGCTTCAGCCACACTTTTGCGAGTTAATGGTAACAGAGGTAAGAGTATATCAGTCTGCTTCTAGTCTTCAATGGTAGATATGTTGCTTTTGTGTACTTCTGTATACATTTTCTCCTATAATGTTATTTTGATTGTGTAGGTGGAGAATTTTGAAAATTGGGTTAATGAAACAAAAATCCGAATTATGCGACCAAATACAATGAATAAATATGGTGCTGTACTTGATGATTTTGGTTTAGAAACCATGCTTGACAGACTTATGGAGGGTTTTATTCGTCCGTTGTCTAAAGGTGATGAATACATGTTCGTAACAGATATGCCAATTTCATTACTTTACAATAAGATATTAGCAGTCACTATACGAAGGTTTTCCTACATCTAACAGGTCAACTTCTTGTTGTACAGTTTTCTTTGCTGAAGTTGGTGGGTCAACTCTGGACTCCCATCATGGTTTTGTTGTTGAATATGGTAAAGATAGGGATGTTGATTTGGGTAGGTTCTTTCTTTTATTCATTGCTTTTGAAGTTATACTTCTACCAAATTAGTTCACTAGGTTTTAGTTACATGAACTAATGATTTATATAATACCTTATAGGGTTTTGGAATAAGGTATAGCATTACGCTGAGACACCAAAATATGATCATTAAGGGATGTCGTAGTTATGTCAGTTGTGCAATATATACTCATTGCTTAAATGTGCATTCAATTGCAGTACTCTTGGTTTGCAATGAATTTTTGGCTGGTTTTAAGATTAAATTATAAGATTATATCATATTATATAAACTGTTGTTGATATTATTTAAAATTCTGATTTTTATATCTATTAACCTCTTTATAACCGAAGTTGGCTGCACATGGATCATCCTTGTCAAAAATTTCAAATATAATTTTGTAACATTAGTGTAGTGAGACCAAAATGTTCAATTTAGCAATACGTATATACTCCTTTAGTTTATATCAGTTCAGTCATAGACATGTCTAAATATAAAAATGTTATATTTTTAGGCTTTCATGTGGATGACTCAGAAGTAACTCTGAATGTATGCTTGGGTAAGCAATTTTCTGGTGGAGAATTGTTTTTTCGAGGAATGCGATGTGAAAAACATGTAAATACAGGAAGTCAGTCAGAGGTATGTTACCTTTTGAGGTGTAATTATTATTCTAATTTTTTTATTTTCATCAGAAACGAAATTTATTCAGAAAAAAAGAAGTTGCAATCTACAAGGGGAAGGTGAACAATAGGGTTGATGTAAGCTAAATCATATAAGTTTTACATTATGACCGGGCAAGTTTAAGGGTACCAGATGAAATTGTTGAATGCCACTGTTAAATTTTAATTTTAATTAATTCTATTTATATAATAATCTGGTTAACTAAGATTAAGGAATTACATAAATATGTATAATGATGACATCTGAAATGCATGTTGTCTATTAATGTTGGTGATATCGTAACTGTTCTAATTTTAGGGGTTCAATGAGTGTTTGCTGTCTTAATCTGATAAAAGTTATTGAATGACACTTGAAATTTTTAGATAGTTTATTAATCAATATTCATTGGGTTCATCTTATTAAAGCTTTCAATCATAAAAGCAAAGCAGCTCTTTTTACAATAATAGGAAAGCAGAAAAATATATCATTGCATTACACCTAATACAATCTCATTGTTTTTCTTATTATTGTTTCTTTGTTTTTTCTTCTATGTTTTTTATTTTTTCATGTTATTTATGCCTGCCTGTTGCTGTGTGCTCATGAATATGTATGCATACAGATAAGTTATTAAGAGCACTATATGGTTTGATTGTACAATTATTTGACTAATATTTTCCGGAATGTAGGAGATCTTTGATTATTGTCATGTCCCTGGGCGAGCTGTACTTCATCGTGGTCGCCACCGCCATGGTGCTAGAGCTACAACATCTGGTCATAGGATTAATCTACTTTTATGGTGCAGAAGGTAGTTGTTTCTTTCCTTCGTTGCTAGCTATATGCTTCAAGTAGTTCCTAGTCCAAAATATGTAAATTGATTCATTTAGAAATGTATTGAATAATCCGTTAGCAAATTTGATCAAATATATGATTTTTCCATAACGGGCATTTGTTTTATAATTTTCAGTATACAGTTATCACCCCTATTCCCCTTAAACCAGGAGCATTTTCATTACTGCTATTTGAGAAGGATCTTAGTCTTGTTGTAACATTTAACATTTAGTCTTGTCTGCTGCACTTCAACCAGACATGATTTGCCTTGTAACAAAGATGCAATGGTGGCAGATATTCTCGAACTACAGTTCCTTGTGAGTTGGGAGATCTTAATATTTTAACTAAAATCATTTTGGACACCCGTTTAGCGTAAACAAGTGATATTTGAAATGGTCATTTGGATTGCTCTGGTTTGAAGTTGCATTTAAATCTTAATATTTTAATCTACAATCATTTTGGAGTCCCTTTTAGCCTAAACAAGTGATATTTGAAAGGGTCATTTGGATTGCTCTGGTTTGGGGTTGCATTTAGGCTGAATTCTTCTTTTAATTTAAGTCAACTAGTTTGACAATGTGGGTGCAACTCTTCATTTGAATTTAGATCCTTGAAGTGAGATTATGTGTGAATAAACTGTTGCTCACTTAAATTGACAAGTAAATGGTAATTTTGTAGCATTTTGGAATGTAGGTATATTACATATTTTGTTTAATTATTTAACGTTTTTGGTTGTTCACAAATCTGATGGGAAGATGACCTGTTTAATGTATGTTGTGCTATATAGACTGGCAACCCGTATACATACATACATGATATGTGTCTCATTTCTATGTAGTGTGTGTGTGTGTGTTGCTCACTTAAATTGATAAGTAAATGGTAATTTTGTAGCATGTTGAAATGTAGGTAAATTACATATTTTGTTTAATTATTTAATGTTTTTGGTTCCAAAATCTGATTGGAAGATGACCTCTTTAATGTATGTTGTGCTATGTATAGACCGGCAACCCGTATTCATACATACGTGATATGTGTGTCTCGTTTCTATGGTGTGTGGTTTGAAGAGCTAATGAACATCGAGTTCAACTGGGTCATCATTTTGCAAAAAATATTGAGTTCAAATAGGTTCCTATATCGTCATTTGCCTTACAACTGTGGGGATACATTTAGTCAAGTTTGTGAGTAGGAGTAGAGGGCAAACCGGATATGTGGCATTGTGGAGTGTGTACAGGTTCTAACTTCTATGTGGTATTGAAGATTCAAGAGAAATATTAGGGTCAGCATACTTGTCTATTTCTTAACTATTTAAGTTATTTTGTTAAACTGTTTTTAGAGTTTGTAAGCTGTAACAGGTACCCACAACAATAACACTTCATGGAATCTTTCTGCAACTGTTTCGTCTTCCTTTTTTTGTAACCTATTATATTGAACTTGTCATGAATATACAATTAGAAGTTCCATTCCCTTTTATTTGCTGAAAACTTCATTTATGTTTTCCTCTTCAGTTCGGTCTTCAGGGAGATGAAAAAATATCAAAAAGATTTCTCTAGCTGGTGTGGAGAGTGCTCACGTGCAAAGAAAGAAAGGCAACGGGTGTCAATTGTTGCTGCCAAATCGGTAAAGAACTTTGTCATTGTATGCATCCGCATGTATGATATATCACACGTATGAAATATCATATATACGTGGAACTCATGCATATGGCAGTGTAGGTCTTTTGTTTAAGCTAAATATGACCAGTTAGGTAGTTAATTAAAGTAGGTTGTGTATTCTCTCAAGAGCAAACATTCATATAGGAAAAAAATAAAATTATTTCTTGAATCAAACTAGGGATGTGCTCCTTTCTTATTTTGAAATTAATTACTAAATAATTGAATCATTTACCCGTACTATCACACAATATGCTCCTTCCAGAAGTCACTCTTGCAGTCTTGCAACCAAAGGATAGATCTTTCATAGCCTAAAATATAATTGAAAATGTTGAAGAAAATTGACTAGTTTAAGATCAGAATGTGACTGACTGGAAAAACGGAAGAAACACGAATATTAATAACTGCGTGGAAAGTATCCCTTCTTTTACATTATTGCACTTGTATAAAAAATACCAAGATATGATTGAAAAAACTACTAATACATGTTATTTATATGATTTGTTCTCGTGCAGGAGTTGCTCAAGATTGAAGGTGGGTTGCTCAAGAGTGAAGGCGAATCTACAACGTGAACTGTTAGGGTTGTAACTCGTGCTTGATGATTGTAAAATTATGTTGCTCTAATCATCATAACTCATATGCCAAACCAGGGGGATTTTTAACCTGGAAGAGGTTGGTTTTGTGCTTCATAGACCTAAAAAAATAGGTGTATGTAAAAATTATATCAAGTAGATGGGATAATTTATTGTGTAGCAGCATGTGTGAAATTTTTGTAAAAAAAAAAAAAAAAAAAACTTAGTGCCAAACTGCCAATCTGATCACTATTGAAACGTATTAGCATTACAGTTGGTGGGGGAAATTTGGGTTGTTTAGGAAATCAATGTCAATAATTCTGTAACTTTCTATTAACATGACAGCAACTAAATCCTTTGTCTTTTATTCCTCTTGGTTTAGGTCATTTTTTTCCTTCTCTTTTATTGTTATTTTTCATTTTATAATATTTTTTCTTTTAAACTATTAAAGTAGGGAGTTCGAATGACTCGAACACATGATTTCATTGATGTGTTGTGTCTGTTTCATAATCTTTATTTGTATAATTTTTGGGGTTATTGGCACAAATGCTCCTTGAAATATATACGAATTCGTAAAACCTGATGTAATGGTAACGGAATCCACTTTCCATCCACTTTCTTGTCACGTGTGCCTCACGTGTGTTTTTAAGTAAGGACAAAATTGGAATAATTTTTTATTATTATTTTATATATAAAAAAAAAATTAAATAAAATTTAAAGATCTGGGCGTATGGGTGCTCCCCCGGTGGGGTCTTGTGGGTTAGGAGAGGAGATAGTGCTTGAGGTTCCAATATTGTTCCCTGGTCTGGTACTCGGTCTGTGGTCCCTGGTACCTGGTTCTCAATACCCGATACCTGGTATTCTCTGCGGTTCTTCTCTATAGTTCCCTAATGCAAAAAGGTGCTCTTGAGATAGCCACAAGAGATGAGGCCAATCGTGTTTGGCTTTCTTCGTGCTTTGATCCTTCCGGTTGGGGTTGAAGCTCATCCCGACTCTTCTAGCTGGTATAGTAGCGCTTTTAGAGTTTCTGGGGCATATTTGATTAGGCTCCCTTAGTCCCAGTGTCGGATCCCCAAAAAAGGTATCAACTCCTTTCGATGGGACTGGTTGGGCTAGGTAGGTCCTCCGGTGGTTTTAGCAGGGCTTATCTGGTTTTTGGCATGGATTTGGGCTTTCTCCTTTAGTTTTGATGCTAGATCCTCAAGATGGCTGCTTGCCCTTATAGAAAGGCAAGCAAAGCTCTGCGGGTCCCCGATTATTCTTTAGCTCCTTTCTAGCCGATCTATAGGGCTTGTTCTATTTTTATGTGTGGTTTGATATGCAAAAATAGGTAGATAGGAGAGCTAGGACTAGTAGGGTCGGAGCCTAGCTCCCATACATGTATAATAGAGGAGATAAAGGGGAAAATAGTAGCTCTTTATATATTCAAAGGAGAGACGCTCTAGGGAGCTTACACAAGTCACCAGGTAGTATAACACAAGTGCTCTGGAAAGCTAACAATAGTAGCAAAGTAGAAATAAACCAATGGAGGGGGTTCTTAAGAGACATGTAGCCAAGTAGCATGAACCAATGAAGGAGGAGCATAAACCAACGGAGGAGGTTATCTAGGAGACATGTAGCTATGTAGCATGAACTAATGGATGAGGTTATTTAGGAGACAAGTAACTAAGTAGCATATCCATTTTATCAATGAGGGAAGCATAGAGGCTGTTCATTGGAGAGGTACCTCCCACTTGGTGTATGGTCCCTTATGGATGTAGAGATGCTGGAGAACACTCAAATAATGGAGAAGAGAGCCCAAGTCTTCCAAAAAAGAGAAGATCCTAAGTGAGACCAAGGATCTCACTTATATAGTGAGTTTATGTGGTGATGTGGAGGGTATATGTTTAGCACACATGGGCTCATAGTTCCCACATGTAAACACACTTCTTGAATGATGTATGACATGCCACATCAGATTTAGGGCATACGTGGCAATGACAAAGCGATTATGTGTCATTTTGGTGACTTTCCATTGGAGGGAGGTCTCTAGGTAGTCTTTTGACTAAATAGCCATCATATGGGGCTGTTAAAAAGCAATCAATAATGTTGGGAGACTGTTGAAAAGCTGTAGGTCATAGGCCCCCCTTGTTCTCCCCTAAATTGGTGAAAAACTCCCATGAGGTCTCCATTGTTGTCCTCTATGCCATTTTGATGGGTCCTGGTCATTTTGACCCACTTTTTTTCATGGAGAACAACCTATTTATCCTCTAATAAGTTGAGTTGGCTCATCCCCCCACTGTTGATCCGTTACTTGATCAAAAGGCATTGATTCTAAGCCATCAGATCGCCTTGATGTATACCTTTGGTTATACCAATACCTTGGTTGACTTTTCAAGCCTATGAGTTGTGTTATAACTCTAATTTCTTCATATGAGAGGAGCTGCTCCTTTAGAGGGATCCGATACCCTGATACCATATTACCTTAGTACAGGTTTGATGTAGAGGGGATTTGTTGAAGAGGAGCTGCACTGGTGTAGACTTGCCATCAAGATGGAAGGATCCGGTAGGGGAGATCAGAGGATCCAGTAAAAAAGATCTTGTATGGGAGCTCCTATGGGAGAGGCCCACATGGAGGTTCTCCTAGATAGATGCCTTAAGAATTCTCCATTGGATAAATGACCAAATTTTGGCATTAACATTATTGAAGAAAAAAAAAGGTTCCAAAATCCATCTTATATGGTTAAAAAAAAAAAAAAAAAACCCAGATCCATTTCAAAAAAGAAAAATAAAAAGACTCCTTTAATCAAGTTCAGATTTGAAAGAGATTTGAATTGGAATTGGAATAAACTTATTAATCCTTAATATAAAGGACCACTGCACTGAATTGAAGGTGACAAAGAATGTTAAAGTCGATGTCCGGTATTCTTAAATTCAATGTGGATGGTTCCACTAGGGGTTCGACTAGGATGGCGGGCGTCGAAGGTATTTTAAGAGATTCTAGAGGCAAGGTGATGTGCCTCTTTTCTTTATGTATTGGACTTCATGATTCCAATGAAACTGAAATTTTGGCAATTCACAAAGCTTGAGAACTATGTACTTCGAGAGATGATTTAGCGGGCAAAGATATAGTTGTGGTTAGTGACTCTAAGCCTCTAAGGTGGCGGTCTCATGGGTTAACAATGAAGATTTTGGATGTCTTAAGCTAGTTAACATCATCTACGATATTCGAAACATGGTGAATGCTCCAGGCAACATTTCAATTATTTTTAACCCTCGGGTGTCCAATTCGTCTGCCGACTTGTTGGCTAAGAAAGGTTCTAGCTCTAATGAGAATTTTATTGTTTAGGGAGTTGGATAATTACCCGGTGTCTTTGATGTTTCTTTGTTTTTTTGAGTGGAGTTTTTGTTAGCTTAGTTTGGATGTTTTTGGTGGTGAAGGTGGTTGTAGTGTGCGCTGTTTGTCAAGTTGTTGGTAGTTTGTTTGTTGGCTACCGGTTGCGGCTTGTTATGATGTTTTTGGCCCAGTGGCCATCATTGTAAGGCTTTTGCCCATCTTTTGTTTCTCAATAAATTTTGCCGTTCAAAAAAAAAAAAAAAATTGTGCCAATAACCCTAATTTTTGTGATGGAATTAGAAAAAACAATTACTTAGTAAGCTAAAACGGATTGCTTACCTTTTTCAGTTATCTGAACGTTCTTGGCGAGTGTGATTGATTGACAATTAATTTACTAAAATTTGGAAGCCATGCATAAATTAAAGACCATTTGTGATTATAAGATTATTGATGATAATTTTGTGAATATATAAATTTATTGTGGATGATTATTTAGTTTTTTATTTTATTTTATTTCTTAATAGAATAGTATTGTGGTACGATTGGTTAATATTATAATTTTGATTTTTAATTGTTTTAGATGGGTCGATTGAGTAGCCCAAGCCTTGCTCATTTAACACCACTAGAGATGATAATGTTAAGCATAAAACTGTCATTGCTTTCATGCAATTTCTATATTATAGCTAAATCCGCGAAAATAATGTCAACTTTTGATAAATTTACACATTTCCTTTAATGTTAGCAATGAAGGTTCAAGTCCTAGGCTGTTCATAAAAAAATTAAGTATCTTCATGAGAATAGCTATCTAAACCATACCAATAATAGAGATAAAATCAAAAGTAGCAATCCAAAACATTAGAATTTCGTTTCTAACCACATATGAAAGTTTAATTGTTAATAACCACATTTTTGAGAAATTACTTGAATACCCATACGAAAGATTTTACTAAAGATTTCACATTTTCTATCAACATTTCAAGTTTTTATAGTAGATTTCACGTTTTGTCAACATTTCAAGTTTTTATAGAAGATTTCAAGTTTTCATACCAGTGAAACTTGAAATCTTCTAGAAAAAAACTTAAACCTAATTTAATTTGATTATTCACAAAACACATACAAAAATGATACTATAATGCTAAAACCATGTTAAAGTAATCGTTTACAACTCAATTAATGAACAAATGAAAGATATTTACACATTTCAAACTGATTTAGAGCAAATTGGAAAAAAAAAATTTCAATAATTTCTTCAAATCTTCAACACAATTCCAAGATTAAATCTACCTCTAATGGGTTGATTAGCAAGAACAACAATATGGTTCTTTTGTAGGAACAACAATTCAAATTTGAAGAGGAAGAAGGAAGAAGAAGGAAGAAGAAGGTAGAAAAAACAAAAAGAAAATAGAAAAATTGATGTTGAGGGTATTTTTGTAATTTATGAATATACACTGATTTTTTTTAAAAAAAATATGATTATTAACAATTAAACTTTTGCATGTGGTTAAAAAAGAATTTCTCTTATTAAATGTGGTCATTTTTAGCAATTTCCACCAAATATTATTATTTCAATAGATTCTGACAAAACCTCTAATTTGGTCTACATGGGTCAAATTTATTGAAGTAGATTAACCAAACTTAAAACGACTTTCGATTAGCCAACCCGAATTAGGCCAGTTTTTCCATCATTCTAGATTTCTAATACATACTATTTTGGTCACACTTGCTTTGGTTTTTATTAAAATTTTATATTCTTAAATAATTTATGTTCTTGTGCATACGGTCATGTTCATTTTCCTAACCCCAGAATTATATATAATTGTTAAAAAAATGTATACCGTTTATTTTAATAATTTTCAAATAAGATAATATTATATTTATAAAAAATAAAATAAAATTATAAGTACAATCATTATAGAAATGAAAACTTAACGTTAAAAATTAAATTAATTCAATCATATAAAAATTCTTTTGTTTGTTACTATAACCAGTTTAACCTAATGTATCTAATAAAACATAAATTCTGAATTGTGTTTCACTCTTTGTCGGTATTCACTGCCACATGCAGCATGCAACTACAAAACTACCAATCTTTCAAATTAAAACATTTTCAACAAGTCAATAACTCAAAATACATCATTTTAATAAAAATTTGTTACAACAGCCCCCCCATAGCTTTTCGATAGCATTTATAAAGATAATAAAATCAACATGAGGCCCCTTTCTTCATCATATCATGAATCCAATCACACCACTGTATGAAAAAAGGCATCAAGAAAGAATCAAAGTATGTTATTCCATAGCATTTCTAAAATCAAACAGTTTTACAGTCAATTCGAAGGATGAATATTGGCACAAAAATATTCCTTACCAGTTACCACAATAAGTTTGCCTTTACTTTTTGGCATATGGCGAGTTTTAAGTGGCAATTGTATTGGCTCTAGATGATATCTCAACCTCCACAAACAAGAAGGTTCGACATTAAGTTAAAAAGAACTTGGACCAATAAAGAGTATTCAAGAACTAAAAAAATTTGAGTCCCTAATTATTGAAACAGAGTCTAAATTAAGTTCAGAAAAAGATGTCCGACAACACAAGAGCAAGGAAATATAAACTTACTAATCTCATTAACTTCCAAAACAATAGGTAGAAACAATGCAATTTCAAGTCTATGCATAGTTTATTATAATGTCAACAATTGTGTCTTGCCATATTTATAGCATCTGCTAACATGCAATAGGGTTTGTCAACTGTAATTTCAGCAAAATCGAAAATCAAACATGGAAGACATGAGACATGTCCTTTTTCTTATTCATAGGAGGTAGTAGAGTGGTGGGTGGGGCTATATTCGGAGATCTATTTGTCACGTGAAATGTGTAAATTAGTAATAATTACCTCAAGAACATTTTCCATAATATCCATGTCCAACATATATGGTTTGAATCCAATCGCCATTAAATTGCCGGTAATCTAATGAGATCCATTTCAATTGAAAAAACATTAAAAAATATATATATATATTCCAATAGTAGCTTCTCTAACCAAGACAACATATCAAACTAAGGTTTAAATAAAGATTTTAGAAATATAAAGGTAAACGGAAATCAAAGTGTTGTTAACTTGATTATGTTATATTATTTTCTTCACTTCTTCCATTGGATTCTAAGGGGGGTGTATTCAATTAGGATTCTTGAGGACATTTAAAGACATTGTAAATCCTGGTGTATTCAATTCGGACATTTAAAAACTTTAAAAAAGTCTATATGAATCCAGTGGTATTCAATTAGGATTTCTATGGACTTTTAAAGAATCCTTCCAAATCTGGGTGTATTGAATTAGGACTTTTAAAATGTCTACAAGAATCAATGTGTATTCAATTAGGACTGGATTTTAAAGAATTTTCTTAGGTTATGGATTTTGGTGGACTTGATAGTAAGAGGTATAAATATCAAATTCCATAACAAATCCAGCTATCTCCCCAAAGATTTTCATCGGTCTCTACCATCGTTCAACTCTTCCATAGGTTAGTACATCTTCTGCTCTTCAATAACGAATTTTTTCAATTTTTTTCTACTCTTTCACTTCTCCATAAGTTTTATCTATCAAAATCTCTTTATTTTTTTCTTTCCGTAACTTATTATTTCTTGTTTACTATGTGGAGACTGATTTCTTGTTTTGGTTTTTTTTTTTTTTTTTTTTTTTTTTTTTGGTTTTTCATAGCTTTTGCTTTGTTATTTTGTTATGCTCCAAGAAATCACTAAAAGCTTTTGCTATGTGTAATTGTTCTTTTGCTGTGCTTCGTTGACCTTTCTAATATAATCCAATGTTCAAAAAATACGATTTGGGTTTCTAGGGTTTATAAATTTCTATAAATCAATTTCATCAAAACCTTATCAATAGCAACAAATTAGCATATACATGTACAAATTGTTAGTTTAAGAGATGAATTTGTTTATGGACAAACACAATTGATTGAAAAAACTCTGCTGCTTGTAAGCCTGAGTTGGAAAAATCTATATAAACAATAATAATTATCAATGATTATTGTAGGTTTGCTGTCATGTTTCTAGTGTTGGCTTTCGCTGTTGGTGTGTTTTGTTTTCTGCTATGGTGCTTGGGTGTGAGCAGCCCTATTGCTCCTCTTGTTGTTGTTTGCGGCTTTGGCATGCTTTTTTTATAATACTGCATTTTCAAAAAAATAAAAATAAATTATCAATGTATGTTACAGTGGTTCGTCTTAAAGAGAGTTGTATTTTGTTATCTGTTATTGCCCATACATTATGCATGCGCAGCTGGGTTGATTTTGTTTTACTAAATGCTGTAATGATATCGAATCTTACCCTATCAGGCCCCTTTATATATAATTTCTTATGATCAATGCTGTGCTATTCGGCTTGTAATTTTTGGTTCACTTAGAAGTATTAGAAATTCTAGATTGAAATACATGAAAACGGATGGGGAAGTATTAGTAACTGCAGTCCTTTCTTTTTCAAAATTTCATGAAAACTTCGCTAACACAGTCACATAAAGGAATGAGCTCATTATTCTGTTGTAATGTTAGGCCATTGTCTACTTTCTCTATAGCTTTATTAGCAAATTAATTCTTTGATTCATTATAATAACGAGATTGATTGAATATTTTCTATGAGATGAGTAAAGTTCTTTGAAGACTTATTATCCTTTGCAAGTTCAATTTGTTCTGTTTGCAGACGACATCCATCTTATTATCTAAGATGGGTTTCTTTGAAGAATAGATATATAGAGACATCAACTTCATTAAATAATTTTTATTAAATCCTTGTTTAAAAAGTTTATAGGGGGATTAATCATATAAGGTCTTTGCATGTGGTATTTACTTGCCTAAATGTTGCACTAGTGCCAAGAACTAAAGGAATGTCCAGTAGGTAATTGAATGCTCATTACAATTTTTTTTCCTGAGTAGAGAGACAAAGTTATGGACCCATGAAATTAAACTACACATAGAAATTGAAAAGGATGTTTGTGATTGTCCTTGTTGTCTTTGTTGAAATTTCAAGTGCTTTTTTGAGTTAAAACTTGGAATTAGAATTAGAATAAAATGAAATTTGCTAGCTTTTTGTACATTGGATGCTGGATTATTCAATACAACCTTTTTGTTAACAATTGTCAACTTTAGAGACATTTGAATTGCATCTTGTTTTTTAAGTTATTATAATTTATAAATCTATGGATCAATTGCATATATAGTAACATTACAAATGAGAGATGCACACGAAGGGAATATAAAAGGAATGGTCAGGACTGATTATAACAATTGGTCCATTGAAGAGACCAAAATGTTATTACTACTCATGGTTGATGCCGCATCTCGTGGATGGCGTGATGCGAACGGCATTAGCAAGGCAATTGTAGAAAGCAAGATAATTCCCGTACTTAATGAAAAACTTGGGTGCCAAAAAACTCATAATAATTATATAAGTCGGTTAAAATTCTTTAAGAGAGAATATCAAAAATATTCTCAATTTATGCGTCATAGCTCTGGGTTTGGGTGGGATGCAACCACAAAGAAGTTCACTGCTCCTAAAGAAGTTTGGGAAGATTACTTTAAGGTTAGGTTTTTAACTTTTCTCAAATGTATTATATTTGGTAAATTGAGTGCATACTAATTTTTAAACAATTTTTTTTCCTGTCTTTTTTGTAGTCCCACCCGACTTATAGAGGCCTTCGCAATAAAAATTGCGATGACTACGAGGATTTGCAAATTGTAATTGGGAATGCAATTGCTACTGGGGAAAATTCATTAGGATTAAGTTATGAAACTGATGCAAGAACTTTTGGTGTCAAAGATAGACAAATTGCATTAGATAACTTTGTATATGATGAGACCAATGAGGCCTTTGTAACAAATCAGAATGAACCATCACACCAACCTCTACCACTTGGACAATTTTCTTCACCTTTACCCTTTCCGACCACTAGTTCAGAAGTTCACCCAGTTAGCACAAGTCAAAAGAAACGAACTAGAACTGACAATGAAAGGAATAGTAGCTCAGCTGAGACCAACCATAAAACAGTGATTATGGAGAAAATTTCTCTTAGCATTGATTCCATTGCTGTTGACTTTCAGGGAGTATATAGCCTACTAGAGAAACGAGAAAAAGATAGAGAGAAAAGTGAGATGGAGAAAAGGGAAAAAGAGATACAAAGCTATATTTGGGATGTTATCAAAGAGACTCCAAATTTGGATGAACGTTCTCGTTACAAAGCGGTTGCATTGCTTACTAATAAGACAAAAAAGGAAGCATTTTTAAAAATGTCACCTGAGGAGCACTCAAATTGGATCACCTACAATTTGAAATGAGTGGTTATTTGGATCATGATACATCATGCTTTATTGGAAATTTCTTTTGTTTATCAATATTTTTGTTTATTTCATTTGGTTAGTTAATTGTGTATAACACATTTTTTGTTTGAACATGCAATGTATTATTTTGGTACTGATTTTGATTTGTCAATTAGTATTATTTATGGTTCTTTATGCTATTGTGTGAATGAAAGATTTGCTTCATTTGGGTTCATATATCTGTTTATAAAATGAGATATTTGCTTCATTTTAATTCATATTTCAGTTTGTTTTAAGTAGTTCGGTTTGTAACTTGATAATGCTTTTATTAGGTGGCTAGATGTTCGTTTATATAATGTCTCAATCAGACATGTATGGAGAGAATGAACTATAGGAAGACGAAATTAAGGGAGAGGAAATTGACGAAGAAGAAACTGATGGGGAAGATATGGATAATCAAGAATTTGAGGAAGATGAAGAATTTTACGAAATCATTAAGCATTTGTTAATGGCAATTCAAGCTGTAGTCCATGTGCTAAATGAGTTTATGATTTTCATGAGCGAGCAACATGTTGAACGTCCTTTAACTCGGCGACAGATTACTATGGAAGGATTAAATTATATACATAATGTCTTGAATCAAGATCATGAGCATTTTCGACAGAGGTATAGAATGTATTTTGATGTGTTCAGAAAGTTATGCGGTATACTTAGAGAAAAGACACTCTTACAAAATACAAGATTCATTTGTGTAGAAGAAATGCTTGCAACATTTTTGCTCATTGTTGGTCACAATAATAGATATTGTCTAGTACGTGACACATTCGGCCGATCACACTTCACAGCCAGTATAAATTTTAATAAAGTTTTGAAGGCCTTGAACACAATAGCATCGGATATGCTGGCCAAGCCTGGATCATTGCCATCTAAACTAAAGGAAAGCACAAGGTTTTACCCTTACTTTAGGGTAAATGTATGTCCTAAGCTTTTATTTTTCTTTTTATTTGAATCAAAATATAAAGCTATAGATTTATTTCAGGATTGTATCAGAGGTATTGATGGCACACATATTCCAACAATGATAATAGGACGCGACGTAAGTAGCTATCGTAATCGCCACGGAACAATATCTCAAAATGTATTGGCAGCTTGTAATTTCGATTTGGAATTCATGTATGTCCTTAGTGGGTGGGAGGGTTTAGCTCGCGATTCAAAATTGCTAACTAATACTTTAACAAGGAGGAGGACTGCACTTAAAGTGCCGTAAGGTTCATATTTATCAATTTTTTTAACACTTTACATTAATACGTTGCATGCAAAGTATTTGCATTGTATATATATATTTTTTTTGATAAAAGTATTTGCATTGTATTATTAGGTAAATATTACTTAGTGGATTGTGGATTTCCAAACCGACATGTTGAAGCTTATATATATGTTGACTAGGCAGGCTCAATTAAGGATATGAGATCAATTACATGATATTGCTCACTTGTTGGAGGCAACCTAGTCACATGGAGAGGCAAGAAACAAGATGTTGTGGCTATATGACTATATCTAGTGCGGAGGCAGAGTTCAAAGCTATGGTATTAGGCATTTGCGAGGTACTTTGGATCAAGGGTTTAGGAAGAGAGCAAGAATCGGAACTCAATGAACCAGTAAAGATCAATTGTGACAATAAAGTTGCGATTAGCATCAACCACAATCTAGTCCAACATGACTGAAAAAAGGAAAAACAAATCACATCACCCTTTGTAACTACATAACAACAACTCACAGACACCTTTACAAATGGGTTACTGAACAACACATTTAACTCAATTTTGAGTAAGCTGGGAATGCATAACATGTATGCACCGGCTTGAGGGGGAGTGTTGGAAATAGTAGGAATTAAAGACTAAGAGAATCTGTAGTTGTGCTGTAATTAATTGTTATGTAATTAGTTGGGTAATAGTTAGTTGGGTGTTAGTTGTTAGAATGTAATTATTATTAATTACTATTGAAAATACACAGGGTGTGTGTGTGTGGGAAGGGGTTGGGGGTGGATGTGAATGGGTTATTAATCAATTAATTACCAACTTTTTCGATTAGTCAATATTAACAAAAAAAAAAGGCTACCACAACTCATACAATCAACGTAATATAAATGCAGAAAACAATAAAAACACGTTGTATTGATTTACGTGAGAAACCCTCAAACTGGGCAAAACTCACGGGCTAGCCACCTAGCCACTCCGGTCCTTAAATCCACTATTTGAATACTTGTTTACAGCCTAAGTTGACACCTTAGTCACACTATTCTCGGAAGTAACACAAGTTATTCTACATGTGAGCCTTTAATAGTGATTCTAGACCAATTGCTTGTCAATCAACCCTTAATTGCAAGACATATTTGCTTCTGCACCTTTACCTAGAAGTTATAAGACTTTGACTATTTAAAGAGAGAAAATAGTCTAAGCGAATATATAAATATTCTAAATGCAATAAAGTGCAAGACTAAACACTATATGCTTAATTAGATGTTAAGATGCAAATCTAACAACCTAATTATCAAACAAGCCTACATACACATACACATACACATACACATACATGATGTCTCAATTAGATGTAGAATGATTCTAGCAACCTAATTGTCAGATAACATACACAAAAACATTCATGAACTTGACTAGATGAACAAAGTCAACCTAATCATCAACTAAGCATACATGAACTTTTATGGATTAGCTATTTAGGCATAAATGACCTAATGATGCAAGCTATCACAAACAAAACCAAATCATACAATAGAACTCATAAATAGATGCAATAAAGAGAGTCCTAGCATTTAATCATACAATAAATGTAATAAAAAGATAGTCTTAGAAAGTTTGAACAATTAATAAAGATAGAGTGTTTGTTCAACTTACCAAGTTGGTTAATGATGAAGACTCATGCCTTAAAGATGCTTAATGATATTTTAGGTTAGATAGATAAAAAAGATATCTTGAAACTTCTCTCACAAGAAAACTTGTTTCTCACTCTTGGATTTGAGTTTTGAAGTTCTAAATCGGCTGGAAGAAGAAAGAGAAGTATATATATTAGCCTAGAACAAAATGACATCGTTTTGATTAAAAAAAAAACCCTTTTTTTGCGGCAAGGAGTTCGTGGGACAAGTAGACGAAACTTGTCCCACAAAAAGCATTGATAATGTAACAAGCTTTTTTGTGGCATGAAGTTCGCTGGACAAGTAAACGAAACTTGTCCTGCGAAAAGCACTGTCCTGCGAAAAGCACTAATGATGTATAACAGACTTTTTCGCAGCACAAAGTGCACGGGACAAGTAGACGATACTTGTCTCTCGAAAAACATCACTAAGCATGTGACCTAAGACCTCACACTAAGCATGCACACCATCATGCTAGCGCGGATGTTTCTGATCACACAACCGAAAACGAATTACACCACACTTAAGACTATCATGAAGTGCAAGTGTGGTTATGAGTAAATGCACACAAATGCAAGATAATTAAGAATGCATGAATGTGTGTATGTGCCAATAATCTCTTCAAGAATCAAAGTAAAGTGTTATACTTGAAAGCACTTGATCTTGAAGCTCTTGAGGTGCCAAAGGAGACTTGATCACGAACACTTCAAGCACCTAATCTACCATTACATTAATAAACCCCAATGTGGCTTGACAACGAAATAAGCCAATCAAAATATGAAGAACTTACAATTGTTACTTAGAACTAGGCCTTATATTTAATCTCTTAGTATTCTGCTAGAGAAAGTAGAAGAAAATTTCAGTTTCACTTTCATCCTCCAATATTTCAGGACCTGTAGTTTCAAAATGCACATTTTTTTTTTCTTTCCATATAAGATCAAAAGCTAATTATAATCTGATGCACCAATAGATCCATTTGATATATACGACGAGCAAAAGTAAATACAAATCATTTTGATAGAAATATAGCTACATAAAATAACTAAAAATAAATAAAATGAGTTTGGGACCTGTGTATTGGCACAATTTGAAGATTGTATTAATATGAAAACATTTGGTGTGGATTCCAAAAGCTGGTAAGCCTTCTCCCCAAGCTTGTGTAGGAGAGCATGGTTAGAACTGTAAGGACCTCCATTTAATGATTGACTTATATCATGAAAAACCACATTTGGGGATGATTTTGTAATGGGTAGCTTAGGTCCTCAATGACAAGTTTCCAAGCATCTCGGTGACTTCAAGAGTAAGAGCGAAAGGTAAATCACTTGACTTGCCTCTTGAAGAGATTTAGTTGTACGCACACACACACACACACACACACACACACACTACATGCATGCTTTGTCCACTCACATTGAAACATTGAATAATGTTTTCATAACACCCATTGGATATTCATTATATACATAATACGTCTTATTAAAACCTTTGCTAATAAAAATCCCATGGGACAAAAAAAAACTAGCAAAGGAAAAAGAGTACACTATTCATTTGTGTTTCTAATTAACCTCGGTGGTACTGGGGATTGCAAACCTGCTTTGTTAAAACTTTACTAGGAAAAGCGGAAAAAGAGTACATTGCATAGCATTTCCTTCAAATTATAAACCATATTGTTAAATGCTCCCCCCTATTTTGCAAAGATATTGCATCCTTTATATTATGCACCTAGATTTTGTTTGTTGTGATTGGCTGTGCATTTATAAATAAAATCTGCAGGATTGAAACTTGAGCGTATTTTTTAATGTTTTATATCACCAACTTTTACATCATATATGAAGAACTTTACTAAAATCGTCTTTTGAATTGGTCCAACTTCTCATATACGATATCCTGTTGTTTTATTATAAAAATACAAGTTGAACCTATATTGGTACTTCATGACCTAAAAGTTCTTCAATAACGAGAGTAGATTATACACCACTTTAAGTTATCAAATAAACATCGAGGAATTCATTCGATGTGTTTTATCCATAGAAAAGTACTTCAAGACCTTTTCCTTATATATGCTATTGTCCTTTAAGTACTAACTCGTATCATCTTATGTCATTTAGGGACATGCAGTAGCAACAAGAAATTTCATTTATGAAATGGATATCCATATAAAGTATTTCAATATTTCGATGCATCGTTTACTTTTAATATAGCTCATTGTTCTTCAGGGACATTCACTAACATGTAATCATATAATATCATATACAGTTCACAAGAAATAAGATAAATTATTTTGGCACAAGACAAAATAAATTAGATAGGTTCAAATTTTGAAACTTTGTGTTCAAATTCAAGGAGCCCCTCTCCCAATAGTGGGAGCTGCCCTCTATCTAGATGTGAGAGTTGTAATCTATATATAACCACTCTCCGATAGTGGGAGTAGTATTCTAGACTGTGCTTGTAGGGTCTAATCTCGCCAGGTCTCAGTAGTAGTTGTAATTCAAAAAACGAAAAGGAAGATGAAGATGGATTTTTTTTTTTGTTTAATTTGTTGTTGTTGTTGTTGTTGGTTATTTATTTATTTATTTATTTTATTATTATTATTTTTATGGATTAATGAAGATGGTTGGGTGATGTTTGATGATTTGGAGATCGTGATGTTTGATTTTTTTTTTCTAGATGAGTGAGGATTGAGAATTTAATTAATTAATTATTTATTTTTTTTTAAAAATAAAAATAAGGGTAATTTAGTCATTTTACAGCTTTGACCATTGACCATCAAGAGTTAATGGTAAGAGATGTATATTAAACTTTTATCAAACGTCGGTTATGTTTTCTGTCATTATCACTAAAACTGTCATATTCGTACAATTGTGAGTAACCTTGGGGGTGTTGGTGCAATTTTCCTTAAATGATTAAGGGTGGGTGTATTGGATTGGGATTTTAATAGATAATTTTGGGGTACAAGAATTTTATGGATTTGCAAAACTATCAGGATTATTAGGGTTGTTAGGATTATATGGATTATATAGTTAGACTTTTAGGATTCTAAAAGAGTTTTTGGACTTTATTTATAAACTATTATGATTATATATACTTTATTTCAAGACTTTTTGGTTTATTCTCTTAATGATTTGTTCTTGTTTTTTGATTTTCAAATTGAAATTCTAATAGCTGATTGTAATTGTAATTGTAACTTGTAAGAGAGTAGCCACAGATTCAGCATAAGATTGTATCTATCTTGCTATTCTCTCAGTCCTCGGTAAAACAGTTACTTGCAAGGTTAATTATTAATTGTTATATGGGCAGATTTAAAATCTCAATTTTATTTTAAAGCTTTATGCTTTAAAAAAATAAAAAAAATCATCAAGCCATAGCTCATCATCACTCATGTTAATTAGTTAGACAACTATGAATATGCATGCTTCAATTTGTATAGGAGGGAGAAAATTGAATACTACTATCGACTCTTGAAAGTCCATATTTTTAACAACAACCTAGAAACCAGAAAAAAGCGAAGCAAAACACAAAAGTATAAAATTTTGACAACAACCTAGAAACCAGAAAAGAGCGAAGCAAGAGAGAAGCTGAAGCTGATTTTGAACAAAAGAGAAAAGTCTGGAAAGTATTGAGGGAGAGGACAAGACAATTTTGGGTTCAAGCTATTTATACATATCACTAAAAAGTCTGAAAAATCTATTTTATCATAAATCCTACAAATCTTGATCTCAATCCAATACCACCAAACAATTTGTTATCCCTTGAAAGTCTAGATTCAATATCACAAAACAATGGACTTTTTAAAAAAAATCTTAAAACTCTTGATTGAATACCAATGTACTTATCTAACTTTTAAAAAGTCTCAATCCAATACCTCATACTTTTACTTCCCCAAATTGTATAATAAAACTTTGAACGAATACACCCCCCTAAATTTGCTTTTATTCTGTTCGTCCTCCCTTTTTATCCACCGCCAGGGCAGCACTCACTTCTTCCTGTTTGGACGAAAAGAAAATATAGAAACGAAAAGAAAATACAACTCCCGAGAAAATGAAACTTAAAAATCACTGTAAGCACTCCTCTCCTCTCTCTCTCTCTCTCTTTCTCTCTCTGCTTTTCTTTTTCTATAATCCACTCTTTTTTTTTTTTTTTTTTGAAAAATCAAAATTTTCAGGGTTTGGTTTGGTGAATAGAGGCTGATTACGATCGCTGTGTTCGAACAACTACTACACCATCGTCGTCGAGGGCCCTGAAATACGGCGGATTTTATAGAGTTTCATTCGATATCTGTATTATCATCAGTCGTTTTTCTTTTTTGTTCTTCTATTATATTATTAATAATGATGAAATTAGGGTTTGGGTTTGGGATTTTTGGCTTTTGATCAGAGGCCCTCCCCTAATTGGTGTGCGTTGTACTTTGTTTCAATTTTTTAGTCGTATTGAAAGTAAGGCCAGATATCTATTTTCCTTTTCTTTTAGCAGTTTTACTTGTATCTTCCACCCAACTGTAAAGTTAAAACGATTATTTCATTGTTACTTCTTCATTTAGTATTTGTTTCTGATTCGATTCTATTCAGGAAAAAAAAAATACAAAATATATGAAAAAAAATGTTATCAATTAATTTATGCTTAATAGACCCATTTGATTGAATAGCAAGAAGAAAGAGAAAAAAAAGAAAAAAAGAAGAAGAAAAACTTGTGAAAAATAATCATAATGGGGAGCAACAACGGACGTCGATTGGGCATAACTGATCCCATATCGTTGGGAGGACCAACTGAATATGATGTGATGAGGACCAGCGAGCTCGAAAAGGTTCTGGTTTTGAATTTGACTTTTAATTGTTTTGGATTGTGAAAATGGGTATCTGGTTGAGATTGTATTATTTTTGGGTGTTTTGTATGTACAGTATTTGCGAGAGGTGAATTTGTATGAGAGTCAAGAGGAGGCTGTGAGTAGAGAGGAAGTTCTTGGGAGACTAGACCAGGTTCAAATTCCCTTTGCAGCTCTAAATTTTATGTTCCCTTGATTATACAGTGTTATTCTTAGTAGTTGTTGTTCAATAGGGACTTGAATGATTGAAATCTTAGATTTAAGGTTATTATTTTGTTGGATAATGTCAGAAAATGTTTTTGCCGATTTTGATCTTTAATTTTGATAATGTAAAATGGAACAGGTTGTGAAGAATTGGGTTAAGAAAATTAGCCGTGCAAAAGGGTTGAATGAACAACTGGTGCAAGAAGCGAATGCCAAGATATTTACCTTTGGTTCTTACCGGCTTGGGGTATGATAATATTATAGAGGGTTTCCTGTATACACGATTCTCCTTTCTTTTTGTTTGTGCCTGTTCTTTGGAATTAAAAACTAGAAAAGAACTTCGAATTCTGTAGTGATTTGTTTAACCTAGCTAGCACAATTGCTTCACATAAATTTCAAGATGTTTCTGTTATAAATATTGTAAATTGGGTTATGCTAAAAGTTATGCTTGCAGCCCTAACAAGGGTTACTTACAGCCCTAACAAGGGTTTTGTTAAAAGATTTTACAGGGACATTCATAGTCTTGTGGTTTGGCATTTTGTCTAGATGTTGAATACCAGACAAGATGAGGTTTGGTTTGCCCCTCACACCTACACTATGAGGTTGTGGGTTCGAGTCTGTCCCCCACCCCAAAATCCCGAATTATTTTAATATTTCAAAAAAAAAAAAAAAAGTGTTGACTGACCATTTCCATAAATCTAATAACTATTCATTTGTTGCGCATTCATCGGAAGTTGATTGAAATAATGAACTCTACCTTTGTATGCAAATAAAACCCATCATATATTGAGGGAGAACTTGTTTGGTTGGAGCACCCTTTTGCCTCTTAATACTTGACAAAGTTTTGCATCCAATAATATATTGAACCGTTGCCACTTCAAAGCAATAATCTATATGTCATGATTTATACAGGCCATCAATGAATATAATTATGGGCAAGACATGTTCATTTTTCGAATTTTGTGTTCTCATAAGAAAAAAAGAAGAGAACATCTGTTGATATCTGTATATATATATATATATTTAAATTGATTTATAATTTTTGATACACGGATGATTGATTTAACAACAAAGATCACATTTGTTTTTTTGCATTATACACACACACACACACACACACACACACATACACACATTTTCTGTCCAGTATCGTTTTTCTTGATTAGTAGTAGATCCTACTCTTAATATTTATTTTCTTAACAGGTGCATGGACCTGGAGCAGATATAGACACACTTTGTGTTGGACCTAAGCATGCAACACGAGAAGTGCGATCTGCTCTCACCTATTTATGGTTTAAAATATATACTTTAGCTTAGGTAGTATTGTTAATGAGTTATAATTGCTTTCATATGCTGGCTGTAGGAAGATTTTTTCGGTGAGTTACATCAAATGCTTTCAGAGATGACTGAAGTGTCAGAATTGCACCCTGTGCCCGATGCTTATGTTCCTGTGATGAGATTCAAATTCAATGGTGTTTCTATTGACCTTCTTTATGCAAAACTTTCTCATTGGGTTATACCTGAAGTAAGTGCTAGGTTATCTGAGCAATAGTTTATCTAATGTGATATCTTTTATCACCTAATTTTTTATGCATTATAACTATAATTATTTTATTCTTAATATCATTCGAATGAATGAAGTTTGCCGAATTTTTGCCTGCTGCCGTATTTACTTGTTTATAGGTTATCTTAGTCTGTAGTTCTATAATAATAAGCCTTTGCTTCATATTTTTTAATGGGTTTAGCTATTATACAGGACCTGCATAGTTGCAGGGACAGTTATGGGAGAGTTTTTGTTCATTTATTTTTTAATTTTCAAATTCTTGATTTTTGTAGACCATTGGATTGAAAAAGACTAACAACTAACCTGTAACTATATAGAAACTGTATAGTTAGTGAGGTCATGTGAGTTGCAAATCGTTGTACTTAGTGGAGTTGAGAATGGATAAATGTCTTACAATGTGTAACTTCTAGAGCACAATGATTTTTTTTTGGATAACATATAAAATCACTCAACAATAGGTGCCATAACAATAGAGCCAACATCATTTGTTTCTCTTGATCTGGATGGTGGAGAACACAACATTGAGGTTTCTAATTTTTTCAGGCATTTCAATTTTAAAAACTCAGGAAGTATTTTCTGAATTACCAGCCTTAACTAAAATTATATTCTGTAATGCATGATAGAGCTGTGCATTGACATTGGCCATGGATGGATGGTTTAAAGGCTGTGGAACTTTTGAAAAGTGTGTAAGAACAGGATTTTAGTTGCATTTAGATGGCTACTCTTAACAAAATCCGATCATGACTGGATTAGGTGGATTTCCAGGGTACGGTTTGGGTGGCATTTCCAAGAATATTCCTGTGGGATGATAAATTTGTAATAAATATACTTTCACATTGTTTGATACTGAGAGAGTTGCTGTTAGGTCCATGGTTACCTTTCAGACATAAAATTGACATGTCGGGACATGTGGTCTTGGAGTGGACCTATAAAGAAAATAAGGCAGATTTCTTGGCAAGTCTAACAGTTGCGGCATAGTTTAATGAACATCCTGCTTCAGTTGTTGTGCAGGGATGATCCTGCTCTTGAATTTCTCTTTTAGCACTAGTTTAAGATTCTGTTCATAAACTGAATATGTGAATCTTTGTATAATAGCCTTGCCCTTGTTAAGCATGACCTTCTTGAAAAACAGGACATGCAGTTATTTAAGCCTTCATTAACTGAATTGATAACACGCTACTATGTAGCTTAAAATGTCATATATTGTAAGTTTATATGACTAGGTAATTGGTATATCTTTTTCTAATATGTAAATTTTGTCACAGGACTTGGATGTTTCACAAGATTCAATACTACAGAATACAGATGAACAGACTGTTCGTAGTCTTAACGGTTGCAGAGTTACTGACCAAATTTTGCGTTTGGTTCCAAATATTCAGGTTGTGACCATCTCTCAATCTTTTTTATTTTATTATGAATTTCAGATTTGATCTTTTACGTAGGGTCTCTTGTCTGTGGTTGTGTTTATGGTTTCTATGGGGCAGAATTTCCGCACTACATTGAGATGCATGAGGTTTTGGGCAAAGCGTCGCGGTGTTTATTCAAATGTATGGAAGCTTTTATAATGAAGTTTTGTTTGACATATAATGAAGTTTTCTTTCTAACTACTAATCTTTCCCTTTCCTTTGCTTTGTTTCGTTTGTCTTGAGCAGGTTGCAGGGTTTCTCGGTGGTATAAACTGGGCATTGCTTGTTGCACGCATATGCCAGCTATATCCTAATGCACTGCCCAATATGTTAGTGTCTCGGTTTTTCAGGGTGTATACTCAGTGGCGTTGGCCAAATCCAGTGATGCTCTCTGCTATTGAAGAGGGATCGCTTGGTCTTCAAATTTGGGATCCTAGAAGAAATCCAAAGGACAACTATCATTTGATGCCTATAATAACTCCTGCTTATCCTTCCATGAACTCCAGCTACAACGTGTCTTCAAGTACTTTGCGAATTATGAAAGATGAGTTTCAGAGGGGGAATGAAATCTGTGAGGTATGTTTTTGTGATACATGCCTTGGCATCTTTCTTTGGAATTCAGGGATGCATCTTGCATGTGGATCAGGAGATAAGTTATTTTATATCGCATCTGAATCCAACATCTGAATCCAACTTCTTTATAACACATTAATACATTTTACATCATTGCCAATTCTTCTAGTGGGTTGTGATAGTCAGACTGCGACATGTAAAAACAGAACGATGTGTTTGAAGCGGTGTTCCTGTAAATTTGCTCTATCATGGATTTCTCTTTGGAGCACCGTGGAGATGAATGTTCTTGTGTCGATAACTGTTGCAGCATGATTAGATAATTGAATGTTTTTGGAACATTTCCCATTCTTAGACACAAGTTCCTGTCCAGTCTCGTGGTTTTTGTGTGTTTTTTGGATCAGCGTCTCCACGAATTTTCAATTTTTTTTTTCTTTAGACATTGTTTGAATTTGATGTTTTTTGAGTTTTCAGGCTATGGAAAAAAGCAAGGCTGATTGGAATACCCTTTTTGAGCCTTATGCTTTCTTTGAAGCATACAAAAATTATTTACAGATAGATATCTCTGCAGAAAATGCTGATGATTTAAGAAAGTGGAAAGGCTGGGTTGAGTCTCGCCTGCGTCAGCTTACGTTGAAGGTCATTGCCTCTACTCCTAATACTTCTTTTCTTTTGGCTTTAATAGATTTTGACTCTAATTTGGCTCTTTTGTGAAAATATAGATTGAGAGGCATACATTCAATATGCTTCAGTGCCACCCACATCCAGGGGATTTTTCTGATAAGTCAAAACCGTTACATTGCTCTTACTTCATGGGTTTACAACGGAAAGGAGTTCCAGTCAATGGTGGTAAACCGTTTGATATGAGGTTAACTGTGGATGAGTTTAAGCATTCTGTTAATTTGTTCACACTGTGGAAGCCTGGAATGGAGATCTATGTAACCCATGTTAAACGTAGGAGCTTACCTGACTTTGTATTCCCTGGTGGGATTCGGCCTTCCCGCCCGACTAAAGGAACTTGGGAGCGTAGGCAGACTTCAGAACTTAAGTCTCTATCAGATGCCACAGATGATGGAAGGAAGAGAAAGCGAGTGGACGATGGTTCAGATGCTTGCTTGAAAAATTCAAAGGGCTTTGCTGGTCTGCCTTCCTCTAGTGGGGATGTTCAGGGTAGCCCTCCAGTGAGCACCATAAGTTCACCTTCTTTAAATTCAAAGGTTGACCATACAGATATAAATGGATTAGGGGAATCAAGTAGAGAAAAAACCGAGAATAATTATACAAACGGCCTAAGAAATTCAAGTATAGCGGAGGTTTCTTCTCAGAATGGTGACATGGATAGACCGGTGAAATGCAATTCTCCCAATAAAGGTTTATCTCCTGATACATCAAGCTCTAAAGAGGCTGAGAAGCTGGCAATTGAGAAGATGATGTCTGGCCCATATGTTGCTCACCAAGCTTCTCAACTAGAACTTGATGATCTTGAAGATGATCTCGAACTTAGAAATCAAGTCAAAGAACTTGGAGGGAACACACAAGGCAGCTCTATGGAATCTTCTCCAGTGAACACAGCAGGAGTAGGAGCAGTAATAACATCTCTCAGTGGAGGCGGTTCTTCTGCTTCTTTATTCACTAATGCGGGCTTAGAGGAGCTTGAGGTCTTTTCTGTTAACCTTGTGCAGTTTATTTTTCTGTTGAATGTTAACATTTTTATCATCTCAGCATTTTTACTGTTATGATTTTCATTTATATTTTGTTTACGTTTTGTTATGGTTACTATTATTCTTGCAAATGGTGTTGATGTTTGAATTGCTCGCCCTGAGGTTTTTTTCCTCTTTCTTTATAAGGGAAAGGACTATTTGAAAACAAAAAGGTGACATCAACAGTGAGAGGAACAGAGTAGAGATGATTTTCTTTTATTTATTTATTGTATTATTAGTTTATTACAATAGAATAATGTTTCTTGCTTCATTATAGAGGCTTGTTTAGAAGGATGTTGCTAAAGAGCTCTCTTTCAGGAGACTGGAAATGTGTCTTTTTAGAACTGATTATCTTCTTCCTTCATGTGTTGTACTTACTGGGATTTTCTCTGTTTCCTTTTGTTTAGCCTAGTGAACTCACAATGCAGCTCTCAAATGGGTCTCCTCCTGCACCTGTGGCTCAGCGGAAGCCGATAATAAGGTAATTACTGAAGATTTTATTGTTTCCTCTTGTTGGAAATTATTGATTGGAAATTATTAATTATTAGTCTGTTCATGGCCATTATTTGTAGGTTGAACTTCACCTCGTTAGCCAAAGCAACTGGCAAAAGCACATAATAATGGACTGAAGCTTGGGTGGTCTCATAGTGGGTTTGTTCAAATCTTCATGTGTATAATAAGAAGTTAATGCCCTCTCTCACTCTTTTTTTATTACTTATGTAATAATAAATATATATATATGGTTAATAAATTTTGAATTATCAAACATTCTTGTTTCCTTTTACTATTTTATACATTTGAAAATGACAAAAGAAGGAGCTGTTTGTTTAATTGTGAGGCATGATTTCTGCTACTAAGTTAGAGATCTGTTATGGTTGTGTAATTAAATAAATAAATAAATAAGGGGACAATTTGTCATTACTCATGATCACCTGGCTGTTTCGAGTTTCATATTAAATTTCAACTTCACTGAATTATGACCTTTTAGATAACAATCTAACATTAACTAAAGGGACCCTAACAATAATTAAAGTATTAAACATTAATTGGGCTGGTAGGTCTCATTTGGATACAAACTGGCTACACGTTCATCTTCACATGTGTTTCTCTTTTTGGGAATTTTTTTTTACAGAAAATTAACAATATAGGGTGGTTATAAGGGCGATATTGTCCATTTCAATTTGTTTTTATTTTTAAATTCCTCTTTTATTTGAGCCGATGGATTAGAATCATGTATCGTTAATGTTCCAGTATAATAGCCAAACCTTTTTTTACTAGTATACCCTTTTTTAACACTTGTAAAAGAAGACAATGTTAAGTTGGGATACTTAAAATTATTGTTATTTTTAGGGCAAATTACACTGAACCCCTGGAGGTTTGAGCAAGTTATACTTAGCTAGAAAAGTTTTGTTATTATACACTAACACCCCCAAGACTTAAATTTGACTTTGAAAATACCTAAAATGCCCCTAGTTATATTATTTTATACTTTTTTTTTTTTTTTTACCTTTTAACCAAAAATAAACTTTAATAAAATAAAAAAAATTAAATAAAAATATGATTCCTTAAATAAATAAATAGTTTTAAAATAAATAAATAAAAAATTTTAAAAAATTAAATAAAAAATAGTTTTAAAAAAATCAAATAAATAAATAGTTTTTTAAAAAATAAATAAATAGTTTTAAAATATGAAATAAAAAAATAGTTTAAAAATTAAATAAATAAATGAAAAAATTAAAAACATTTTTTTTTTAAAGATATCCATTAATAGGGACAAGAAAAGCTCTAATTATCCAAACTTTTATGGTAAGGATGATGGTGAGAGAAGTTTCAAGGTTCCTAACACTCCTTGGATATTTAGAGCTTTTCTTGTCCCTATTAATTGATATCCTTAAAAAATAATAATGTTTATTTAGAGCTTTTATTTATTTAATTCTTTTAAACTATTTATTTATTTAAAAATTTTAAACTATTTATTTATTTGATTTTTTAAAACTATATTTTTATTTAATGAATCATATAATTTTTTAATTTTTTTTTATTGTATTAAAGTTTATAAACTTTTTGGTTAAAAGGTAAAAAAAAAAAGTATAAAATAATATAACTAAGGGCATTTTAGGCATTTTAAAAGTCAAATTTAAGTATTGGGGATGTTAGTGTATAATAAAGAAACTTTTCCAGTTAAGTGTAACTTGCCCAAACCTCAAGGGTTTCAGTACAATTTGCCCTTATTTTTAATATTCTCACTTTTTTTTTTTTTTTTTTCTCCCGTAAAGATATTCTTAATTTATGCCCAACAAATCTGGAGTGGAAATATGGTGTTTTGTCACTCTTTAAAGTGGGTTTACAAGACTATCATCTCTTTAATAAGTTGAGTTTAAATACCACCTATTATGGTGAACAGACACAAATGCCCCCACAGTTTTTCTTTTTTTCTTTTTTCTTTTTTACTTTTCAGTTTTCCAATTTTTTGTTTTTTATTTTTTGTTATTCTTCATCTTCTTCGTTAGACTTCCATTGGAGGTCGATTTCGACCTCCAATGGAGCTTGATTTGACCTCCAATGGAGGTCGAAATCGACCTTCAATGGAGATTGAAATGGAGGCCGTTGAAGAAGATTAAAAAATATAAAATAATAAGTCTTGGACAAAACTTATTTGGTATTTATGAGACTTATGAAGAAAAAGATGAAAAATTTAAAATAAAAAAAAAAGTCTCAGACGAGACTTATTGGGTACTTCCGAGACTTATGAAGAAGAAGATGAATTTTTTTTTTTTAAAAAAAAAAAAAAAAAGTCTCGGACGAGACTTATTGGGTATCTCTGAGACTTATGAAGAAGGAGATGAAAAATAAAGGTCTCGGATGAGACTTATTGTGTATTTCTAAGAATTATTAGGTTTTTGTTTTTATTTTTATTTTTATTTTTTTCATCTTCTTCTTCATCGACTTCCATTTTAATTTTTTGACTTATTGGGTTTTTTTTTTTTTCATCTTCTTCTTCATTGATCGATTTTGACCTCCATTGAAGGTTGATTTCAACCTCCATGGAGGTTGATTAGACCTCTAACAGAGGTCAAACGATTTCTACCTCCAATGAAGGTCAAATCAACCTCCATTGGAGGTTGAACTTTGACTTCCATTGGAGGTTCAATGAAGAAGACTGTGGGGGCATTTAAATGATGAAGAACAAAAAAAATTGGAAAACTAAAAAGTAAAAATCAAAAAAAGAAAAATTAAAACTGTGGGGGTATTTTTGTCTGTTCACTATAATAGGTGTCATTTAATCTTAAGTTTTAAAAATGGTGATAGTCTTAGAATGCATTCTCAAAAATGTGCTATATAATTTTCAAACCTATCTAATGCCGGTTCCCAAAAGAAAGAAAGAAAAAAAGTCTGGATGATGCCGGGAATTCAAATAAATAAAATTGTACAAGATCCAAAATCAATTATCTCTACTCAAAATTAAATTCCCCAACACCTAAAATTAGAATTAAATCTTAATCTGTGCCATGGGTTTAACATTTTCTTATTCTTTAATTTTGTTAAAATTTATCTCATGTGGCGGAACGGAATCCAAACTGGAATATTTATTTGTTTAGCAATGCACCTTAATATTATGAAAAGAAAAGTAAAATAAATTTAATTAATGTTTTTCTAAAAAAGTGCAAAAAATAAAATAAAATCACCTCAATAATTTATTTGTAGCAATGGATCTCAATACTGTAATGTTTTATTATTACAGTATTATTAAAAGTCCAAATCCGAACATGTTATCCGAAAAATCGGATTTGAAATCAATTTTTTTGAATCAAATCTGGTCTGGACATTAAAATTGAGTCATGGTATTTACACCCATTGAAAATTGTATGTACACCTCTATTAATTTTTTAAAAAGATTAAAATTTGTAAGAACACCCCAATATTATCTAATATGCCCTTTTAAAATGAATGAATTAAAAAAATAATTACAATGATACCATGAAACTTTCTATAATTTTGTAAATTACTGTCGTATATTTGAGTAGTTTGATGAAATGCCGTAAAGAAGTGTTTTTAGTATAATTTTTCTTGCGACATACAGGGTTAGACGGGGACAAACCAAAACAAGTTCCTGTTCTGGTTGTTGTTGTGACATGACCCTATCTCATCAAAGTTCTCACATAAAATAAAAAATAAAGAACAGAACCCTCAGACACAATACAATGGCAGGTGGATGAATACTTTTCCTCACTCGGAGAAAAAAGAAATGGTATGAATAAAAAGTGGGTGAATATTTTGGTATGAATTCTCTGTTGCTTTTTCAATCTCAACTAACACTATTAATATTTTTTATGGACCAAGCTCCAACTTTTGGGTTTGAGTTTTTGTTTTTTAAAAAATTAGTTTGATTATCGAAAAATTCAAAAAAGTAAAATAGTTAATCGTCTCTATTTAATTCAAATATTATTAATTAAATTTAAGGGCAATATTGGAATTTAAAAAAATATTCAAATCTCAAGTGTACATACGATTTTAGAGGGATGCTAATATCGCCTCTCTTAAAATTAAGATAATTCAATCCGGTCCAAATGCCTCCAGGCCCACCAATATTATAAACTTTGACCCTACAAAGTGGTGGAGGGTGGGGGCCTGCAGAGGCTTGACCGAGAAGATGTATATATATATATATATTTGTTGTTGATAAAAATACCCCTCTTCTCTCTTTTCAGAAAATCATATTTTGTTGTTGATAAAAATACCCCTCTCTCTCTTTTCAGAAAATCCCTAACATTCTTCGTTTTCCTCCCTATCTAGAGCCGCCCTAGGCCTTTCTAGAGGGGCGGTGCCCCGAAGCTCTTTAAAAAAGGGCCCTAATTTACATAAAATGAGTTTTCAATCAGGGCCCATTTATTTTTATTTGTTTCCCATTTATTTTTCAGTAATACTACACATCCCACCTATAATCCCACAATTTTCATCCCAACACACGTGACAGTTGAGGTGTCACTTGGTGAATGTACAAACATTAATTGGTAGGTGAATACATGGGTAAGAGATATAAGTATCAATTAATGTGTATCCACTCACCAAGTGATGCCTCGCCTCTCTCTTTCTCCGACTCAACACTGCATATTCTCATAATCTCATTTTTACATCCTTATTTTCTTTCCATTTTCTTATTCCCTAATTTCTATATACTACATCCTCATTGGCTCGTTATACTCTCTCTCGAATCTTGATCTCTAATGGTTCATCTAATAATTGTTCATCTAATAATTGTTTGGTCATCGAAAGTGAATCATTGTTTGATGACGAACTATTAGAGTCGGATTGAAAACTCGATGATGACATTGGTTTATAATCACACCTACAAAAAGAAAAGAAAAGAAAGAATATACTTGATAAATTAGATTAAGAAATAGCCGAAGTTCCATTAACAAAATCAAATAAATTGACAAGATTCCAGAGGACCAAGTATGCCATCAAATTATGCCTATGAAAGATTCAATGCTGCGAAGCCAATTCCAAATATATTATCATCACAGTCACCATAAGATGCTCAAATACAATTATGAAAAACAATCGTATCGTGTATTAATCAATTCTTCCCAACAAACAACTTAAGGAATTCTATCCAGTGTTTTTAAACTGAATATTGAATCTAGTGATTTTGAATGTCCAAACTATTATTCCAGATTATTTTTTTTCGAAAGATATTATTCCAGATTAACTTATCAAAGTAGTGACATTCTCAAAAGAAGTTTTATTATGCCAAAAAAAAGCAGCATTCTTAAAAGAAGCATACACCGGATTAACTTCTAGTTATTATACACGTCATTAATTGGATCTCCATTTGCAAGAGCTGGACTTGCTTGATGTTGAATATAGTACATTATTTAGAAGAATTATTTTCAACCCAATAGGTTTCCTAGTTGTGTCTTTGTTTGAGTAATTTTATCAAACGGTTGGTATGCAAATACATCCGTATATATTATTTAAGTGTATATTTACATTAACAAAGGAAAAATTACCTAGAAACAAATCATAATAATGAAATTTGTAATTTACAACAAACAAGTCCCATTCAATTAAGATTAATAACCAACAATATAGTGTACAAAACAAAGACACAATTAATAAATTAAAATAATAAAAAATAAAAAATAAAACTTACCTAAACAGTAGTCTTAATGAACAATCTCTTCTCTTCTTTGTATTTCGTCTTCATGAATAGTCTCTTCTCATCTTTGTATTTTGTAGTTGAGTTTTTGAGTTTTATTTTAGATCGGACAGTGTACTATGTTGGGTAGTTATAGTTTGGTAAAATTTTAAATAGTAAAATAATATAATAAATTGTCATGTCATTAAAAATAAGTGTTTTACAAGTGAAGCATTGGAGACCAATTTTTCATTTGGTTGTCTATCAAGTTTATTTAGGCTCCACATAGAAAGCAAGTGTCTTGACAATGTTGACATGTCACCACTTTTTTAAATGCAAGCCATGTTAGCGTTGGAGATGCTCTAAGTCTCACTACCGGAACCACTCACTAGTGTAGGACCCGTTCTTTTGCATATGTCATAAGAAAATTAAAATATACACCTAGTAAAAATTTGAGAATTCTTCGGATTCAAGAATTATTTTTCCCGATATTTCATTATTCTTTAAGTTTATATCTTCAAAAAAAAAAAAAAAAGGTCGGAAAAAAATAGTTTTTGTACTCGAAAAATTTCAATTTTTTTTCCTTCTTTATATCATCCATGGAAAAAATTACTTCAAAATTCAATAAATACTATTAAATTTCAGTAAATGTGATATAAATATTAAAAAAAAAAAAACTATAAATAATGAATATGAACAAAAGGCCCCAATTTAGATTTTCGCCTCGGGCCATAAGAAAAGTCAGGACCGGCCCTGTCCCTATCCTAGCTCAAACTCTTTCATTTTTAAAAACCTCAAATTCAAACTTCCTTATTTTACGGACACCAAGTGCTTAACCCACAAACTTGCGAGAACCAACTACCCAACTTAGAACCAACTCACCACTTCGTCAAGAACTTGAGTTTCTCTATGTTGTGGAATGAAGTTAGATATGAGGTTGAAAAAGGAAATATGTCATGTGTAGCAAAATTTTGGATAAATTAATTTATCTCTAAAGTTATAATTTGTTGAAAAAATAAAATTTGACAACTCTATAGACAGGGGCGGAACTTGAAAGTCTAAACTTGGAGGACCAAATTACAAAAACTTAAAGTTGAAAGCACTAATATATATAGTATTTCTATTTTCAGTTCGTTCTGATAATAAATATATCAGGACGGATAACGTGGATAACAGATTATGGAGAAGTTTTGACAATTCAATGCATACACTTTGAGTCAAAGTATGTAAATCTAGCGGTTCACATTCTTCGTCTTATTTATTGTCAGAACGAACTGATAATAGAAAATCTGCTAATATATAATAATAATAATAATAATAATAATAATAATAATAATAATAATAATAATAAAAAATTATTATTATTATTATTAAGTGAGGTATATGTTACTTTAATTTTAGTAAGGACTTTGATAAAATCACATTTATTTTTATGAATTTTGATCTGAATTTTTTTGCTGATGAATAAGTTGATTGAAATCTACCAATGAATAAAATTTGAGAATTTTTCAAATACTAGAACTATTTTTTCGAATTTTTCTATATTTATCTCATTTTTCCGATGCCTTTATATTTAATAAAATTGGGATAAATAGTTTCGGTACTTAAATAATTCTCAAATTTTATTCATAGGTAAATTTCATTAAACTTAACATCCACAAAAAAATTAAGATCAAAATTCATAAAAATTAATATGATTTCATCAAAAAACTTATCAAAATTAGTGAAAGGTATATACCTCACCTGATAATTACTAATATATATAGTAATTATCAAGTGAAAAATACCTTATTTTAAATATATATATTTAACTTTTTTTAATTATATATTTTTTTCAATGGGCAGGGGTCCATGGGCCCCGGAACCTCTACATCTATATATGGAGTTTTCATTCCTGGCTCTAAACGATACAGTGGAATAAGAGGAAAAAAAAAAAAAAAAAAAACCTTTGTAGTGGAAGGCTATTTTCGTTTTCACTCTTGGCGTAAGGAAAGAGACTTCAAGTCTCGACTGCGATTTATATAATAATCTCAAGTGAGACTTATTAGAAGTCTTTATTATGTCTTTTGACTCGATATTTATTTTTTGAAGTTTTTCGAGATCAGTATTTTTCGATTTTTTTTTTCTTTCTAGATTTATGTTCTCTCTTGTTTTCCTTTTAAGTTTATTTTACCATTGATTTCTCTACTTTATCACATTCTTACACTTCAAATCGCTTTAATCACAAATCAGTTACTTATTTCCTTCAATGGCTTCAAATCTCTCTGTATTTTCTTGAGAAAGTCATTGTTTTTCTTTGGTTTAAGTGAGAGAATGTTTTTGCAAGAGTGATAAAAGAAAAAGAGGAAAAAATGGAAAGTGAAGGGCCTGTCTTACTGCTGTTTTTCAGCCTGTGTTTCGTTTTTGTTTTCCAAAAATAATTTAGAATTCGCATTCATTAACTGTTTATCATTTTATTTTCAAAAAACAAAAACAAAATGAAAAATAAATTCAGTGTTAAAAGTGAAAAATTTGAAAAACAAGTTTTAGATGTTTTCTATGTTTTTCATTTTGTTTTTCACTTTTTTTTTTATAAAAAAAATCACATTTTTTTTAAAACTTTTTTTCTTCTTCTTCACATCTTCCCGTCACTGTTCTTCTTCTTCTTCTTCTTCTTCTTCTTCCAAACTTTTTCTTTTTCTTCCTCTTCTTCTCAGACGACACCGATCTGACTCTAACACCGAAGGCCCGCCGATATGCTCTTCTTCTTCACTGCCGATCTATTCTTCTTCACTGCTGATCTATTCTTCTTCACCGTCGATCTGCTCTTCTTCTTCTTCTTCTTCTTCCTCTTCCTCCTCAGCCGATCTGGTTGTCTTCTTCCTCAATTGTTGGCAATCTTCTTCTTCTTCCTCCTCAGTTGATCTGGTTCTCTTCTTCCTCCATTGTTGGCGATTTTTTTCTTCTTCTTCTTCTTCCTCCTCAGCCAATCTAGCTGTCTTTTACTCCATTGTTGGCGAGCAGTCTTTTTTTTTTTTTTTGTATTTTTTTTTGTTAAATTTGAATAATTTTTTTTATATATTTTTATATTTTTTTATATTGATCAATTAACTAATTTGTTTTATAATTGTTATAATATTAAACAAAATGTAAAAATGATATTTCAATTTTTGATATTTTCGGTTAACCTACCAGATGCATTTTTTTTTTGTTTTCATTTTTAGAATACAGCTTCTAGCATAAACTACTAGACGCGTTTTAAGAATTCGAAACCAAAACCAAAAATACTGTTTTCATTTTTACTTTTATTTTTGAAAAACAACGAATGAAAAACGCTTACAGAATGGATATTTTTCTCGGTTACTCCACAAAATCCATATATATATATACATTCTTTTTATTGTCAGTTTGTCTTGACAATAAATATATTAGCACGAAGAATGTGGAACATAAATTATGGAGAAGTTTTGACAAGTGCATACACTTTGAGTCAAAGTATGTAAATCTAGTGGTCTATATTTTTCGTCATAATATATTTATTGTCAGAACGAACTGAAAATAGAAAAAATATATATATATATATATTCACTAAAGAGATGCCCTCAAAAAAGCCAAAAATGTGTCCTATGTTTTTGTCATAGAACAAAAAGAGCTAACAAAGGAGGAAGATGATTAAAACAAGGGAAATAAAATCGTGCACACATCAACAAGTATTTTAGCACAACAAATTCGTGCACACAGCACACATCAACTTTTTTTAAAATATTAAGTAGAAAAAAACATATATAGAAAAATATTTGATCCATCCGAAAAAGATAAGGTTAATTATTCATTTTTTATTCAGCAGATGCAAGAGAGTTGAGAGTTGAGAGTTGAGTGTATGATAGTGTGTTTGCTTTATATGATTGTAGATCAATAATAATAATTAAGAATAAAGTTTGAGAGATGGAAAAAGACAAGTTTGATTATGTACTGATTCCATCTGGTTTGTTTGTGCTGGCACTGTATCACGTATGGCTTCTCTACAATATCATTCGAAACCCCAGAAAAACTGTCATTGGTCTCAATGCTGAGTCTCGCCACCAATGGGTTTTCTCCATCATGACTGTTAGTACTTTCTCTGCTCACTTTCCTTAACTGGGTTTGCATTCTTTTTCATTATACATAGTTATCTGTAAAGCAAGTGAACCCTTTTGGAGGATGATTGATTGGGAACTTTTGAGGGGGCTTGATACTTTATTTATCAGGGCCTTTAAGTTTTTGTAATTAAGGAATTCAATGATTTACTTCTCTAGAAGAAATTTTTCCTTGGTAACTGAGTATGCCTTCATTTTGTTCAGCTCTCTATTGTTGTATTTGGTGATTTAGTCAAAGAATAATGGCTTATTGTTTATAGCTTTGTGTTGAGGAAGATGCAGACTGTGAGGGTTATCAAGTGTGCATCTAGATTCTAGTAGGAAGATAGATTTCAAGATTAATAATTTTTTGAGGGGTAGTTAGGAGTTATTGGTATAATTGAGCTTAGATTCTTGCTACAAAACCGTGAAGAATCAAAGAATGGATGCTCATCAAGTGACATGAAATGTCCTATGAGTTGCCTTTTCATGATTATAAAACTCCCAAAGTGCTTAATGAATGTTCTCCTTATACATAAGTAGTACTTATAAGGTGTTATTTTATATTTTTTCAACTGAATTTTGGTTGAAGCATTGACAGTTTTACTAGTTTATATGACATGTTCTTTTATGAAATATGAAAATTTGTGGCTAAATACCCAATTCACTGTGATTTATGATTGCATAAATGAGAAGAGCCATAGGCAAATATGCCAGACATCCAGTTTAGTTTGATCCCAGCTAAAGCTCAATAAACTATCTGGACTCATTGTTTATATAAGGACAAATTTTATTGCTTACACATATCTTGTATTTCCAAAACTCTAATTTTTAACTAACTAATGAGACTTCCATGGTTGATAGAAAATCATCTCTAAGTTCAGCTTAGACTCTGTATACCAGATTTCTAGTTAAACATATCATCTTATTGGCATGCTTGTGTTTAATAAGTTGAGCTCATTGTCACCACATCACCCCTGCATTTGATTTTCTGTACATGTTGCTGAAGATTTTCAAATTTTAATTCTGATTTACATTATTTGACAACTTCCATGGAAGTTCTTACTTATGTTGTGTGACCGCAACCTGACATGTGCTTTGCAAGTCAAAGTTGTCAGTGTATTCAGCATCTATGATTTGATTTTATATGTTGCTTAAATGGAGAGTGAGACTTTGTGAGAAACTGAGAATGTCATTGAAAGTAGGTTGGCTAAAATATATCGTGTTGATAATTTCCAATAATGTATCTTCCAGAACCTTAATCTACAAGGAGATTGAAAACAATAGGGAGGAATCGGTTCAAGATACTAGTTGTTTAACTTGAATAAGCTTAATGTTTATGGATTAGTTTTTTGTTTCTTTTCAGAGGAGTGGTCTCTAATAACATTTTCCATATAAGAATATCAAGGCCCTTGAATAATTTAATAAATAATGAATAAAGAAATCATGAAATCAGAACATACAGAACATATACATATATATTTTAAAGTCTTCAGGTAAACAAATCCTAATTGAAAAATGCAATATTCTTAGTCAGAGTTAAGTTTGTAACAACAAATTGCAACACGAATGAGATTTTATTTTTTCAGGCATTTCACATATTTTGGAATCAAACCTTATGGTCCATTGGGTTATTCTTTTGGTCAATATCCTCATGGTTACTTGTGCTAATTAGATGGTGCCTTAAAGAATATAATGTGAGCATATTAATGAGTTCATGAATTCAACTGAGGAAAACAGCTAGTGCATTCATCTTGAATGATAAAAACTCCTTACTAGATGATGCAGAGGTGCAGTCACAGTGGTGAAGTTTCTTAGGACATCTAGGTTCCTTCACCTGTTCTTTGATATTAATCATCTAGCATCATCAAATTAAACAACTGAAATTTTATGTCGCACATATTAGAAATGACCCTCAAAGTTGTCACACTCCATCTTGCCTTGCTTTGACAGGATGAAACTCTGATAACAATGATAGTGCATGTGATTTCTTCTAATATACTTTATAGTGTTGGGATTATTAGCTATGTGAACCAGTTTATATGTGAAATTAAATTATTCACAAAGAAAGTAACATATGATACTCATTAAGAAGTTATTTCCACACTACTCGTTGAACTAGTTTGGTTTTATTTTCTATTGTTTCTGGCAAGTTAATATGTCATTTCAAAGAGAATTTAGTGGTATTTGAAATTTACTTGAAGAATTGAGAGAAGCATCCATATATTGGCTGAATTTGTTTTTTCTAAAAACTGGCATTAAAGATGTAGTTTTAGGTTCAAATAGAAATTTTGATTGTTATTTTCGTGATATCTTCAGGATCCCTTGAAGAATGGTACTTTAGCAGTTCAAACGATACGTAATAACATGATGGCATCCACACTTTTAGGAACAACAGCAATCGCTCTCTGTTCACTGATTAGTGTTTTTGTCAGCAGCACAACGAGCTCTAACAATACAGCATCAGAATTTGTTGACGACAATAATAATCCCATACTTTCATCAATCAAGTACTTTTCTATTTTGCTGTGCTTCCTTCTTGCTTTTCTTTGCAATGTGCAATCTATTAGGTATTATGCCCATGTTAGCTTTTTAATTACTGTGCCTACATCAAAAGACAACAGAGATGCCATTGCTTATGTTGCAATAAACTTGAATCGAGGAAGTAAGTTTTGGTCCCTTGGACTGCGAGCTTTCTACTTGTCATTTCCTCTTTTCCTTTGGACATTCGGCCCAATACCTATGTTTGTGTGCTGCTGCGCAATGACGTTTATTCTCTATTTCTTGGATACAACAACGAGTTTAACACAGCAGCTTTACAATCGCTCGTTCAAAGAGGAATTGAAAGATGATGATTTGGAGTCAATTATCCAATCAACGTAAGTGCTAATGAGAAATAATTATGTTTTCATGATTGCTTACACTAAAAGGTTATACATTTTTAAGAAAGTAAATTTGATTTAAATTACTGTTTAGCTATAATATTTGTGTGTGTACTTATTCTTACTTTAAAGTAACTGAAATATTATTTGTTTTGGCCTAGGAAAAACTCTAGTACTTTCAATGGTTTCATTTATAGTTGGTCATCTATTCTTGTTTCTTTATTGAAACAGATACATACACACAGACAACCCCTTCATGATAATACTAAATTTTGTATTTTTGTCGAATGTGTTATTGTTTTTGAAATTTTAGAATTTCTTCAATGGAATACATCTATTTTTGAAGTTGTAAATGCTGTCTTTTCTTTGTTTTATTTATTTATTATTATTGTTTTAACGATTAATAAGATAAATTAGATGCCTATTAATCGTGACAGGAGTGGATAATTTGGTCCAATATTTTGATTATTATTATTGGATTTGATGGAGAGGATGAAAGTAATGATTTTTTTAGAGCATGGAAACTAGATTCAAAATTTTTTACTCTAATTGAATTGTCATATTTTCATTATTTGAATTGTTCATGTTATTGGAGATTAGTGCATGTTTTAATACATCACTCACTTGTATGATCTTTCATTATACAACTTTCCAAACCTTAAGTTAGTTGTTCACCGTTTTGCACAACTACATAGAATTTTTTTGATTCAATATCAAATTTGAAGACTGAGGAGTGTGTGTGAAGGATTGCTGTAAGGGCATCTCAGTTTTATTCTAGAAAACGGATTTTAAAACTGGGAATGACGTTAAAATCAGGTTTCATGGAGCTTATATATATGTCATCTGTTTCTGATCGACATACTAGCTTGAATTCTTTATGGAGGGCATAAATCAAAACTTTTATATATTGATTGATTCGATACTCCTAATCCTTGCTGGTAACATTGTGCTGCTTGCTTGCCCATATATAGAATGTTAATTCACTTCTGAATTTCCAGTATGTCTAGATTTTTAGCTGAGTAGTTCCGCTGAAGAATTCTTGTTCCATATACACAGGGAAACTATTCGGTTTGAAGATTCCCACCTCAAAAGCCCTCTGCTTACCGGCATCAACCAGCCTTGATGCAGTATCACTGTTTAGAGGTAGAACAATTGGTTGTTTTCGCTCTTCAGTAAGCTTGGGGTGTTATGTCTTTATTTCAGACAGAAAAACACTTGGATTGCCTGGTACATTTGCTGCGGAAAGAATGCTCTCTTGTCTGTCTATTCTTATGATCAGCTCTGCCTTTTACTTCCCAAAAACTCAACTTTAGATGTCAATAGCTTCGATTTTGTTATGTTACGTAACGTTCATTGTGAATAAAATATAAAATTCACTGTAGAGCTTCTTGATTTACATATTCTTAAAATAGAATGATGAAAATATGTATTAATTGTTGATTCCTTCCTCATGTTCTTGACTCATATCTGAATGAACATTAGCTAGACAAGTCAGTCAAGTTCCAATATTTCTATAGACAAAGTACATGATAATATGATATAAAGTGAATATGACCATTAGGACCACATACATATATATATATATATATACACGTGTCCAAGACTCAAAAGAGTCAAGAGTCAAGACAAGGTTGAGTAGTTGCAAGAAACTGGGACCTCTCAAACTCTACACCATTAACTATAAGTGGTTTAAGACTTAAGTACAGTAAAGGTATAACTTTATTATCACTATAATTGCATCTTGGAAACCATTATGTTCAGGACATCGATCATTAATTTTAAAACCTTAATGCAACTTCTTCTCAATAATTAATTATTTTTTTTCCCGATGGTGTGCACTTCTCCTTCCATATTTGTGATAGGGGTTTGAATTCCAATTGTTTTTTAGCGTGGGAGTCACTCTCTATCCCTATAGTGGGAGTTATTTCTACCGAACCATAGACACTTTTTCGGTGAGGCCAAGTATGACGAACGCCCACAAAGTATGCTTTTGGCATTTGGAAATGGATATTGATGTGGTTAATTTGCTGGTCAAATATTCCGGTGCTCCAATACGACACGCTAACAAGTAGTCCTCTTATTCAACTTATTTGTCTTCACAAGTCCATGCACCCATTATAGCTTCACGCGTCTGCCTTCAACTTCAAATTTACTCAACAAAACAATCTCATTTTGAAATTTCAATTCAATAATATATCAAAAATTGTTGCTGTATCCACCCAAATTATCTGTGGATTGATTGATCTGATGCATACATGTATGTTTTACTCACATCACGTCACGTGATACAGAAAACAGTACTATAATATACTAAACTCATCACTTGAGTACTGTAGCAAATGTTGTATGTTTGTTGTGAGTTTTGGCCACATACAATGCATGCACTACTTTGTGGGAGGATGGCCACCAAACTTGCTTGCCACCACTACACACTACCCCAAAGTATACGTAATTCCATGAACTAGTCTTTTGTATCTACCGATAGTCAACTTTTCCTAATTTCAATTTTTCTTTCCTCTGCGTGCTAACATAATCCATCTAATACAATTTAAATGAATGGATTATGGTGTTACCATATCATTTGGACATCAAATTTGAATGAAGTAAAATTATTACATCATTAAATATCGGAAGAGATAATTGTTGATATGACTTCAAAGATGATCAAATTGACAAAACTGTTCTCTACCCAATTGGTATTCCAAAAAATATGCACTTCGAATTTCCATACACCAACAATTATTGGGAATAAGGATTTGTAACCATGTCTTCTTCTGAATTTTGAAATATCAATTATGACGTGATTATTAATATTGTTTTTTTTTTTTAGATCAATTTATTTGTTTTAATAACAATCACAAGTACTCTTTGTCTAAATTTTGGGTTGGTACTGAAACGAAAAGCAAAGCATGATATATTATACAATGACAGTACTGCCTTTTCATAGGGTTGTATATTTCATGATTTTCATATATCGAATAACATGATATATCGAATAACATTCTAGCATTGATTATTTAAAAAAAGCAAAAAAAAAAAAAGAATTTAATTTCTGGTGTTTTGAGAAATATTATTGATTTAGTTGTTTAAAGGATATATATAGATAATATCAGTTGATTTCATGATCAACAATCAGTGACATACAATTTTAGAATCTCCAGTTGCTATAAATAACTTATATATGTTTAAATTATTCATGTAGGGTTTCCAAACAATTTACTCAAATTGGGATGCCAATTGCCAAAGCAAATATATTCATGCTAGTAAACTTCTGATTAACACACCAAATCAATGTCAAATTGTCAATTACATAAACTAAAACTATATATGTTGCCATAAAACTATACATGAACAAAATGAGTATGGATATTTGATCTTAAACGAACAATTCTAGGCTATCCACTGTATATCATTTAAATCATGAGATGATGTAATAAATAATGAACTGGTTATAATTTATTCATATGCCACATAATTTTGGACAATTCAACATTAATATCCAACACAATTTGGTTATAATTTCTAGTAGAAATTAAAACAATTGGAAATATAAACCCAGTTGGGAAAATCTGCAGCTTGCTTGCAGTGTTACAAATTATTGGCAAATGGAATCTTGTGGGAAATATATAATTTGTGGCCTACTTTGGCAATTTGTCCAGTATCCAGAATGTTCCTTGTTGTCCACAAATCAAGTGGTGCCTAACTACTTTAATTCTTTCAGGAATCATCTTGCCATATCTTACCATATATACCTAGCTATCAGAATTTTTATTCATATTGCTTAATTCTCACTGATCTTGAAATGTAAAAATTAAAGATATTCATTGTTTTAAGCTAACATAATCCATCAAAGAAACAAATGAAGAGGCCAACACTGCTCCTTCCTAGAAGAAAAGGCCGAAGAGGCAAGGTTATGAGCCAAACCATTTCGCTAAAGAGAATGTATTGACACTTACAACAACCCACCTATTCACACAAGGCCTTTATATTCCACAATGAAACTAGCATCCTCAAGCAAATAGGCATCTGAGATTGACCCAGATGCCCAGATGCGACATTACTGGCATCTACTTTAGTCAGTTTTACAATCATACCTAAATTCTTAGTAAGAAATAAATATTTTCTGAGAGCCACCAAGAACTCCATCATCTATACTTCATAGTCAGTTTAACAATCAAACCTAATTTCTTAGCAAGCAATAAACATTCTCTGGGAGACAAGAACTCTCTCAAGCTAGTATTACAACCAGACCTAAATTCTCAGTAAGCAATAAACATTACCTGAGGCAAGATTCCCTCATCTCTGCATTATAGAAACCATCAAATGGCTTAGAAATGGTTGCCACTATCTTGCCCTTATCATCAAAGAAATCCATTTTGGTTAACCCTTCAATGGGACTTGCAAAACTACCCTTAAAATAAAAAAGAAAAAGAAGAAGAAGCCACAAAGACACATTATATACAACATATAAGTCACTTCTTAGTAATTAATGAATGCAAAACTTTTTGATCTCAGGACATGAAGTAATAATAATATTTGAAAACTACTTGTGAGATTTTCAACTAAGATAATTAATTAGTTGTCATAGCAAATCAAAAAACACATCTTGATCTCTTCTGTCAGTGTAATTCTTTCTCTATCTGAGCCAATTAGTTCAAAAACATGAACTATTTGAACTAGAGAGAAACAAATTGTGTGTGTGAACAGACTCCAGAAACTGTTTAGTAGCATGGACATGAGTGTGAACCATGGCTTGGAGAGATCATCATCAGGAATAATCCGACCCACGATCCGAAATCACTTTCTCTTGTCGCCAAACTAGTCAAGACTGCCAAACATGAAACTAAACAAAATGAACATGATCGAGCCAAAAGATAAAAAGGAAAAGAATCCAATTAGGCATGTAATAAAAAAGTCTTTAATCTAATTATCTAATATATATATATATATATATAATGTGAACTCAAAATTTCTTGATCTCCTTTTGCACAACCTGCAAATTATATCATAGTTTGAGCATAGGCATAATTAGAAATGTTATCAATTAAGGAGAGAACCTGCATGATGAGTTGAAATCGAAGCACAGATATATGATCAAGAACCAAATAAATAAATATGGGAGTTAATTAATGAAGAATCAATACATATGAAAGAGCAAGAGCAAGGGTAGTGGGGAGTGAGGGGCTGAAGTAGTGGATGACAGAAGCATAGAGAGCACAAAGGAAGTGAAATGCAACACCATAATTTGCATATCATCATCTGTGCTCTCTATCTTCTGTCAACAACAACATCACCACTGCCTCCTCTATCTCTCCCTCCTCCTCCTCCTCTAGGCTATACTTAACTTATTGATTACTTAATAATGAAAAATCAAGAAAGTTACTTCAAAAGGAAAGAGATGGGATTAGGTGAAAACTGAGAGAGATATATGTAGAAAGAGGACTTATTGAGTGAGAGAATGAGAGATGACATATAAGAGACCACCAATAGCCTCTATTTATAGCAAAAGAAACAAGGCTGAGACCACAAAAATAAAATAATAAAGAAAGAAAGAATAATAAGGGTAGGGTAGATTTACTGGTTTCAAAAGGGTGCTATCACTGCCTGTCTCTCTGTACTCTCTCTCATTTTGTAACCGTTTCTCTCACGAGATAAAATATTTTCAAAGGACACCACCCTATGAATCCTAACAAACCCTAATCGTACCATGCATATCGATCATATGCTACTATCTCAAGATTCTTCTTTATTTGGATTACAATTAAGCTGGGATTTAGGAGGGAGGATACCACTTAAATCACAAGTGTATGAACTTACCACAGAATAACCTCAACTTATTGTATTAACTTTCACATGATCTTACTTTAAACTTATTTTGGATGGAGATTAATTGCAGTTGATTACTTTTGTATATCGAATGATTTTATATTTATTAATTACAACTTGAATGAAAGCATTTTATCACAAAAACATATTGGACGGTGATGTATCATTGAATGGTTTAGTGGATTGTAATTGTGCCATTAAATTAAATGCGTTTAAAATGGTTAAATTGATAAATTGAATGGGTAACCGGTCAATCTAACGTGTCATGTTTGGGTTTTTTTTATTTCTTTTTATTTATTTATTTATTTATTTATTATTATTTTTTTAATGATATAATAAGTTAGATTCATCTACGATGTGGTTATTTTCTTTTATTTTTAAAATTTAAAATTCTTGATTTTTTTTTTCGTTGTAGATTATTGGATTTCAATCCACTAACCATGTAATTATATAGACAAGAAGATGTTGGTTCAGTGGTTTACCCTTCACACCTACACTACGGGATTATGTGTTCAAATTACCCCATTCCAAAGTCTCGAATTATTATAATATTTAAAAAAAAAAAAAAAAACCTAATCATGTAACTATAAATAATGTGTATAACAGCTAAAACCTAACCATATAACTATAAATAAATAATATGTATAGTAGCTAAATCCAAGTACATTTAACGAGTTGTGTTGATGAGATGAAGTTAGTCCGGTGGTAAACCCTTTACACCTGCTGATCTGTATTAATGAGATCGTGGGTTCGAGTCATCTCCTTTCTAAAAAAAAACCTCGAATTTATTTAATATTATACTCTTAAAAAAAAATAAAAAATTAACGAGTTGTGTTCCGTACAGTTGGACACAAAACCTGAATTGAAGCTTGTGGAGATATATGATAGTATTAGTGAACTTAATATTTGTAAAGTTGAATGTTAATGATTGTATAGTTTAACATTAATTTTGTTGAAATGGGGTGCTAGCTAGGGATGGGCGTGGGGCCATTGGGGAGGGGGAGGGTCGCCCCACCCCCATCCCCATTCCTCTAACCTCCCCTCCCCCACAAAACCCATTTGGGAGAACTAGGTACAGGCCACAAACCTCATTTTCCTAATTTTATTTTTTCATTTTTAATTCTCAATTTGAAAATTGAAATTTGAAATCCGACAATCTCAATCTCCAGTTTGATCCCATTAATATATCCGTTTTTTTCTTCTTCTAATTGTTTAGATTTTAAATATAAAACAAAAATAAAATTATATATATATATATAGTGATTTTCCAATGAGGTATTTTACAATGCACACTTTAAAAACCTTTGATGAAATTGTATGTAATCAAATGCTTTTCAATGAGATTTTTTGTAGGCATCATAAGAAAATTAAAATACACATATAGTAAAAATTTGGAAATTTTTTGGATTTGAGAACTAGTTTTTCTTATATTTCCCTATTTTAAAATGTTTTATCTTAAAAAAAAAAAAAATTAGAAAAAATTAGTTTTTGCACCCGAATTTTTTTAATTTTTTTTTCCATAAATGTATTGCAATGTTTTCACCATCCATACAAAAAATCAAATCAAGATTTAATATATTCCATACAATTTCATTAAAGGTGCTTAATGTGAGCATTGTAAAAAATCCTCATCGGAAAATTACTCTCTCTCTCTCTCTCTATATCAGTCTATCTATATATATATATATATATTTGGAGGAAATTTGAGAATGGGGTGGGGAGGGTCCCCCACTTAGGGATGTCAATGGTACGGGTTGGGGACGGGTATTCTATTACCATCCCCAATACCAATTTATATGAAAAATACTATCCCCGATGAACACCTACCTTAAAATAATTGGTGCGGGTACGGGGATTCCCCTTTAGGGGATCAGTTTTTTACCTCATACTATCTCCATCCCATTAATGTATTTTTTTTTAATGATTTATTGATAAAGATCATATAAATATTATTGAATAATATGAAAATAATAGTGTGAAGGGTATATCATATATAATGATCTGGAATAAAGTAGTGTTTCAATGGAGGGAAAAAAAAATGGGAAATAAAGGAATGGAAAATTATGTTAGTGGGAGGGGAAAATATGAGGGAAAATTATGTTTATATATATATATATTGATAGCTGGTACGAGGACGGGACGGGACGGAGACTTAAAATTCCATAACCGTACCGAAATTAAATCGAGGATTGAAAAAAATATTGGTCCTAAATCACAACTTAAATGGTACGGTTAAAACCGTCCCTAATAGGACGAGTCCTCATGAATTCCCAAACCAATGGGTAATTTTGACATCTCTAACCTCATCTCCCCATTTGTAAAATGAGATCCAAATTTACTCCACCCCAATTACCTATTTAGGGGTAAAATTTGTCCCCAAAACCTCATAAGGGTGGAGCCCATGGGGAAACGTCTGTCTCATGTCAGATTAGTTCCATTAAAATTTATATGATTGAACTGAATGATGGTAAAAAGGTAGTCAGGTGTCCTGAATAGAGGAAAATATTCCATCAGAAAAGGAAAATTTACAGGGATTATTGAAATTAATTTGAATGATTCAGAAAATGATCAGTACACGGTAAAATATATCTGCTAAAAACAGATTTGAGCTGAAATGAAATCATGAATACGGTGTGCAGCTTTATCTGCAAAAGCCATGTGCAATTAGGATTTCTCTGAAATGTGATAAGATATTTACAAGTCAACCCCGCAGGACATGGCTCTTAAATCTAGATCATGCAAATAAGTTGTTATGATATGATTCACATATTATTTTGTTGACCTGTCATGCCATCTTTGGTGTGTGTGAGACCCAGTCTTTACTAACCATATGCAAAACTACAACACAGTAGTGATGGGTCATGCAAACTTTTTTAGTGGTTGGGACATATGTTGGTTTTGATATTTGTAAAAGTTTTTTTAATAACTAGCTATAAATGCCTTTGGAACTCTATTTGAGGGATTATTTGATAATAAACTGAAACAATTTTAGTTTGAACTTGAGTTGGTCTGGTGTTTAACCTTATATGTTTATATCAATGAGATTGTATGTTTAAATAATGTCTCTCACTTTTTTGTGGTTGAAATCTGACATCAGAATCTCCCGATAAGATCAACAACTAACATTATCCATAAGGGTTTAGTAGGAAGGGTTTCAAGCAGTGCTGTGTTCCTACCAAAAAAAAAAAAAAAAAAAAAAAAGAAGCTAAACTTTTCCCAAAAATATATACTTTTTACAAAAGCAGTACTCATATATAGATGGAAGAATCTTGTATGTCATAAATTGAAAGTGTGATATATGGTATGGTCCAGTTAGTCTTTGTAGAAAGAAAAAGAGGTAGTCGGTACGTTGCTAGTGCAAATATATGCTTGAATTGATATAATATCCAATCAAATTAATTTCTATCCATGACTTCGACCAACCACAAGATGCTACACGGTTACTGCTACTGACGATCAAGAGCGTGATATTCCCTGCTGCCTCTCATAATCACCAACACATTTAAATATTTGATCAAGGATTCATCAAGTGCTTAGAACTCATATAGCAGTTACATATAATCAGATAATTGGTTGGGGTTTAATCTAATTCCTATATAACATAAGTTATATATGTAAACAAGTATGCCATTGATTGTATTTTTTTTTTTACAGTATTCAACATTCATCGCATTTTTTATTTATTTACCATGACGGCAGGGCGACTCGAACATGGAATATTCACCCCACATTTAATAATATACAAACACAAAGATCTACAAATTAACTTGGGTTTCAAAGTACTTGCACTAAAAAGTTTCTAATATTACAAACATTCTACCTTAATATTATGTTCTTTTTATACATAAATATATATGCTTCAATTCATATTCTCCCGTATTCTTGATTTTTTTGGTGGGTTTTTCCTTATCTAATAACATCTAAACATTAAAATATATTAAAAAAAAAAACATTAAACTGTTCAATTTATTATTTTTTCTCTTTCATGTATGCAGATAAATGTTTCATTCAATTCGCAGGTATATCTGTTGTGAAAATTGTTAAGACACAAAATAATTAAGCAAAATAAAAGTAAAGCGGAACAAGAGAAATTTACGTGGTTCAACGTAAAGCCTGTATCCACGGGCGGATATGAAAATAAATTCATGATCAATGGAGATTATAAAAGAGTAAATTAGAATCACTTACAAAACCCAAAACCCTTTTACACCCAAAGAACTCTCATAGGAGACTTATATCCTAAAAGATCCTGTAACCACATATTTATAATATGGGTAGAGACAAAATATGAATCTAAATCAAATAAGGTTATTGACTAATTTAGGCCATATATTAACAAATCTTCACCCTGGCTTAAATTTGTACCAAGGTATACCAAGTAGAATTTCAGTCTGTCATCTCCTACAACAAACCCCTTAGGTGATATTTGGTTAACATAGTGGAATGGTAATTGGAATGGTAATGAGAATGTGAATGAGAATGGAAAGGAAAGGAAAGGAAAGGAAAGGAAATTTGATTTTTTAGTTTGGTTGGGACTTTAAAATTAGTTTATGAATCAATATTATTTTGTTTGGTTAACAACTGAATGGAATGTGATTAACTGTATTTTGACCAAAATACTCCTAATTACAAAACATTTATAATAACATGACTTATTATGGATAATAAAAATATATAATATTATATATATACAGTCCCGTTCTCATGTGGACTTCCTGATATAACTTTATGAGAATATTGAATGTGAGCCACTGGTTTTGACAAGTACATACACACTAGAGTCAAAGCATGTAAAACTAGTGGCTCACATTCAATATCCTTATGAAGTTATATCAGAATGTCCTCATTTGAAAATTTCTATATATATATTATTGTTGACGATGATTTTTGGACTTTTCAAAATTCAACCGGTCAACGATGTAATGCGTATGATTCGTGAACTAACAAAGTAAAATAAAGCGAATAATAAAATAGACACAATGGTTTTATGTGGTAAAACTTTGCTAATAGAGAAACATGGGCTGCCACTGACGGCATAGAAATAATTCCACTATAAATTGAATTGGTTACAAACTATGTTCTCTCCTTAACTTGCGTTAATTGTTCGTGCCCATTACAATGAATACATGGCTGTATTTATATGGTTCTCCCTAGGGTTTCCCAGTTTTTGGCATATAAGTAGAAGATTCATTAATTTGAATCCTGCTGAAGTTCGGGTACTGCGGACCGATTAAGATTCTTTCTTGATTGGTGTTGAGTCATTGTCTGATTGGGATTCTAGTATCTTTGAAGAGGATATGTTTGTTTCCTTTTTGGAGTAGATCTTTTGACCATTTATTGTGGTTTAGCAAAACTAGAAATCTTCTTAATCTGGTTAGGAGATCTGATCAACCGGAGATCTTTGGTGGGTAGATCTCTTGCCTATTTGGGTCTTTTGCCCAATTTGGTTTACTTGACGTGCAAGTATCTGGCTTCATTAATGGATTGCTGTGATGTGGCTAGCTTGGATGACGTGTCTCAAGTTGTGATTGACAAGTTGATTTTTGTTGACGTAGCATGGTTGGTCTTTTGCTATTTCAGCTCTTCTCAGGTGACACGTCACTCGGACAAATTTTACATATAACAATACCCCTTAAATATCTAAGCCGAGTATCCTTGGCCGAGTATCCCTGTTCGACTTTCTACTCGTCACTTATCTCAAGTAGATTGTGTTCATCGTGGCTCTTGCTTATGTTAGCTGGCACATACTTGGCGAAAGTTATTTAAAAATATTCCCTTCTAGTTTTGTTGCTATCTCCATTAATACAATACTTATGGCACTTCCACTAACTTGAAATTTTAATGTCGTGTCTTAATTGCATCCACCAACATCTAAGCGTCCTGATGATTGGATTCCTTGATGGCGAGGTTTGGAGGTTCGAAGTCTTCTTGATATGACACATGTCCTCACGTGGGTAGGTATATCATGCATTTTTCAAGGAAACGTGACTTGATCTGACCTTCATGTCACTACCCACATCCCTCCGTTTTCGTGCTTATTCATCCTATGACATCACTAGGGTTTTTTTCAACTTGCTTCGAATAGTTATCGATTATGATGTGTTTATGGCAAACGTGGCAAAGATTGGGTTTACCTGATCCCACTCCCCGTGAGATTAGACACTTATACACCCTGAGTCAGTTTGGCCAAACTGGTACTTATTTCTTGCTTTCCAGTCCCCTTGACCACTGGATCCCTACTTGGGTGAAAGTTAAGAAAAATGTTGATGTCGCCGCCGAAGAAAAGATGAAGGGCTTCATTTGGGGCTTCCCATCTTCAAACAAGTTTTGGAAGAATAGTTGGTTCTTTATTAGGGACAAGTCGTGTCTTTCGAGTCGGGAAGATGTCTGGTAGAGCAGAGGATCCATTAGTTTTTTACTTCTCCAGAAACTTAGACCAAAACACCTCCTACTTTAAGCAAAAATGACCTGGTTAACCTTACTAGGGCTACTGTTCGACCTCTAGAGAAGAGGGGAACGCCCTACCTTTTTGACAAGGAGAAGATGATTACAACCAACTTCTTCCCTCGGCTTTCCATAGGTTGCAAGTGCTGTAAGTGTTCCTTTTCTCTTATTGCTCTATTCAACTTTTTAATCTTGAATACTCTTTAATCCTGTTGTTTCTCCAGTGTTTGATGTAGATGTGGTTTGTGATGTGTAAGTGCACCGAGATAAGGCCATTATGGAGGCCATTAGGGTAACTCACAAACTGCAAACACAAATCAAGTCCAAGTAGCTCTTGAACTTCAACACATGATTAGGCTTGGTTAACAATATAAATCGGATTTTCTGCTGCAACAATTTTCTTGACTGTAATTAATCTTTGAGATACAATCTCCCGAATAAAGTGATATCTGACATCAATATGTTTGATCCTCTCATGATACATAAGATTTTTCGTCAAATGTATCACACTCTGGCTATCATAAAATACAACTATAGAATCTTGTTGTAAACTCAAATTACAAGCCAAACTTCTAAGCTAAATAGCTTCCTTCACTGCTTTAACCGTTGCCATATACTCTACCTTTGTAGTAGACAAAGCAACTAACTATAAAGTAGCCTTCCAACTAATGACATAACCCAAAAGTGTGAAGACATAACCTGTTAGAGATCGTCTTTTATCTAAATCACTAGCATAATCAGAATCCACATAACCAATAATATTATTGGTTGTATTATTTTTTCCAAATACCAATCCCAAATCTACATTACCTTTCAATTATCGATAAATCCATTTTATTGCTTCCCAATGAATTTTTCCTAGAGAACCCATAAATCTGCTAACCACACTAACAACATATGAAATATCAGGACGAGCGCAAACCATAGCATACATCGTACTCACAATAGAACTAACATATGGAACTTGAGACATTTTCTCCTTCTCATCCTTAGACTTTGGTGACAAAGCTAATGAAAGTTTAAAATGTGCAGCTAGTGGAGTAGTAACATATTTAGAATCTTTCATACCAAAGCGTTCAAGAATTTTTTTCTATTATAATTTTTTTGCAATAAAAATAATTTTCCCGCTTTTTTATCCATGTGAATTTCCATACCCAAATTTTCTTCACAAAACCCAAATCTTTCATCTCAAATTCACCCATAAGTTGATATTTCAATTTATTAATCTCACTTTTATTTTTCATAGAAATCAGCATGTCATCAACATACCATAAAAATAAATAAATAAAATAACCATATGGGAGTTTCCTATGATACACACAATTGTCATAATCACTTCGTGAGTAACCATGACCAACCATAAAAGTATCAAACTACTTGTACTACTACCGATGTGACTGCTTGAAACCATATGATGATTTCTTCAACAAACAAACATGATCTTCTTTTTCTTGAACAAGAAACCTCTGGTTGATGCATACAAATTTGTTCCTCAAGCTCACCAAGAAAAAAAATAAAAATTCCTTTTTTACATCTAGCTGCTCTAAATCCATACCAAACATTGCAAACATGACAAGTAGCACACGAATCGAACTATGTTTTATCATCGGTGAAAAAACTTCATTAAAGTCTACACCCTCTATTTGACTATAACCCTTTGCAACTAAACATGCTTTGAACCTAGCAGCCCTGAGATACCTTTTTTTTTTTTTCTTTCCCTTTTTTCTTTCTTTCTTTCTTTCTTTCTTTCTTGAAGACCTATTTACATCCAATAATCTTCTATTCCTTAGGTGGTTTCACCAATTCCCAAGTCTGATTCTTGTGAAGAGATTCAATTTTTTCACTCTTTGCAATAGCTCATTGAGAAAATTCAGTACCACTGACATCTTTTCGATAAGTGGAGGGTTCCTAAATTTCAGTAGTTTCCACAACATTCAATGCAAAAGAAACTAAATCTGCATAGCATAATGTTGAGGCGGCCTAATTTGTCTTCTTTCCCTCCCTGTTGCTATACTGTATTGTTGATTTTATTTTTCTGTATTATCAATAGCATCATGCACATCACCCTGAGTTGGCTAAACTAAAATTTCAACTTGCACTTTATCAAAATATTCAAATTCAAACTCCACCCGCTTACTAACACCATGTTCTGTATCTACAATTACAAACTTTTTTTTCTCATGCAGCATGGCAAATCCATCAAATTTCACATCTCTGCTAATTATAAATTTTTGACTCGAGTTCAACACACCACAAACGATAACCTTTCACCCTAGTCTCAAATCATAGAAATACACATTTTATAGCCCTATGCTCAAGTTTACCATTACTCACATAAGCATATGCAGGACAACCAAATATTTTTAAATCAGAATAATTAGTAAGAATACCATACTATACATCAATAGTAGTCTTCAATTCAATCACAGTTGATGGAGATCTATATACCAAATAGCATGCATAGTTAACGTTAGGGGTGGGCATGGTTCAGTTCAATTTGGTTCGGTTTTGACCAAAACCATATTGAACCAACATATATTCGATTTTTGAAAATGTGAATCGGTTTGAACCTGAAAACCGAATTGAACCGAACACCTTTATCTCGGTTTGGTTCGGTTCAGTTCAATTCGGTTTTGGGCTTATTGAGCTTTGAAGGTTTTTTTTTTTTTTTTTTTTTTTTTTTTTTTTTTTATATATGTTTTTTTTTATTTAAATTTTTTGGGCCTTTAAGTTGCATTTTTGACATTTAGGCTTAAACTTTTTTAAGAAAACATAATATAAAATACAACTCAATTTTCAATCCAAATCTAAAATTTCAATCATATTGATTCTACATACTCAATCAAAATATAAAATCTTCATAACTTCTATAAAATAAAAGTAAAAAAATGTAGTACATAATGTAGTCCAAAATAAAACATCAACAACAAACATTCCAAAATAAAATTGAACCTTACAAAATAATTAATTAATACAATTCGGTTTATTTGGTTCGGTTCGGTTTGGTTTTGTATGTCCAAAACTAAAACTGAACGAAATTCAATTCGGTTTTCAAATTTAAAATTGGTTTGAACCGAATAGAAGCTATGAACCGAACCAAACACCTTTTTTTCAGTTCGGTTCGATTTAATTCAGTTTCGATTTTTGTGCCCACCCCTAGTTAACAGCTTTAGTCCAAAAATCTTTTTCCAAACCAGAATTTGAAAGCAAACAATGTAATTTCTCCAACAGTGTTCTATTCATACATTATGTAACTCCATTTTGCTGTGGCGTTTTTATGATAGTGCGATGTTTCACTATCCTTTCATTCTCGCAGAACTCATTAAATTGACCCTAAAACAAAATTCCAAACCATTATCAGTTCTAAGGCGTTTTTTTTTTTTTCATGTCTGATTTTCAACAAAAACTTTCTAATTCTTGAATATAGAAAAAACATCATTTTTATTTTTCATGAAATACACCCAAACACACCTAGAAAAATCAACAATAAATGTTAGAATATACCTGGAACCACCCTTGGACTCAACAAGGAGTAGGATCCCAAAGAACTGAAAGGAAGTAATCCAATGTGCCCTTTGTCCTATGAGTAGCTGTGGTGAACTTAACTCTGCATTGTTTCCCATAAACACATTGCTCACAAAAGTCAAGTTTTCCTATTTTCTGACTATCTAACAAACCTCGTTTACTTAAAATAGTCATGTTAGCCTCTCTCATATGCCCTAAATGCATATCCACAAATGAGTAGTATCTGAATCTGGATCTAATGAAGACGAAACAGCTGCAACATCAATAACCATGCTTCCTTGAAGTACATAGAGGCCATTAGACAATTTTCCTTTTATCGTAACAAGATCACCCTTACTTACTCTCAAAACTCCACCTTCAACTGGATACTTATAACCTTGAGAATCAATTGTACACAAAGAGATAAGACTTTTCTTCAAATTTGATACATGTCGAACATCAGACAAAGTTTTAATAATATCATCAAACATCTTAATTAGAATTGTGCCAATACCAACAACTTTGCAGGACATATTATTCCCCATCAAAACACCACCACCATCAATAGATTAATAAGTAGCAAACCACTCCCTATTGGGACACATAAGGTATGAACAAACCGAATCAAGAATCCAAGCTTTGTCTAAACAACCAGAAACAACCGATAAAATAGTACCAATATCACTAGAATAATCTTCCATAACATTTAGATCACTAGAATCAGATGATTTATTAGTTGTATCTTTTTTTTTTCTTCAAGTTTCGGACAATCAATTTTCTAGTGCCCTTCCTTTTTGAAATAATTACAACTTCCTTTCCTACTAGACTTAGATCTATAATTGTTTCTATTACCACCAGAAGATTTTTTTTTGTCTTTGCCTCTAGCCATCAAACCATTAGCCTGATTTTCATTCATATTTTCAAACACCTTTTTCTTTAATTCTTTCAAATTCAAAGATGATTTAACATCTTCCAAACTAAATGTATCCCTTCTAGACATCATAGCATCAACAAAGTTTTTATATGAGAAAGGTAACGAATACAATAAAATCAAGGCTAAATCATCATCATCATATTTCACATCAATATTTTTTAAATCCAGAACAATTCTATTAAATTCATCTACATGGTCTTGACCATACTTACCTTCTAACAAACGAATACCGTGAAGTCGCTGCTTCAAATAGAGTTGATTCGAAAGAGATTTGGTCATATATAAGCATTCCAGCTTAAGCCATAATGATTCTACAGTTTTCTCATCAGACACCTTATACAACATCACATCAGAAAATGACAATAAAATTGCACCGAAAACTTTCTCTATAATATCATCTTTTTCGTCTTCAGGCAACTTCTTCCTCCCTTTGAGTGATTTGGCCAACCCTTGTTGAGTTAACAAGGCTCTCATCTTCACTTGCCAAAGGTCGAAATTATTTCTTCCATCAAATTTCTCAATCTCAAATTTTGAACCCATTGTAAAGTTTTATTTATTTTTTTTTGTTTTTTTGATTTTTTGATTTTAATTTTTTTATAGATACACAACCCAAAAGATTTGACAGTCAATCTAACACAACCCTAAAGATGACATACCATCTAACAAACGCTCGATAATGGATCCCAAAGAGCTAACTCAAGAACCTAGGGCTCTGATACCAGTTTGTTGTGAAAATTGTCAATACACAAAATAATTAGGCAAAATAAAAGCAAAGCGGAACAAAAGAAATTTACGTGGTTTAGCGTAAAGCCTACGTCCACGGGCGGAGATGAAAAGAAATTCACTATGATCAATGGAGATTACAAAAGGGTAACTTAGAATCGCTCACAAAACCTAAAATCTTATTAAACCCAAAGAACTCTCAAAAGAGACTTCTTTTCTATAACATCCTATAACCACATATTTATAATATGGGTAGCGACAAAATATAAATCTATATCAATTAAGGTTATTGACTAATTTAAATCATATATTAACAATTTCTTAAAAAAAAAAAGAGTCTAGTAAAAAAGGAGACTAGGAAAGGATCATAACTCAATAATTCAAACTCACGTAAACAGTCTAGTAGGAAGAGATGTAAGCATAATGCAAATAAATATATGTGCAACTGATATTAAATACATAAGCATGAAACCGTACCCGAATTTCCAGAATCCATGATAGCACGAAAATAATCACCTGAAAATCAAACACAAGAAAACAATGGAAAGTTAATAGGAAGTCTTCTACTCTCTTCTCACCTTACTCAGATTGCCTAATGGGGAGATAGTTCTGTAACACGCGTGAGCGAGAGTAGGGACCCCCTATAAATAGTATAACTTACTAGAATCCTAACCCATAGAGGATTCTCAATCCTAATAGGATGGCTAATCCCAATAGGAATACTAGGCCCACACATATACAATAGCCCATACCATATCCTACATATAATGTAGTTAAGGTGCACCAAGCCCAACAAATATTATTCACAACTAAACGGGCTTTATCCGGTCAACTCTCTCTTACTTAAACATTCCAATCAATTCGGTTTTCATAAACTCAAAATATAATGTCATATGTTGCTCATAATTTTATAAAAATCTTACATTCTCCCACTTGAGCTACATAGACATTATCATTTTATATTTACAAATTCATTTTAGAAAACGACACTCCGAATTGACAAACAATTATACGTGGCCACAAAGAATGTTTAAGAGAGTAACACCTTCCTTCCCCTTAGTCCAATAGAACCTCAAATATCCAACTACATAGATCATTACATCTTTAATCAACATAAGACCATATGCAATCAAAATATCATTAGCTCTACCTACCCGGGTAAAATGGTATGTATGTGTGGTATGGAAATTACATGCAGATGTGATCATCATGTCTATTTCCATATAGGTCCACCTTCGCATTATGCAAAGGATCTTAAGACGAGCAAACTTAATGTCTTAAGCATCTTACACTCTCTGGCCAAAAGACCATGAGTTAATCCTCCCTTAAGACGGGCAAATCCTTCTGTCTTAAGTAATGTCTACTCATCGGTGAAAACTTTATACCTTATGAGTGAACTGCCCACTCAAAGCCAAAGGCTTTGAGATACCTCCTTAAGACGGGCAAATCCTTCTGTCTTAAGTCATGTTCACTCATCGGTGAAAACTTTATACCTTATGAGTGAACTGCCCACTTAAAGCTAAAAGCTTTAAGATTTCCTGCCATAATCAAACATCCGTATGCATACAATAACAAATATGGCAAATATCTTAACATGCATTGAACACATGCAGTTAATATAATAAAAGATAACTCCCACTAACCAAATATATCAAAATATCAATCATCCAATACAGGATATAACATGCTCCATAAAACCTCCGGAGTCAAGTATCTTGGTTAGTGTATTAAAAATTATTTTACTTGTGGCTATTATAATCTTGCAACTCTTAAATCTTCCCTCCCACCATAAGATTCATATGGTTAAACCTCTAAGATCTCTTAGCATATATAGAGAAGATAAATACAGTGAAATCATCACATAATAAGCCACATATTTCCTTATCTATACATATATGTGAGCATGAAACAATTAACCTCCAAAAATATAATAATAATAAAAAAAATTCCATGTCTAATGATACATGCCAAATTGGTTTGAAATTCGCAAAGTATGCTAATGTAATAATAGTATCAATACATATATACTAAGCATACATTAAAACCTCAATTTCAGATATTTACATGACATTTTCTTATGAGAACGCTCCAATTTACTTGAGGAATTAAAAACTTATGTAAATTTATCACTTTTATCAATAGATACCTTAAACAAGTAAGCTTACTCCCACTGACCCTCAGTTATGTGTAATGGCAAAATAAAATATTTTAACAAAGTCATACAATGTCACTACTTTATTAAGAATGTTTTACTATGTTAATTTTCAAGTAAAACCTTCAAGCCATAAATCTGACCACATAACTTTCCACATTTAAGTTGAAAATATTATTACTTTGAAAAATCATTTTCAAACAATTAGTTTGCAAAACATCAACTCCAATAACATCCAAAATTGCAATTCAACATAAATATCACAAGCATACAATTTTGTCCTTGAAATGCAAGTCTTTGAAAATTATACATTCTTAACAACATCACTCTCTCCCCCTAAGAATGTATAATGCATAGATACATTTATTCTCATAAATAGAACATAACAAGTTCTTTAAACTATTATTAATAGTTTCTAACCTTTTGCAGTCATATCCTTATATTTTATGAGATCACTTTTAATACAATTATTCAAAAGACTTAAAACCGAGAATTTAAAAAAATTATCAAAATGCTCTACGAATCAATTATCTTCATTCTACTTTTGGTTAAGTGATTAAAATGATTATATCTAAACTGCAATATAATTTTAAAACCCAAAAGTAAAAATTTATAATACAAGAAGAGTTCGAAGACCCATAAAGATTATTATTTACAAAAAAAAAATCACCATATAACTCACCATGCGAAAAACATAAGCAAAAATGTATTATCTTGAATAAACTTTAAGATATTACTTCAAATTCTCAATCTTATTATAAAAAGTGTACTATGCATTACATGACCAAAATCGAAAAAATATCATCCAATAAAACTTTTAGAGGTTAAAGATAATCTAAATATTACCATGAATTCAATTGAATTCTAATAAAACCTCTAAATTATTAGGTCCAAGTTAAATACTGAGTTCATTGGAAAAATTTACAATATAAAATGTATCACAAGAAACAACCCACTAAGTGCTTAATTGATAATCAATCAAATACTTCAAAACATAAATCAAGGGGTACCTTTTCTTGCAATAGCAAATTATTTTATGTCCTCAGTATTTCCTTTGACTTGCAATGTTGAATTTTCAAAATGTCCAAACTACTTTTATGGTGTTTGTACCCTGTCACCCTTAATCAAAATAGCAAACAAAAGACATAACTTCATAGAATATATAAATCTAAGGTAAAGACCTTAATCAAACTTTCAATAGTGGGTTCACTAAACTTTATTTATCCTTTAATCCTCAATAAGGTAAAAAACCAATTGGAGCGTCTCATTTAATCTATAATAAAAAAAAGTCCATCAACCAATATCTTAAAGGCATGCATATAGAAACATCAGAGGTATTAAAAAAAAACTAAATCATAGTATGTTCATGCTCACACTGATTTCCATAATCATTATAAATGATAATTTAACCTCCCTGGAAATCCAACACAACATCATGATCTGTCTTTAGGACAAAGACCACAACGCACATGTTAAAACTTCCTACAAGTGATTAACCTCTTTGGTTAGTCCACTACGTAGAAACATAACCATCCAACTTTACAATAATTTCATAGGTTATACATTTGTAAACCAAAAACTGTAAATCCAATATCATTATATCCAACATAAATTTATATTATTTCTCTTAATCAATCTAACACGGTCATACATAATTTTTATTTAAAAAAAATGCAAAATAATGAGAAATAATTAACCTTCTTAAATTCATGTTGAGTAGATATTATTCGAGAGCATATAGAATATGTAGGCATAATAAGTGTTGGGCACTTTCACAATTAAATGAAATATATTAAAGGCAATTTCCAAAATTTCTGACATTTACATCACATTTTATAAATGAATGCCTCAAGATAATGAACCTTCTACGGAGAAGAACATCACCCATCACATGTGTCTAACATTCACAACATATTGTATAAGTGAATACCTTGAGATAATGAACCTCCTACGGAGAAGAACATCATTCATCACATGCATATAACTCAATCATTGCAGTTCAAATTTAATAATTGATTACCATCGAATTTCTCAAAATCTTAATGATTAGTCACTACGTGATAGCATAATCATCCAATTCACGAGAATGTTCAATCAATCATTAAAACTTACCAAATTAATAATTGTTAACCGATGAATTTCTCAAAATCTAAATGATTAGTCACTACGTGAAAGCATAATCATCTAATTCACGAGAATATTCAAAACAAATTATTAATTTTAACCTCATCAATAATCGATAACCGACGAATTTCTCAAAATCTTAATGATTAGTCACTACGTGAAAACATAATCATCCAATTCATGAGAATATTCTATCAATTATTGAATCAAAATCATTAATAATTGATAACCGACGAATTTCTCAAAATCTTAATGACTAGTTCACTACGTGAAGACATAGCCATCCGATTCACGAGAATATTCTATCAATTATTAATAATTTTAAACAAACTAATAATTAATATGAAAACTTAATGATTAGTCACTATGTGAAAGCTTAATCATCCGAAATCATAATAATTATTATGAACTGCAATTATTTCCAAAACTGCCCCATGATTTTACTAAATTACAAATTGGCCCCGAAGTTTCGGTAATTACAAAACGACCCCAAAATTTTATCAAAATTACAAACTGGCCCAGTAAGTTTTAATAATTATAAATTGACCCCAAAAGTTTTGTTAAATTATAAATCGGCCCATGAAGTTTTAGTATTTATAAATTGACCCCAGAATTTTGTCATAATCAAAAAATTGGCCCAAAAATAATTGCAAATCAGTCCCTCAATAATTTCAAATTTTCAACACAAGGGCCTAAGGCAAAAACTCAGGTTAGAGACCTGGTTTCTACGCGCAGCAGCTTCAGGCTACCTCCACGCGACCCAAAACGCGTGGATCGGACGAGGAAGCCCGGTGATCGACGGCCAAACCAGTCAAGGAAGATCGTCGATCGATCCCCTCGTGGATCGTGACGACCGGCGGCGGGAGGGACATGATCCGGACCAGATCGTGGTCGGTGACCGACGGTCGTCCTCCTCGCCGCAGAAGCTCAAGGGTTTCGTGCCAAAAGGCAACCGGAAAACCCCTTGACTGAGGCGTTGACCCAATCGTGCCCAATACCCATCACCTTCAACATCGGTTTCCAAAACTGATTTGAATTTCCAGAAACTCTTCCTCATGTTCATCAACCAAAACGAATCCAGAAAATAACACAACCAATTTTTCTTAAAGGTTTTGTTCACACAGATTCAACAAATATCACAACACAGCAGATGAACAAAAGGAATTTCAACCTATGCAAAATTATGAGTGGCTCTGATACCACTGTAAGCATAATGCAAATAAATATATGTGCAACTCATATTAAATACATAAGCATGAAAGCGTACCCGAATTTCCAGAATCCATGATAGCACGAAAATAATCACCTGAAAATCAAACACAAGAAAACAATGGAAAGTTAATAGGAAGTCTTCTACTCTCTTCTCACCTTACTCAGATTGCCTAATGGGGAGACAGTTCTGTAACACGCGTGAGCGAGAGTAGGGACCCCCTATAAATAGTATAACTTACTAGAATCCTAACCCATAGAGGATTCTCAATCCTAATAGGATGGCTAATCCCAATAGGAATACTAGGCCCACACATATACAATAGCCCATACCATATCCTACATATAATGTAGTTAAGGTGCACCAAGCCCAACAAATATTGATCACAACTAAACGGGCTTTATCCGGTCAACTCTCTCTTACTTAAACATTCCAATCAATTTGGTTTTCATAAACTCAAAATATAATGTCATATGTTGCTCATAATTTTATAAAAATCTTACAAGAGAGACCATGAGAGGGATCCAAACTCAATAAGCACTACCATAATTCATAAAAGTGACCTGTAATGATATATTTCATTGTGATAGATTTTAAAGCATCACGTACTGTAGGTATCTTTTTGTGACTTGGTCAAAATATTTTAGAATATAATCTCCCTCTAAAATTGTCAGCCAAAAACTTTTATTAAATTGAGATTTTTTCTAAATAATTTGCCACAGTGAATCTTTTTCTATATCCAATCATATATTTAGTTGAGTCCTATAAGATCCAAACATTTAATAATCAATGCACATTTTTCTGTCTTAAACAAAGAGATACAAGTATCATTTCTTCTTTTACTGTGAGAATAGATATGAGGGTTGTGTATGTATGTTTGATCTCAACTGTTTCTAAATTTCAAAATAAATTATAACCAATCGTTTACCATGGCCTAAGAGCATATATCAATAAAATCCTTATTAAATTGAATGATATCTATGAGGTCGGTTAGGATTTTATTCTTGGTAATGAAGATATGAAGACAAGGGGTAAGTTGATGGAAAGCAATGTGAATTTGTCTTTGTACAATGATAATGATCCGAAATTGCAAGTTGCCAAGAAGTATGGAGACAGAACAACAACCAATTAGCAAGAGATTCAATGCAAGATGGATGCATCCCTCAACACACATTTCTTATCCTTCTAAACACTCCCAAAAAGATATAAATCCCGATATGGGCCGGTGGGTTGCCTTCATTATTCTTACAATAATGAAACTTTCCTCAACACACGTGTCGGCACCCCATATCTTTATTTCCACATTTGGTCTAGTTGTGGGCTCCACATATGAGCAATCTGATTGGCCAAGCTACAAAAATCTTGAGTGACAACACTCCACGTCTATCCCATGCAATTGTATTTGCTGTTTTTGTTCTTTGACACAATGAATAGGAATAAAGAATCAATTTTGTGAAAATGAAAATGGGACCCATCATCACCCCTTCAATCAAATCAGTCATACCCTGCCGTTTTGGGGAATGGGATACTCTTAAAGTTTGTGCTTTCCCTTTTTGGATTGGGCATATATGGGTGAGTGTGTTAGTTTGGGTTAGGGTTAGGGTTATGGTTCTTATTATCGAATAGCTTTCAAGCATACCAAAAAGCAAGAGCATATCTATCTAATCTACCCATGTATATCTATGATCACGCATGACATATTTGACTTCAACTTTAGGGTCATATTGCAGTACTACTATCGGTACTATGGTTCGATGATAAAAATATTTATTTAATTTGACAATATCACATATTCGAATTAACCGTCATCACAAGTGATATATATATATATTGATTTTTCAATAAAGACTTTTATGATGTATACTTTAAACCTATTTGATGAAATTGTATGTAATTAAATATTTTTCAATGAGGTTTTTTGTATGTATCTTAAGAAAATTAAAATACACATTTGTTAAAAATTTAGAATTTTTTTAGATTTGAGAACTATTTTTTCATATATTTCCCTATTTTTAAATATTTTATCTTCAAATAAATCGGAAAAATTAGTTCATACACCCAATTTTTATTTTTATTTTTATTTTTATTTTCTATAAATGTATTTCAATGTTTTCACCATCCATATAAAAAATCTCTTCGAAAAACATTTGATTACATGCAATTTCATCAAAAGTGCTTAAAGTACGCATTATAAAAAGTCCTCATTGGAAAATTTCTCTCTCTCTCTCTCTCTCTCTCTCTCTCTCTCTCTCTCTCTCTCTCTCTCTCTCTCTCTCTCTATATATATATATATATATATATATAACATACTTCTCTAATCAAAACCGTCATGACTTTATAATTTCAGGATGTCTAACCACAACCACATATTTACAGTAGGCCTACAACCCCACATTAACAAATACACATGTATAGCTGTGGTTGGACGTCCTTAACATATAATTTCAGGACATCCTTATTAGAGAACCAATATATATATATATATATAGGCAGCTCAATGGTAGCCGGGGCCTTATGATTTTATAGCCTTTTTTGTTTTTTTTTTTGTTTATTTATTTATTTATGTTTTTTATGTTTTTTGTTTTTTGTTTTTGTTTTTTTGCTACTAGTTATAGATTTATCAAGACCACCTTTTTATCAAATAATTTTTTTTTTTAATTTTTTGTATCCGGATTTATATATTCTACTAGACATGTTTAATATCCGATTATCAGTTATCAAAACATAAAAAAATTAAATAATTCTATTACAATTGAAAACAGAATAAATAAATAAATAAAATTAAAGTAATAGAGTTTGGAACAATTGAACCTAGAATGTTTATGAAAGAGTATGTAGAGAAACAATGAGAGAGTTTGATTGCAGCTAGAGAGTTTGATTTTCAAGTATGATGGTTTGATTGAATATAGAAGAAGATATAAAATAATAGATTTTAGTGTTAATATATAATTAAAAAAAATTTAACCATTTAAAGAAAAAGAATAACATGTAATTTTTTTTAAGGAAAACATTAATGAGTATAAGTCCACTTAAATGTGGTTTACTTGAAAATAGGAATCGTTGACTTAAAAATAGGAATGGGCAGTAATTTATAAGTTTAAAGAGATATTTTTAAATAATAAATAGAAAAAAAATATATTGGATATTAATTGTTAATATATATATATATGTATATATTGATAATGAAAATATGAGGCCTTAATTTTAGGTGAGGCCTTACCCACCTTAGACAAGTACCTCAGTTGCCTAGAGGTCCAGCCGACCCTATTTATATATAAATATATATTTGAGAACTATTTTTCTTATATTTCCTTAATTTTAAATGTTTTATCTTCAAAAAAATTAGAAAAAATTAGTTCTTACACCCAATTTTTTTTTTCCATAAATGTATTTCAATGTTTTAACTATCCATACAAAAAATAAAATCAAGATTCAATATATTCCATACAATTTCATCAAAAGGTGCTTAAAGTGAGCATTGTAAATGTCCTCATTGGAAAATTACTCTCTCTCTCTCTCTCTCTCTCTCTCTCTCTCTCTCTCTCTCTCTCTCTCTATATATATATAGTAATTTTCCAATGAGAACTTTTTAGAATGCACACTTTAAGCACCTTTGATGAAATTGCATGGAGTATATTGAATCTTGATTTTATTTTTTGTATGGATGGTGAAAACATTGAAATATATTTATGAAAAAAAATAAAAAAAAATTCGGGTGCAAGAACTAATTTTTTTCCGATTTTTTAGTAGATAAACATTTAAAAATAGGGAAATAAAAGAAAAAATAGTTCTCAAATCCAAAAAATTTTCAAATTTTTAACGAATGTGTATTTTAATTTTCTTAGAATGCATACAAAAAATCAAATCAAGATCAAATATATTCTATGTAATTTCATCGAAGGTGCTTAAAGTGTGTATTCTAAAAGTTCTCATTAGAAAATTACTATATATATACAGTATAACCACTCTAAATTAATATTCTTGGGACCCATCCTTCAGTATTAATTTAAAGGGGTTATTAATTTGAAGGGTTTTACCTTGTAAAGTATTATTTTGTCTTAGAAAACGTATGAAAGTCGATTTCTTGTTTAGGGAAGGTTCCTTTTCACGTTTTCTTATTTAGTCGGTTTTCTTCTATGGGAAATTATTTATTTATTTATTTATTTTAGAATTCCTCATCACAATTGCTTTGCCCATGGCAATTGAAAGATTTTGCTTTTCCTCACAATTGCACAACCCATGTACCACTTACAGAGCTACCTAATTACATCCAACTTAGGAACATCACAGTGCACTATTTGCCACTAAATTTGAAGAAGAAGTGTATTACACTTTAACTGAAGAGAATATCATCAATGATATCACAAGATAGAATAATGATGGTATGGTTGAGATAGATGATGACGACGATAGTCATGAGGTACCTAAAATCTCTACAAGTAAGGCTATTAAAATGCTAACTTTAATAGAAATCTTTTGGCTATAACAAGAGATGATCACAATAACTTATTGAGGACAATTCAAAAGAAGAATGTTGAAATCAAAAATATCAAACATGGTGGCCTAGGGCAAACTATCATCTTGAAATACTTTCTTAGTTCTTGAATAATTTGTAATATATATTTTACTTTTATGAAATTATTAATTTATACGACAATCGGGATCGAAATTTTACACTAGGTTTTAAAAAAAAAATTAATTGTTACGATAGAGAGGTTTATTAATTTTTTACATTGGGCCGAGTCGGGACTGAGATTTTTTATTAATAAGTAATTCTACATTGCCTATATTTGGTGCCCAAATTGCCCATATTTGATGCCCAAATGATGTGGCAACACTCTAGTCCATTCATTTAAATAATCCAAATCTAATATAATTTATATGAATGGTCTACAGTTTAGCCACATTATTTGGGCACCAGATTTGGGCACAAATTTTTGGGCAATATAACATTACTCTTTATTAATATTTAGAGATGATATCAATTTATAGGAGATTAATTTATAGAGATTCTACTCTGTGTGTGTATATATATATATATATATAACACTTCACGCTCAGATATTCACTACATGATATAATGTGGGTACAGGACCTATATGTATATATAACTTCACGCGCAGATATTCACAACTTCATGATATAACGTGGGCACGGGACCTAAGAGGACCATATATAGCAAAATCCTATCTCCAAATCTCTTTTGACTAGATTCCAAAAATGAATCTTCACGCAAGTTTATCTGGCGTCAAGATCACGCTGCAAATTAAAAGCATCTTTAGAACACAATTCGCACTCACTCACAGTCACATATACCAACTATCTCCATCCTTGAATAGGGCAAAATTGTATAAATACCCCTAACATTTGACTTAATTGCATGCAATAGTAACTTTTGCTCATAATTGTATGGTCGAATTTGGATCATCTTCTGAACTGATTTTTGTCATAATCTAAAACACTTAGGACTGTTTGATATAAGGTAATCTTTGCATGAGAATGATAATCTGACAAAATTCCCTTATTTGTTAGCTGTTTTGAGTTTTTTATTTCATTTTAAATTTTAAATTTTAATTTTTTTTTTTTTATAAATTAGGAAAGTGAAACTCATGGTAATCACTTTACCCTCTATCTGATTCCTATTGTGGGACTCACACACAATTAAGAGAAAACTCAAATCATGTGAGTGTGTATCCACCACCACCATAAACCCTCTAACTATCACCACCACAGCAGTCACCGCCACAACCACCCATAGCACCATTCATTGACTTCTCCATTCAAGGTCCTCTGTGTAAATACAATCACGGTTAAATTGCTTAAAGCTAACCTAGAGGGAGGGGGGGGGGGGGGGGGGGTGAATAGGTTTTTAAGCCTCTTTTCAATCCCTTTGAACAAACAAAAGTTTGTCCTTCTAGACAGCTTGTATCACATCTCAATAAGCATATATAAGCACTTATAGACTATTTGAAAGCATATTCAATTAGAATGGTCATAAATAGTCTATAATTTGCTAGAAGAGTTTTATTCAAAACATAAACCGACAAATGTCTCATATGATCAAATACAAGACAAAGAAGCAATACTTACAAAGATCTTGTCTTACAAAGATATTAATCAATAAGGATCCAAAACAAGATCTAATCAAGCACATAAACAAATATCAATTAAAGAGATAAGAAAAGAGATATTTGACACATGAATTTTTACGTGGTAAATCTCCGAAAAGGAAACATCCACGGGTTGAATCCACAACCACCAGCAAACTATCTTTTACTAGTTAGATAAAAGTACACCCTCAAAAGTGACCAAATCACATGACACACTCTATTGGATATCCCTCCTACCTTTTCCTACTAATGAGAGATTTGCCTACTTTCTAATCGAGACATATCGCATGCCTCTAGAAAGTATCCTTGCTTAACAAACCGAAGTCTCGCACTTCTAGTCAAGACTTCCTTACTTGTCAAACCGGAGCCTCATACCCTTAGACAAGTCTTTCTTGCTCGAATAACCGGAGCCTCACACCCCTAGCCAAGTCTTCCTTGCTTAACTAACCGAGACATATCTCATGCCTCTAGTTAAGACTCCTTGCTCAAATTGAAGAATCCACTCCAACATGAGACTTCCACCTTTTGCAAGGTAAATGATCTAAGTGATGCAAATGATGCAAGCATATGCAACAAAGAATATATGATCAATACATCCTATGAAAACTAGAAATTATCAATGAGCACACAATGTATGTTTTTCTGGCTTATAATCCAAAATATGACACCATACAAAATGATGCATGAACATATGAAATTTATGTATTATGTATACTCTATGAAGAACTAGACATAGGAAACAAAGTCCACAAACAAAGTAGTCTAGATCTTACACATGAATAAGAAATCAAGAGCAAGCCAAATCACCAAACACACTTTAATCTTAGATTTTATTCATGCAGCTAAAGCTTGAAATTAATCATGTTCATGAAGCACATATTCAAGACTTTAGAACTAAAACTAAAATACTAGAAATATAAGATATGATCTACCAAAAAAAAAATAAAATACTAGCAATCAATTAGAGCACATATTCATAAATCAATCAATTGAATCCTATAAGGCTCTAAATATATAACAACTTGTGCTATTCCTAAATATGTTTAATCAAAGGCACATAGCACATTTAGGAACTGTTAATCATTTGAATATTCTCAATCAAAGCTCAAATAGTCCTAGATACAAAGCTAATCACAATATAACACATAAACATGTGAAAACATAGGTTTTAAGAAAAATCTAATTCACATTCAAGTTTTTATTCAAGTTTCTATTAAGCACAATTAGCTTTTAATTGAAGCTCTAAATCCTAGTAGCATTTGTTCAAGTATCATACATATATAGATGAAGAAAGCCCAAGGTAATTGAAGATCATTAAGCACAAAACACAAAGGATTGGACAATCACCTTGAAACAAAAGACCTCAAGGTTGCTTGGAGATGATAGAGGACTTCAATACGAAGATTCTACAACTTGAATCACTCAAATCGGATGAGAGATGAGAGAGATATGGTGTTTGGAAGTTGAAAGAATCTAGAGAGAAAATTCTGCACAATTTTCTTTCCTTTATTTTTTTAAATGAAAGAGAGAGAGAGAGGGAGGGAGACATAATATTTAAAGGAGAATGGGAGGGAAAGTGAGGTGGAGGTGTGGGGTCCATGGACAGCCAATGGAAGGCCGGCCATGTGGGCACCCCGTGGAGGCACGTGGCCACCATGAGGGCAGAGGGCTATCCTTCCCCATGGTGGCCACACGCCTCCATGGGAAGGAGCCCTTGTGGCCCTTTTCCACCTCACTTCTCTCCTTTGCGCATCTTTTGCGTTCTTCGACCTCCAAACTCCAAATTCAAATCTATTTTCAGATTACGAACCATAACTCTCTTACACACATGGATGACTATAAAAATTTGACCAAAAGCTTAGAACTCAACTCGATACATAAGGAAAAAAACCAAGGACGATAAAAGCACGAAAAGTTTCGTAACTTCCAACTCGAAACTTGAAAACTAGTGAATGAGTAACCGAAAAATTCGGAACTCAATGTAGAACAATATGAGAACACATTCAAGTCTGATACCAATAAAACACAAACAAATAAATAAAAGATCACACAATTATACAATTTCCTAGAAATAGTCCTAGTACATGCAACTTTGCAATGTTTGTTAAATTAAGTCTAATGCATGAGCATACTTCAACAAGTGTGTGAATGTGTTATACCAATTTAGTGCTATGATGCAGGGACACAAATGTATGCAATGTGTGTGTGTGTGCTTAAGCTTTTCAAGAGGAAAGATGTCTTAATATACTTTTGATGACAATAATGCTTTCTCCTCTTGAAGGCTTCACTTTGCTTGAAAAGTTGACTAACTTCCTTGAAGCTTAATTAATCGTAAAACCTAGATAATTAAACCATACAAAGGAAGTGTTGTTTTGATATAGAATAATGCCAACTAAACTCAAAATCCTAACACTCTGCCACCGTTCCCTCCTCCTGATACCTCCAATCTTGCTACCATTCTCACCTCTCGCTTCCTCTAGTCTCGCATTAGTTCTCTCCTCATACTCCTTCCATTGGAGAAGTTCAATCTCCTCCGAGCGAGATCTTCTCCAATATGGAGGAGATCTTAATTTTATCTTTTTTTTTAAAAAAAAAAAAAAACGTGTGATATTTTTAATGATTCTCATGTGCAACTAAACATAGTTGTAATTGCAATTATTTTATGATTGGCTTATTTCTGTGTCAAAACCATTGTGGTGCTTCTGTATAGGTAGTTTAGGTTCTTGTTGTGGTCAACACATTGTGATCGTGATTGAAGACAACTTTCCTAGCATCCCAAGATCTTCAAGAGCCGAGCTTCAAAGGTATAATCTACTCAACTTATTCTCTTGAAGAGATTAGGTGAGCACACACAAAATTCATTCATATGTGTCCCTATATCGTTGAGCAACCTTATTATACACACAAACAATTTTCATATTTGTGTACCTACATTGTAGTGCATCATTCATTTCACACACATACAACTCGATTACATATGTGTCACAGCATTAGTTGTATTCACTACACATACACACACATGCATCACGATACCTTGGTATTCATGCGTATCTCATTGTTTGAGTTCTGTGAACTCATTTGCTTGTACAGTATCTGAATTCAGATTTTCAGTTTGTGTGTTTGTGGTATAATTCGTTTTTGTTTGTTGATCAAAAACATTCACTCTTGCATGTTGGTGTACTTGTCTTTGAATGAAGGTTAGAACACTCGAGAATGCCTCTTTCTTCCCCTCTTATTGGTCTAGGTGTTTTCGTCTTAGTAGGTTGCGAAAATTGGGTGTGAAAATCTCACCAGTGATTTTCACTATCCATTTTCATCATGATGGATCACGAATTTTCAGTGCACAAATCTCACCAATGATTCTCATTGTCTAGCCTTCTTCATGATGGACTGTGACTTTTGGGTGGGAAAATCTCACTAGTGATTTTCGCTGTCCAGCATTCATAGCGAAAAATTGTTAATGATTTTTTGCTGTCTATTTTTGTCATGATGGACTGCAACTTTAGGTAGTGAAAAATTGACTGTAATTTTTCATTGTCCATTTTCGTCATGATGGACCACGACTTTTGGGAGCCAAAATTCCTATTTATCAAAACTACATAGTTTTTACTAGGGCTTCTAGCTTGACTAAGAGCCTAAGATTACCATTTTTACCTTTCTCATCAACTCTTTAAGAAAAATCACTTCCAAGAAAGAGAAGCTAAGGTTTCTAGAGAGAGAAAGCTCTAAGAAAGCATCTTTAACTCTCCATCCCTCACCCCATGTGCATTTAATGTCTTCATCATTTATGGGTCTTCATTAATCATCTCCATTGTTTGCTAAGAAGAAACTTCCCCTTCATTAATTTTTCTTTACTTGTTTAAATTCACATTTATTGCATATATTTTGAAGTTTGGAGATTTTTTGGGATAGTTAATAACTAGGTTATTGGGTAGATTTCTTTAACATCTAGTTAATCATTATATGTTGTCTAACATTTTGCATTGGGCATTTATATATGTTCATTTAGGCATTTTTAATAACTAGGATTGTTGGGTATTTTATATTCACATCTTGTTAAGCATTTTTGTGTTTGTCTAGCATAAATTTGCATAAATTTGCATTGAGCATTCATTGATTGTTCACTTAGACATTTTACTCTCTTCATTGAGTTCAAGTCTTATAGCCACAAGTGGTGGTTGAGGAGCAATTGGAAAGTCTTATGGCCAAGGTGGTTGCTGCATAAACTAATGCCAAGTCTAGCTATAAAAAGCCCGAGGGATAGATTAGGAGGTGCTCACACCAAGAGTAGTGGATTGGGAGATATCACCATGATTGAACCAAAAGTGATGAGTGGGAAGTTACCATAGCTTGAGGTTGTCGAGAGTGAGAGTCCGGGTATCACTTGAGGGTGTAACCTACTTTTTATATAGTGGATTTCTGTGGCTTAAGTTGCTAGTACCGTGGGTTTTTACCATTATGAGGTTTCCCACGTAAAAATCAAGTGTTCTTTAATTTCCGCATTTTATACTAGATTTTTATAGTGTTATTTGCCATTAACATTCACTAATCGAAAAATCGGTAATTTATTGGTAAATAACCTATTCACCCCCCTCTAAGTTAATTGTGTTTGCATTAGACACAATTTCAATTAGTGTTAGAGCAAGTGCCTAGATACACATAGGTAGATCCTTGCAAACATTTGTGTCTTGCATACATTACATCTCATTCATTTCATTAAACATCATGAGTGGCATTGGTATGTTAAAGGGTGCGTCAAACTCGAGACCATATTTGCTCATCAAAGATTATTACTCCACCTAGAAAATGAGGATGGAAGCCTATTTGGCGGCCATTGATAAGCATGTATGGATGTATGTGGAAAAGGAATACTTACCTCCCATAGAGAGATTAGAGAATGAGGTTTCTGTGCCTAAGCCCAAGTTTAAGTGGACTAATGAAGAATTCGAGGATGCATAACGGAACTCAAAGGGCATTCGTGCCTTATCTTGTGCAATGGATGAGAAAAAAATCAAACTCATCCAATCCACTCAAAGTTCTCGTGAAGCTTGGGAGATTCTAAGAATCAACCACTAAGGTATCGCCATTAAAGAAAACAAGAACTTGGGTACCTTGAAGGAGAATGAGCTCATTGGGTCATTTCAAGCTTGCAAATTGAAAAAACACTTCTCTTAAGAAAGGAAAAATTTTGGGGAGGGGGGGGGGGGGGGGGGGGGTGGGTGGGGGGTGGGGTGTTTCCTTAAAGACCATTAAACATGTAGAAGAAAATAGTAGCAAATATGAAGAAGTAGAAGATAACGACTACGATGAAGAAATGTCATTGATCTTTAAAAGGTTCAAAAAGTTTATGAGACGTGAAGACAAGGAAGTCTCATTAAGGAGGAATGAATCGAAGATAATGATTTCTTTAAAGAAGCTTGAGCCTATACAAGAGAAGATAGAGCTTCAATGCTATGATTGTGGAGGCTATGGACACTTCTCCATTAATTGTGGAAACTCTAATACCAAGAGTCGAAAAGATAAAATTATAGATCAAGATATGATTGTGGAGGCTGGACACAGCTTCAATGCTATGTTTGGTTGCACATGAGAATCATTAAAAATATCACAAGTTTTTTTTTTTTTTTTTGTTTTTTTTTTTTTGAAAAGATAAAATTATAGATCTTCTATATATTGGAGAAGATCTCGCTCAAAGGAGATCAAACTTCTCCAATGGAGGGAGTATGAGGGCAGAACTGCCGCGGGACTAGAGGTAGTGAAAGGTGAGAACGGCAGCAGCATTGAAGGTATTGGGAGGAGGGAATGATGTCAGAGTGTTAGGATTTTGAGTCTAATTGACATTATTTTATATCAAAATGACACTTCCTTTGTATTGTTTAGTTGTCTAGGCTTCACGGTTTATCAAGCTTCAAGGAAGTTGGACAACTCTTCAAACAAAGTGAAGCCTTCAAGAGGAGAAAGCATTATTGTCTACAAAGGTATAATAAGACCTCTATTCTCTTGAAAGGCTTAAGTGCACACACACATATTGCATACATTTGTATCCCTGCATCATAGCGCTAAATTGGTATAACACAGTCACACACTTATTGAAGTATGCACATGCATTAGACTTAAATTGACAAACATTGTAAAGTTGCATGTACTAAGACTATCTCTATGAAATTACATACTTGTGTGAGTTGTGTTTATTTGTTTATGTTTTATTGGTATTGAACTTAAATGTGTTCTCATATTTTTCATCATTTAGTTTGAATGTTTCGGTTACTCATTCATTAGTTTTTGAGTTTCGAGTTGGAAGTTATGAAACTTTCATGCATTCATCGTCCTTGGTTTTCGACTTGTGTATTGAGTCGTGTTCCAAGCATTTTGTCAAAGTTTTATAGTTATCCATATATGTGAGAGAGTTATAGTTCGTAATTTGAAATCAAATTCGAATTCAAAGTTTGGTGGCCGGAGAACGGTCAAAGAATGTGAGGGATGCAAGAAGGGGAGAAGGGCCACAAGGGCTCCTTCCCGTAGAGGCGCGTGGCCACCATGGGAAAAACATCCCCATACTCCCATGGTGGCCACGCACCTCCATGGGGTGCCCATATGGCTACTTTCCATTGGCTGACAGTGGCTCCCACTCCTCCAACTCACTTTCCCTCCCATTCCCTCTCTCATTTGTGTTTTTAAGAAAGAAAATGTGTAGAAATTTTCTATGGGATTATCTCAACTTCCAAACACCATATCTCTCTCATATCTTATCCGATTTGAGTGATTCAAGTTGAAGAATCTTCATATTGAAGTCCTCTATCATCTCTAAGCAACCTTGAGGTCATTGGTTCAAGTTCTGTCTCTGATTTCGTATCTGCACTTCTAGATCAAGGTGATTGTCTTATCTTTTGTGATTTGTCCTTAATGATCTTCAATTACCTTGGGATTTCTTCATCTATATGTGTATGTTATTTGAACAAATGTCATTGAGAAGTAGAGCTTCAATTAAAAGCTAATTGTGCTTAATAGAAACTTGAATGTGAGTTAGATTTTTCTTACAACCTATGTTTTCACATGCTTGTTTATTGTATCATGATTAGCTTATTATCTAGGATTATTTGAGCTTTGATTGAGAATATATAAATGTTTAATAGTTCCTAAATGTGCTATGAGTCTTTGATTGATCATATTTAGGAATAGCACAAGTTGTTATGTATTTAGAGTCTTGTAGGGTTTAATTGATTGATTTTGTGAATATGTGCTCTAATTGATTACTTGAGGATTTTATTGATTATATCTCATATCTTTAGTATTTTAGTTTTAGTTACTAAATTCTTGAATATGTGCTTCATGAACATGCTTATTTCAAGCTTTAGTTGCATGAACATAATCTAGGATAAAAAGTATGTTTGGTGTTTTGGCATGCTCTAGAATGTTGTTTATGCATGAGATCTAAACAACCTTGTTTGTGAAATTTGTTGCCTATGTATAGATTTTCATGAAATGTACTTAATCCATACATTTCAGATGTTTATGCATCATTTTGTGTGGTGTCATATTGTGGATTATAAATTAGAAAAACATACATTGTGTGCTCATTGATTATTCTAGTTTTCCATGGGATGTATTGATTATATATTCTGTGTTGCATGTATTTGCATCATTTGCATTACTTAGATGATTTGCCTTGCAAAAGGTGGAAGTCTCATGTTGGAGTGGATTCTTCAATTTGAACAAGGAGTCTTAACTAGAGGCACGAGATGTGTCTTGGTTAGTTAAGCAAAAAGTCTTGGCTAGGGGTGTGAGGCTCCGGTTAGTCAAGCAAGGAAGACTTGTCTAGGAGTGTGAGACTCCGGTTAGACAAGCAAGGAAGTCTTGGCTAGAAGTGTGAGGCTTCGGTTAGTCATGCAAGGATACTTTCTAGAGGCATGTGATTTGTCTTGGTTAGAAAGTGGAGGCAAGTCTTTTGCTAGTAAAAGGTCCGAGGGTAGAATAAGAGGGATATTCAAGAGAGAGTGTATAATGTGATTTAGTCACTTTTGAGGGTGCACTTCTATTTAACTAATGAAAGGTGGTGTTTTCGATGGTTGTGGATTCAACCCATGGATTTTTCTCTTCAGAGGTTTTACCACGTAAAATAAATCATGTGTCAAATATCTCCATCCTTATCTCTTTGATAGGTGTTTATGTGGATGTTTAAATCTTGTTTGGACTCTTATTGATTAATATCTTTATAAGACAATATCATTGTAAATATTATTCTTTTGACATGTACTTGATCATATAAGCAATATATATATATATATATATATAAGAATTCAAGTACTTGTTGATTTGTGTTTTAGTATAGTTCTCTTAATGGAAATCATAGACTATGTTTGATCATTTGAATATAATATACTTTTCATAGTCTATATGTGCTTGTATATGCTTATTGAGAGATGTGATACAAGCTATCTAGAGGGACAAATTTATGTTTGTTCAAAGGGATTGAAAAGAGGCTTAAAAATTTATTCACACCTTCCTCTAGGTTAGCTTTAGACAATTTAACCATGATTGCATTTTCAGGCTGCATAAAGTTTGTTCATATGATTATGCATCTTGTCTTATAAGTAGCTTTCTTTGTCGAGGCAACTAGAATTAGGGAGCTCCTTTGCATATCTCATGACAAAAAAAAGGAGAAGTTTGAGAGATAGAGGAGTATATTTCTCTTATGCTTTGTGCAAAAAAGAGGGATAGATACATATTGAGGAGGAGTAACCCATTTAGGGGGAGCATTGCATATCTTTGCTTTGCATGAATATCTCACATGTGTTTGTTGTTTGGAAAAAGTTGTTTGTATTTATTTCTCACATGTGTGCTTACAAGAGATTGATGACTGCTTTGTAAGCTTAGATTAGGTCTCTCTTTGTAATGTAAGGATGTGATACATATGATGTAGTAAATAGCTTTTTCCTTATTTTTGTGAAATTTGGGTTTTGTCACGAAATAGCCCAATGAGAGATTGTAAGTGCAATTATTTTGTGATTGGCTTATTTTTGTGTCAAAACTATTTGGGTGCTTTTTTATGGGTAGTTAGTTTAGGTTCTTCTTGTGGTCAACAACATTGTGGTTGTGATCGTGATTGAAAACAACTTTCTCCTCCTCACAGAGCTACTAACATTCCTCGTGTGGCTTGGATTCCCTGAAGGGATCGTGAGACTTAAAGAGGTGGTGCTGCATCCAACCCGGCCCCAAGGACGCACGACTCTATGGTGATCTACCCCGTTTGAGGTAAGCTGTGAATATAGTATCCCTTTTTTTTTGTTTACAGTGAAAGGAGTTGGGAAGAGGTTGTTAATAATAGATTACCGAGAGAAATAGGTAAAAGAAATTTCCAGCCAAGATTTAATAATTGGTCCATTCTTAGTCTAGGTAAAGTCCATCTTGTTGTGATAGAAATGAACGCATCCAAAGGTATAATCTACTCGACTTGTTCTCTTAAAGAGATTAGGTGCATACAAACACAATTCATTCATATGTGTCCCTACATTGTTGAGCAACCTTATTAGCACACACAAACAATTTGCATATTTGTGTATCTACATTGTAGTGCATCATTCATTTCACACACATACAACTCAATTACATATATGCATTAGTTGTATTCACTACACACATACACACATGCATCACGATACCTTGGTATTCGTGCGTGTCTCATTGTTTGAGTTTCGTGAACTCATTTACTTGTTCCACATTTGAATTCAGATTTACGGTATGTGTGTTTGTGTTATAATTCATTTATGTTTATTGATCGAAAATGTCTGCACTTGCATGTTGTTATGCTTGTCTTTGAGTGAATATTAGACTGCTTGAGAAGGCCTCTTTCTTATCGTCTTATTGGTCTAGTTGTTTTTGTCTTGGTAGGTCACGAAAATTGGGTGGAAAATCTCACCAGTGATCTTCGTTTTCCATTTTTGTCATGATTGACCACGACTTTTAGGAGCGAAAATCTCACCAGTGATTTTTACTGTCCAACTTTTGTTATGATGGACTGCAACTTTTGGTAGTGAAAATTTGTTAGTGATTTTTCACTGTCCATTTTTGTCATGATGGACCATGACTTTTGCTAGCGAAAAATTGATAGTGATTTTTCATTTTCCATTTTCTTCATGATGGACCGCGACTTTTGGGAGCCAAAGTTTCTGTTTATCAAAATGACGTAGTTTTACTAGGGCTTCTATATAAACACCCATATTCATCTTCTAGCTTGACTAAGAGCCTAAGATTACCATTTTTACGTCTCTCATCAACTCTTCAAGAAAAATCACTTCCAAGAAAGAGAAGATAAGGTTTCTAGAGAGAGAAAGCTCCAAGAAAGCATCTTTAACTCTCCATCCCTTACCCCATGTGCATTTAATGTCTTCATCATTTATGGGTCTTCATTAATCATCTCCATTGTTTGGTAAGAACAAACTTCCTCTTCATTACATGTTTAAACTCACATTTACTTGTTCTTTTTGTTTAAATTCACATTTATTGCATATATTTTGAAGTTTGGAGATTGTTTGTGGGGTAGTTAATAACTAGGTTATTGGGTAGATTTCTTTAACATCTAGTTAATCATTACATGTTGTCTAGCATATTTTGCATTGAACATTTATATATGTTCATTTAGGCATTTTTAATAACTAGGATTGTTGGGTATTTTATATTCACATCTAGTTAAGTATTTTTTGTGTTTGTCTAGCATAAATTTGCATTGAGCATTCATTGATTGTTCACTTAGACATTTTACTTTCTTCATTAAGTTCAAGTCTTGTGGCCAAGGTGTTGGTTGCATAAACAAGTGCCAAGTCCCACTATTTAAGGCTCGAGGGATAGATTAGGAGGTGCTCATACCAAGAGTAGTGGATCGAGAGATATCATAAGGATTGAACTAAGAGTAGTGAGTGGAAAGTGACCATAGCCCGAGGTTGGCGAGAGTGAGAGTCCGTGTATCACTTGTGGGTGTAACTTACTTTTCATATAGTGGATTTTAGTGGCTTAAGTGGCTAACGAGGCTAGTCCCGTGGGTTTTTACCAGTTGGAGGTTTCCCACGTAAAAATCAAATGTTCTTTAATTTCCCATATTTTATTACTTGATTTTTATAGTGTTATTTGCCTTTAACATTGTTTAATTGAAAAATAGGTAATTAATTGATTAATAACCTATTCACCCCCCTCTATGTTAATTGTATTCGCATTATACACATTTTCAATAGTTCTGACATTCCCAAGAATCTGACACAATATTCTTATGCACAACCAAACACAAGTATACATGTTTCCCATGAATCACATTACTGTGTTTAACTTTCTCAGGAATTAGAAAACTTTGATTACCTCATACCAAACAGCCCCTTAATATAATGCTCTGTATTTAAAGATAATGAAAGTGAAATAACTAATATAAATAAATCTCAACTATTAATTACACATGTCACCAGATCTATTTACGACGGGAAAAAGATTGCCCAACAGAGGATTCAAATTCTGCATGGACATCCACTACCATTAATGATTGACTGTTAAAATTAACTGTTTAATCCCTTGACCATGTAAAAGGTACAAAATACCCCTAATTATTAGCTTGTTTTGTTTTTGTATTAATAATTTCCTAAAAAAAAAAAACAATTAAACAAAGTGATTTGATCTCCTCCATCAGATGAGATCATGAAATGGAGAATATTTTATCTTTCAAATGATTTGATGTTAGAGATTAGATCTCTTACATCAAATCAAATGGAGGATAAATCTCCCCGTTCTGATCTTATTTAGATGATAGGAGATATATATGTGGTCTCTTCCATCAAATCTGATAGAGGAGATCATCCGTCTTATTAGAAAGTGGAGATCATCTCCTCCGCATGGATTAGACAAATGAGAAGGAATCACAACCTATGTTGAAGAAACAGAGAAAATCATGTCTTCCATCTCTATGGAAGAGAGATCGCTCCTTTACGAGGAAGAGTACAATTTATTTTTCTTTTTATTTTCTATTTTAAATATTTTTTTTCATCTGATCTCCTCCATCCATCATCCAACCAATTATATCGGAAGATGAATGGAGGAGATCAAATAACCTTCACCCATTTTTTTATATAAAAAAAATAAATATTATGGAAATAGTTAATGAATATTTTGGATAAAATGACCGTTTTACCCTAAGAAGTTAATTTCTAATAAAACGACACTAACAGTAAGAGGTGTTCATGCAATTATGAGCCAAAGTTACATATGTGTGCAATTAAGTTCATGTTAAGGGTTTTTGTGTAATTGTCCCTTTTGAATATGTATGAGATGATGTTCTTCCAATGATTTATTCACATTATCAACAATATCCCCACTTGTGCATTTCTTTTGAATATGTATGAGATTCTTCAAATTAAATTAGCAATTTTGAATATTTATTTGCTTGTGATATTGCACAAATTAAATAGTAACTGGATATATATATTTTTAAATATATAGTAGAAATAATAGAATTAATGCATTACTCAATAAGATTCATAACGTTCGTCATAACAATTTTGAAATTTCATCCCGCAAATGCAATATATATTGATTGATTATGCACGCTTTTGCTGAAATTATTAAGAAGTTACATCATTAAAAATAAATTCCGCTAATTCCATGGAATAGCTGTTTTGGTTTTCCAATTTTTACATATAACCACTAGTTTTTTTAAAAAGCAAATATAACCGATACCATCATGGATCATGGATTGTGTGGTGGAAGGTAGTGGGTTTTTTGACAAATATACCCTTGGAGAGTTGTCAGTGGTTGTTGATGTAAGAGGTCGAAAATGACCCTGTCATTATATAATCTGCTTTTTGGGTAATCGATCCCTCTTCTCCTTCTTATATTTCAGATGAAAGCAATCCCCAAACCCAACCCCTGAAATACGCTACGGGTTCCAAGTCTATAAACCCAAACCCTTACATTTCGAAATGGCACCCAATTTTAAAATAATTTACCCTCAATATTTTGTATCTCCGCCATAATCTTATCTCCAGTTGTCGATTCATTGCCGTGGTTGAATTGGTCATAATCGATCCATCTTCTCCTTCTCGTATCTCAGATGAAGGCAATCCCTAAACCCAATCCCTAAAATTCGCTGCGGCTTCCAAGTCTTTAAAACCAAACCTTTAGCACTTCGAAATGGCACCCAATTTAAAAAAATTTACCCGCAATACTTCGATATTGTATCTCCGGCATAAACTTATTTCCAGTTGTCGAAGCTTTGCCGTGACTGAATCGGTCCTAAATTGTTTCAGCCATCCCCAATATCAGAGAAGGTATGTATCCTTACTTAGGAACTCGAACTGTAACTGCAATTATATTTGATTGATTTCTTTCATAATTTTCATATAACATTGTTGAAAATGATTGGGGAGGGTTATCTCGTTCTTCGTCGCGGCAGCCTGTGTGTTTATGTCAGTCTAAATACATATTAATGCTTTATTTCATATTCATTTAACATATGTTTATGTCAGTCTAAATACATATTATTCATTTGGGGCGTTTTCATATTCATATAACATTTGTTTGAGAAGTGTCTTTTACTTCGTCGCGGCGGCCTGTGTGTGTTTGTTTATGTCAGGCGCCCTAATTGGGGGTTACATGCTTTTAACTTTAAGCCTTTGGTAGGACCTACCATGATAGGAAATTATGAAAAGAAATGACATTCCATGATGCTGCCATTTTCTTCCATGACAGTACATTCCATGATGCTGCCATGAGACGAAATTACATTCCATTATCCTCCATTACATGCCATGACGCTCCATGACATGAAATTACATTCCATGATCCTTCATGACATGAAATTACATTCCATGATCCTCCCATGACAACACGAAATAACATTCCATGACATGAAATTACATTCCATGATCCTTTCATGACAACACGAAATTACATTGACATTCCATGACATGAATTACATGCCATGATCCTCCCATGACAACACGAAATTACATTCGATGATCCCTCCATTACATGAAATTTCATAAACTTACACGGAATTTAATTCCTTGATTGTCCGTTGTCATTGATGATGACATGTATTTTAATTCCATGATTATGGAACTAATTACAACTGTTGCATACAGCTTTATGAATATGGTTCTATTGATAGTGAACTACGATGGATAGTGGGAAGATGGACAGTTCAACCCTAAAGCTGTTTTCATTTTGTCAGTGACAGTGAAGGAGACTTTAAAAACATTGGCAGAGAAGATATGTAGTCTGTTTGGCTTAAATTGCAATGAAGTTGACTTCAAGATAAGTACTAGAATTGATGGGTCCATTGTTGAAATGATTTATGACTTAGATTTATAGATCTTCGTTTCGCATAACAAATAGAATCCTAAATGTTATGTGTCAGTGTTTCACAAACAACTAAGAAGGCAGGTTGAACAGTTAACTGTGCCGCCTGATCTGAAATCCAAATCTATGTCCATCACCTTTGGTTCCACTAGTGATCAGGCATGTACGCTGCCACCCATGATGAAGTGTAAATCTAAACTCAGCCCTGTTGTGAGTTCATCCGGATACAGATCCAAAATTGGTAGCAATGAATGTGTTCCGGGTGGTTCCCTTGTTGATGAATCAAATACTTCGCCATCAATCAGGAAGTCTATATTTCTCCGAAGCCCACTCGCTACAGCCGGTAAGAAATCTACTAACAGTAGCAATCCTGGGGGTGTGAATCTTGTCATACATCCGCTGTATGTGGTTCAATCAGATTTTGATAATGCTAATGACGACATAGTTGATTGTCCAACTGTTGTTACTGTTGGGGTTTTTGCCCTAAAGCTTGTAATTTATAAATGTGAATTGAATATAAATAAAAGAAGTAGTTTATTCATTAAAATTATCTCATACATTTATAATAACATGTGTACTTAACATCCAAGATTGCCGGATGTAATTTCAAACCGAGTATATGAAGATGGATTCAGTTTGAAACGAGCAATTTAAAGAGTCCGTAGATAGCAAATAAAGTTGGGTACTTTATTTGTGGTCAATCTATAGCTGCGGTCCATTCCGTAATGTACGGTGATCTTATCCTAGATCATTCATATGGAGATATGAGAATGGAGGCACCTTGTATGATGTGATCATATAGGACTGGGCCATGATCTATATGAATCTCTCACCAATATCCGTTACATGATGAGATTCATATATATCAACAAATGATGGCTATATGTGGGTGATCTTAATCCTGAGTGTCTTATCGACTCCTTCAGGTTAGATCGTGGTCTTTGATATACCATGGGTGAGGTCGGAGTTGCATTCCTGATCAATATGCTCCGTATGTTGGGATCACGGTTTGGCTTGTGGCTAGGAAGGTCTGCACACAATAGTGGAATCCACTCCTTCTTGTGAGAAGTAGATAGTAGTTCCCTTAAGGGTTGATTCGGGGCTTGAACAATATGAGCGCTCTCCTAATTTCGTAAGGAATGTAGGATTTATTGTTCATTAGAGAATCAATGGTACTTAATGGAAAGATATAATTAGAGGGGTATAACGGACATTATGACCCAGCTCTAATTATGAACTACCTGTGGAGGATTATACCATATGTAATAGCTATATCGATGGACACCAAGAATTGTTGGTTTGTGTAAAAACGTCTGCAGTTGAGAGAGTGCAACTTCGGGTTTTTAGTGGAATAACACTGAAGTTAATAATCATGAAATATTAATTAAAGAGTTTAATTAATTATTTCTAAGGATTATTGGAGCTCAAAATACTGTGGGTCCATTAGGTCCCCTTGCTAGCCCGATCGATTTAGGTAACAAGGGTCACGGTTAATTAATTGGATTGTCCAATTAATTGTGTTACAAAAGTGACACGTGTCTATTCGGGAATTAATTGAATAATGTGATTATTCAATTAATAAATATTAATGATTATGTTAATTAAATAATTAGATTATTTAATTGTGTAATTAATCATTAGATGTAGGGTGTTGATCGATATTTAATTTTGAATGAAGAAAAGATAATTTGATTATTTTATTTTCATTTAATTAAATATTTAAATTTGAATTTAAAAGAGTTTGAATTCAAATTAAATCAAATTAATTAATTAATATCTTTAAAAGATATTCGATATCTAAAAAGATTTTATTAATTAGTTTAAGTTTAATATATATATATATATATATATATGATATATTATTTTAAAGGTGATTGATATTGATTTTTTGGTATCAGATACAAAACAAAAAATAACACCAAAAGAAGAAAAGAAAAGTGGGGCGGCCAAAGAAAAAAAAGGAAAGTTTTTTTATTTTTTTTATTTTATGATTTTATTTCTTCCTAAGTTGGCCAAATTCTCCATACACAAAGCAAGAGTTGTTTTGTGTTGTTTCTTCTACCTCCATTCAAGTTCCTGAGTACCGTGACGCGCCCACACGCCGTTGCCAGTTCCGGGAGATAGCGAGGAAGATCAAGTGGTTCAAATCAGGAGCATATCGAATTAAAGTGAAGGAGCCTCCTACGTAGGTATGAAATCGTTTCACCTTCTTTAATTGCTTTCGATTATTACTGTACAAATAGGTTTAGTTTATGATTGCATAAAAAAATTTTAAAAACCTTTCCGCTGCGCAATCTGTAAACCTGGGTACCAACAGTTACGGCTGGAGAAGACGGCATTGGTCAGTCAGCCAAAATCAAGTCGTCATTGTGTCCTTGGTTGAATGATATCTGTCCACAAGATTTACCGCTACACCCTAGACATGATCACAATCCACTGCACCCTGTTGATCTGATAAGCCCTTCTACCGCAGGTATAAACAAGAATTTATAAGGTCCCAAGCATGAGCTAAAATTGCATCGACGGTCTACAAGACAGAGAAAGTCCATTAAGAAGTATCACCATGAGACTTGTTCAAATTGCTCTGAAAAGGGACACAACAGATCAGGGTGCTAGAAACCAGCGTTTGTTGCATCTCGACCAACCAAGCCTCCACGCACCTGTAGTATATGTCATAGACCTACACAATAGACAAACTTGCCCCTCTGCCTAATAACCCTAATCCCCTCCATCAGGTGATATCATGACCCAGTTTTGAATGCCGCACCAACAAGGTCTACCAATTTGAAAACCTCTTATCTGCACTCTTAGGTTGATTCACGGATAATGTGCCATTCTACTTTGGTTGTAAGGAAAATGCGTGTAATATGTGATCTATTTAATTTTTCTTTCATTCAGTTGTTTGAGTGGTCGCTTGTAATATCACCTTACTATATCGGTTCTGAATTGTTTGACGTTATGTGTAAGTGCCCGTTTATTTACAAACCTCAATTGGCTAGCTAGGTACTCCTTCATTGTGGTCGCTTCCCAAAGAATTTGGAGGCTACTTATCCCCCTCATAAACATCTCCTAAAAATTGACACTTCTACTTACAAAGATTTTGCAATTTTTAGATGGGTAATATATGCTTATATTTACAAGGGATGTTCACAGGTCTTTCTTGCATAGCAATCCCAGGTACGCACATCTATGTGTGTGCCCAGCAAGGGTATACTTTCATGTGCTAGCCATGTCAAAAAATCCTTTTCCTGAAAGGTTTCAAGTGAGGTAGGAGAGGGTGTAAACCAAACATTCACTTGCATGAGAGAGAAAGAAAGCAATAAATCTTGACCATCTATTTTCATTTATGATTAGGTCTCAAAAATGTAGTGCAAATCTAAGGGGAACAAAAAAGCAGAGGAGAGAATTCTGATCAGTTAACAAGTACGAAATGACAACTTCATGTACACAGTCTTGTACTAGGCATCGGACTACGTTGTTACCAACGCTGTGAATTGGATAACAGCAGGCTTTTTTTTAGTTAGCAAGGCAGTAGTACTTTTTTTTTCGCAATCCCTTTTAGGTTGCAGTCTTGTAATTTGCTAGTGCAAAATCGTGTAAGTTTACTATACATGCTAAATGTTTGTTTGAATCTTCTCATGGTATATGATCGTGTAATCTATTATTTTAGACTTTTATCATGTAAGGAGTTTTGTTCTTCTATCGTGTTTCATATAAGTTGTTTGTCTTTTCTTAACGTAAAGTTATGGGGTTATTATTATTAAGGATTATTTACTTTGCACAGACAACATTTGAATCCTTTGCAACCATGCAACTTGGGTGTAGATAGACTCGTCCAGATACCCCAGCGATGATTTTGTTTTTCGAACAATGCATAAACATTGGCTCCAAATACAGACGATGATATCTTTGATTAAAGCTTGTACTATTATTCATATAAAACCATTCTTTGCGAAACTAAGAATGGGAACATGAAGAAGGAATTAAAGAATATATATTAAACATTTTTAACAATTTCCATTCCATGAATAACCTAACAACTTTTTTGAGTTCCAAGTACTCGAGTGAGCAAAGTTTCTCCTTGCTTAGAAGGCTTTGCTGACCTCGTGGCCGGTGAATGTTTTGTTCGTAAATAAAATGTCCACGACTACAAACTCTCTGTAATATGGATTCTTAATGCATCGTATTGGGCCTGTTTTCGTTCGGCAAGAATATTTCATTTCCCACGTACACGTGTAATTTGTTCCGTGGTTATTGTCGAGTAAAACCTTTATTTAGTAGTATATTATATATCGATTACTGTATTGGGCTTCGTTTGGTGAAAGACCTTTTCTTTTAGTAAGATGAGCTTTATCCACCTTCAGGACAACAATCGTATGTAATCCATCCGTTTTCTTGTAAATAACAAGTGTTCTTTTCATAATCTTTTTTATACTTTAGGTTTTATAGTATCTATATTCACCAATATAGTCGTGGCTCATGTTGCATTTTAATTTATCTTAATTTTAGGGTTCAATTACTATATTCTAGTATAGTTGGTGGATCATTAATTGGGCATTAGATTTAAATTAAAGATTGAATAAAAACTAAAGATTTAAAAAGCTCAGGCTTTTACTTCTCTTCTTCTACTGATCCCTGTCAAAAACCTGAAAGCAAAACTTATCCCAAACGAGCACAAAGGGGAAAAAAAAAAAAGAGGGACTGACTCTATGTCTCTATCTCTTCGCCAGTAATTATATGGTCAGTTTCAATTATTAACCCTTATCTAATGGTGTTATGTCAAATAAGTAAGACAATTTTGTTCCATCGAGCCAACCCCACACAACCTTTATGCCTTTAGTGGTATGTCGCAAATGCATCGTTGTAAACTTCGGATTCTGGTTTATTTTTGCCCATGATGGGATACTAAACTTACCATTTGCACACGATAGGTGTATCACCATTCCCAGGAGCAAATTATTTTATGATGTGTGAGATATCTAGTTTGGATGTACTTGAGATTTGGTAGAGCACATATATAAATGTGTAATACACATTGAAACCTTTGAATCCGTATCATCTGTTGTTGAAGAACGGTGAAGGTGAACCTCACGTAAAAATGAAAACATGATTGACAACTGATGATGTATTTTGTTGTATTGGAACACAACGAAAACAAAAGCAGTACCGAGGGAGATGAAAGTGCAAGGAGTAAGAAAGTTAGGAAGGTCTGCACATATCTGGGATTAAAGCACACACAATTCAAAAGTATTAATCTAAAGATGGAAACCACAGTAGAGGTATCGAATCTACAGGTACCAAGGTTTTGATCGCAGACCCAGCAAATAACCATCAAAAAACAACAAAAAGAAATGGCAAATAATGTATATTACACAATAACAACCATAATCTAAAATCTAGATCTGGATTTAAAATAATGCCTCAAAGTTGATGTCAGATCTTTCAATGAAAAAGGTCGGTGTCACCGGTTGAAACGTTCGCGGAGAGAAACAGCTTTCACTGATTTATCTATTCTCTTCAAGGCCTCCACATTTGTCTCCAGTTGATCAACGCGGGCCTCTAAAGAAATCCTTCTTGCTAGGTTCCATGAAGCATTTTTTTTTCATTACTTCGTCTAATGCTATGAACTCGTCCAGTAGAAATTTCATAGCCTCGAAGCTTCTACTTACCTGGGAAACCACTCGATCCCACCTGCCTAATTCGTTCTTGTCGTCCGACTCCATATCTCTAGTATACAAACTTTAGTAGCCAAAGGTAGATGATTGTGACCCACAGACGTTTTAAAGGAAACTAGTACTAAGCTCATTACGAGTGAATATAAATCCAGTTACATGAGAAATAATCTGAACAGAAAAGCGGACTCAAATAAGCTCTAAAAAACGGAGTTCAGATAAAGTGTTTGGACAAATTTACCCCCTCTTGTACACACGTCCCAATTTGGTTGGTTACACACAAATTGGGACACCATTTTTGGTCATCTATGAATTGTCTGACTGAAATGAGTATGAACCCGATATAGATAAACCTAAATTCCTAGTGAATGGGAGCATACCATGTGGCATGAATAATTCATTTGATTGGTTTTATTTCCTTCCCACTTGGCATAGTCCCATTCGGCCAATGGATTGGTTGTGTTAAATAATGTACTATACATATATATACTGATATATATATATGGAAATGTTGAAGGCAATGCTCACTGATGTAAATATACGGTCCAGGATATTGAATGTGACTATGTGAGTCACTAGTTTTACATGCATTCAAGAGACTGCGTATGCTATTTTCAAAACTAGTCGATCACGTTTAATATCCTCATAAAGTTATATCAGTGTGCAATGACCAGATCGGGACTGATATATAGAAATGATCAAGTGAGTGCATGCGCACTGATCTAAATATATGATCGAGGATAACGAATGTGAGCCACTAGTTTTACAACTTTTCACTTGTTTTGAACAAGTGGCTCAGGTTCAATATCCTCATGATATTATATCAGTGCGCACTTACCAAATCTCGACTTTATAATTTTCAGTCGTCCAACCACAGCTACACATTAACAGTGAGCCCATAGCCTCACATTAACAAATACCCACACCCAATATGAATGTGTGGTTGTGGGTGGACGTCCTTAACTTATAAAGTCAAGACTCTCCTACTTATAGAAGTATTATATATACTGTCTCTATGTCATGCGGACATCATGATATAACCTCGTTAGCATATTGAATGTGAGCCACTAGTTTTGAGAACTGCATACACACTTAAGTCAAATAAGTTAAAACTAGTTGTTGACATTGAATATCCTCATGAAATTATATCAATACGTCATCATTTCAAAATTTGTTATGATATAGTTGTTTGTTTTATAAGGCATGTTATATTTTATGGAAATAAATATTTTCACATGTATGCCATTTTATCTATTATTTGTTATATATTTACATTTTAATATATTATGGTGAATAGCATAGTAGTCCCCATAGTTTGCCTTCATTTGCGTTAAGTGGACGGTTTTTTGGTATTGAAACTTTCAGTCTATCATTATTCTAACAAATTCTAGTCCCTACTTAACAAATATAACAAATTAACTTCATGAACCCATTCTAAGCATAAGTGGCCTTAAGTATTAAGTGGATAAATCAAACAGGGCCTTAGTGTAAATTTCAACCCAAAGAAGTTATCATGATTGATATAACAAAATATATATATAGGGTAAATTACACTGCACCCATTGAGGTTTGACCCGAAGTTAGATGGAAAAGTTTCGTTATTCTACACAAACATCCCTGTTTTACCATAGTAAGGTCCAAAATGGCCTTGGGTGTCAGTGACAAAAAACTTTTCTCTTTATTATTATACAAGGACATTTTTCATCAATACAGGGGTGTTAGTCTAGAAAAAGGAAACTTTTCCATCTTAGTGTGTTAAGCCCAAACCTCAAGAGGTGCAGTGTAATTTACCCTATATATATATATTTTGTTATATGATTTGATTTAAATTTGATATATAAAGAAATAATTAATATGCTTACATTCAATTATATACTGTACATGTGTACATACACATCTTATAAATAACAATGCAATTTCAGAGAATCAGAAAAATATAAAAATAAAATAAGGGTAGAATTTCATGTAAGTCCGACTTTTTTGACGATTTGTCACCTTTTTAAATGTCTTTCCATATTCATCACTTCAATCCTTATATTTTGTAAAACTCATCACTTTAGTTCATTTGACCAAATATTTGAAAGTAAACTATTTTAAATCCTGTGAAAGTACAATTTTACCATTATTACTATTTAATTTTTAAAAATGATTATCTTAACTTTAAATTAAAATGAAAAACAATAAACTTCTCAATAATAAAATCTTAAATAAATAGGTTAGAAAAAGAAAAAAAAAACAATCTTTTAGCTAAATAATATTTTATAGCTAAGATAATCAATTTAGCTAAATAAATATCCATTACGATAAAAAAAAATACAAAATAAGAAAAAAAATAATGGATTTTTTTATTATTTATTTCAGTTTTTTTTTATCTATTTATTTAAGATTTTATTATTGAGATTTTTATTGTTTTTCATTTTAATTTACAGCTAAGATAATCATTTTAAAAAATTAAATAGTAATAAGGGTAAAATTGTACTTTCACAATATTTAAAATAGTTTATTTTCAAATATTTGGTCAAATGAACTAAAGTGATGAGTTTTACAAAATATAAGGATTAAAGTGATGAATATAGAAAGACATTTATAAATGTGATACATCGCTAAAAAAGTGAGACTTCTGTCAAATTCTGCCTAAAATAAGGGTAACACATAAAAGAATAAACATAGGTGTGCCGCCCTCGTCAGAAAATACTTGAGTGGGTCAATATAAGGTACTAAAAAAAAAGAATTGTATCATGTAATGCTGTTTATGTAAATGCTTACGATTTTTACACGATGAAGTCTGTTGACAAACAACCATCAACAATGATGGTTCAAAACAGTAATGGTTAAATACAATTTGTACTACTCCTAGCTAGGGTTGCACATTTTACCCCGGATACCCATTTCCCCGCTTCCCCATCCCCATTTGGGGGAGATTTTTTGGGGGAAAATGGGAAAATGGGGAGGGATGGGGAGACCTCCCCCCATCCCCATTTCCCCATTTCCCCCACTAATATAGTGAAATGGGGATGGGGATGGGGGGAGGTACCCCCATCCCCATTTCCCCATTTTCCCCAAAATATTATAAAAATAATTATATATATTTATATATATTTTGTAATGTATTTTCTTTAACATTATTTTGTAATGTGTATATATATATGACATTATTTTATAATGTATTTTCTCTTACATTTGTAATGGAATGTTTATTTTTTTTTTTAGTTTAATTTGTAATTTTCAGCTAAATGGGGAAATGGGGAAATAGGGAAACGGGGAAACGGGGAAAAACGGGGAAAATCGGGGATAATAGGGAAATGGGGATGGTGATGGGGGGACCTCCCCCCAAAACTCCCCCATCCCCATTTTCCCCAAATGGGGAAATGGGGGGGGGGGGGGGGTGGATGGGGAAGGGTTTGAGAAGTGGGGATGGGGATGGAGGGACCTATATCCATCCCCATTTCCCCAATGTGCATCCCTACTCCTAGCTACTTAATTGTCAAATCAATTAGTATTAACATGTCGGGCCAGATCCCATGACCAATTTTCTACTTTTCATCATTACCCATACCCTATACTTAGGGAATGAAATCTTGGAAATGTGACATGGAAATAGGGTGGGTAGAGTACAGGCAATGATGGTAACATGAGAAAGTGGGTTGTAAGGGTGGGCAGGGGTTTAGTTGAATGACCAAAATTGAATTGATACGACACTTAAAATCAGTTCAAGTCAGATGTCAAAATCGGATGGGATATCCCACAGATGAAATAAATGCTCATCCATCCAACAACGGAAACCCTCCCGTTCCTCGGTGGCTCTTCGCGTCGCCGTCATCGGTCCTCCTCCGGCTGCCGATCTTTCTGTTCTTCTTGGATTAAAGCTGAGTTGAATGGGTTGTTGAGGATAACACTTTTCTCACCCCCTTCAACGGAGGTAACCATTACCCCTTCCTAAATGGATGACATGTGTCTACGGAGGGGTAACTTTGTCCAATCAATTGGATAAATTTACCCCTTAGTAGACACATGTCATCTTATTGGGAGGGGGGTGAGCAAAAATGGACTCGTTGTTGAGTTGGTTGGGTTGTTGGATTTAGTTGGACTGATAAGGTGTCAGAATTTAATTTCTTTGGTGCAACACTCAGCACATGTTGAGTGTTGCACCCGGTCCAGCCAAGTTTTTCTCGTAATATAAATCTGTGTCACCGTAACGTACATCAAGGATTCAAGGTTAACTTTACACATCTGGTTCGATGTCAAACGTTATTGTTGATACAGAAGTTTAAAGTAAGCATAATCTAAAGGGTTGTACAATAGATATTGTAAACCATCATGTCCAACCCTATAACCTAATTTGGTGCAACCGTTGCTCTAAAATGATGCAACTTCGTCAGGATATAATTTGAACATCTCAAAGACTCAAATCCGTTGGATCATCCAATATTTTATTAAATTTTAGGGATGAAATAATAATCAACAGTTTAATGCCATTGTTGCGGCAACTAAACATTGTTGCGCCAGGGTTCCCTTTACAGTGTGGATGAAGTTTGAATTAAACACATACTATTTACGCTTGGAGGGAGACCAATTCCTATTCTTTGTTATGTTTGTTAATTGATGTAGTTTGCCTATCGGTTTGAGTAGGCTACCCATTACAACCTTTCGAACATATTCCCAATTCCAATATGGGGTGACATTTTTGGATTTCATCGAGATTTACATGGCTATAGATAATAATTAACATTATTTTGAAGCAACAAAAAGTTAAGCTTGCTTGTTTTAGAAGATTATGAATGGGAGAATTTTTATGAACATCGACACCTCCCTCAATTAACAAGTGAAGTTGGTGCATGGTGTTCTTGTACATGTTAAAGGTAAGTGGTCAAATTGGTTTGAAAACTAAGAAAGGTTTTGAGTACATACAAAATTTCTGTTTTTTCAGGGTTGTTCTAATAGTTTGTTAACTGTAGTGAAATGTTAATACGTACAAGTTTTTTTTTTTTTTTTTTTTTTTTCTGAATTTGAACTGCAAGGTTAGTTTCTGATTTCGAACAATAAAAAAGGGACATAAGTACTTCGTTAAGATTGTACAACACAAAATCGGCAGATGAGTACACACATAAACGAGGTCTGACTTGAAATTTTTAACATGGGTTATCTAATCCAATTACAAAACAACAGGTGTTTGTCAAAATTGAAAACTAATGGCAACAACAAACCCAACATAAAACACGACTTGCAAGTCCTGGAATGGATTCTAGGAACAAAACAACCATTAATTGCAAATGCATGTTTGGTGGCACTATGGATGTGAGTGTCTGAACATATTAATGCTTTGAACCCGAAGGTTGATTCTTAAATAACGTACAACCCTCTTGACGCCGAAGACGGTTGACTAGAGACGTCAACCTGGGATTGCATGCGGTATTTTTTAACCTGTAAACATCTCTCTCCAGTTTCGTCACGCGAGATTCAACAACTGTTGATTGAGAACGGGACCGTGCTTCTTGTTTTTCCATTATTTTCTTGTATTCAATTGTAACATCCAAGAGGTCTTTCAGAGAGTCGAAGCACCTGGTTACGTAACAAATCAGTCGATCCAATGCCGTGGATTCGTTCTCATCATCTGACTCTATCTCTATAGACCGAAGTAATATTTTTTTTGCTTCAGAATCTGTAAAGACCGAAGTTATCCTGTTAATGAAATCTGTCTGTGAACATATGCTTTTATAGGGGGGCATACAGTGGCACAGCGCACTAATCGGTGGAAACATATCAGACATTTTCCCCTTTAATTTTAACTTTATTGGAAATTAGTGTAATCTTCAAATAGTCATCACCAATGTCATATGTATTTATGTATATAACAATATCATCAATCATGTAAACGAAATAAATTTGTTGGTTGTCCACATGATTTCCATAATTTTAGATGGTATTACATGTCCATAATACTGATATTATGTATTTTTTTTTTGTTTTTCCTATTTTAGTTAAATTATAGTAGTTACCTTGCTCCCTACGGTGTGTTTGGTATGCGGGACGGGACGGGAGAGGACAGGACAACTTTTTGTTATCCCACATTTGGCGCGCTATTAGAATGGGACAGGACAAGACAATATGGGACAACAATGTGGGACAAAAACCACCATATTTTGTCCCTTCCAAGTACAGATGCACATTTTCCCCCGGGACCCCAATTCCCTGCATCCCCATCCCCATCCCCATCCCCATTTGGAGATTTTTTTTTGGGGAAAATGGGGAAATGGGGAGGGATAGGGATGAAAATCATCCCCAAATTGAAATGGGGATGGGGTCCCTCATCCTTCATTCCCATTTCCCTGGTTCTCCTATTTTCCCATTTGACTAAAAACTACAAATTAAACTAAAAAAACAAACATTCCATTACAAATACAGAATAAAATTCATTAATGCATTTTATATAAAATGTGCATATATACTTAGGGATTTAAGGTTTTCAAAGAATAAAATTATATTTATATATGTTTGGGGAAAATGGGCCCCATCCCTATCCCCATCTGAAATGGGGATGGGGATGGGGGGGTGGGTCCCTCATTCCCATTTCCCCATTTCCCCCAAACATATATAAATATAATTATAATATATATTTAATATATTTTTTATTCTTTGAAAACCTTAAATCCCTAAGTATATATACACATTTTATATAAAATGCATTAATGAATTTTATTTTGTATTTTTAATGGAATGTTTGTTTTTTTAGTTTAATTTGTAGTTTTTAGTCAAATGGGAAAATAGGAGAATCGGGGAAACGGGGAAATGAGAAAAAACGGAGAAATACGAGGAAAATGGGGAATTGGGGATGGAGATGGATATAGGTCTCCCCAAAATTTCCCATCCCCTTTTTCCTCAAACGAGGAAACTGGGGGGGTGGGTGGGTTAGGGGGTGGGGTTGTATTGTGGAAGGGTCTAGGAAGTGGGGATGGGGGGACAAAATTTCCCATCCCCATTTTCCCCAAATGGGGAAACGGGGGGGGGGGGGGGGGGGGGGGAGGGTTGGTTATTGAGGAAGGGTCTAGGAAGTGGGGATGGGGATGGGGGTACCTACATCCATCCTCATTCCCCAAATGTGCATCTCTACTCCCATATTCCCTAGGACAAGGTTGTTCAATGGTATGGGACAAGTACAAAAAGACTATTTTACCCTTTAAATTTTATATAAATTGTTAAACATGTTTAATAATATATTATTTTAAATTATATTATATATTATGTATAATATGCATTTAGCTTATTTTAGTATATATATCATAATAATATAGATTATAATATTATATATTATATATTATCTGTTTATATATTATATTATATATTATTATATATATATGTTATATTATATTATATTATAATATTATATACTACAATTATAATATATATAAGAGGGGTACTATAGTAATTTGAACTTCTTGTCCCGTCCTGTCCTAGCTATACCAATCGAATAACATTACAGTTAAAAGTTATGTCCTAGACCTTCCAAACACAATATAGAACAACTTGTCCTGTCTTGTCCTGTCCTAACTTCGTGCCAAATGCACCCTTAGGGTGCTTTTGGTACGCGTTTAGGGATAGGACAACGTGGGAGAGTTTCTTCGTATCCCACATTTGGTGCAACTTTAGCATGGGAGATAACGGGACAAGGTGGGATGAAAATCAACAAATTTTGTGGCACCCAAGACCCTAGCCTAGACTAGTCCCATACTTGAGACAAGACTCGGAACGACCTTTTAACCCTTACAATCTTTAAAAAAGCACGGACTTGTGCAATATTATATATATATATATAAGAAGTCCCGATCTGGTTAGTGCATCCTCCTAATAACTTTTTCCTGATAAAATATTATAAATATTATTTTATTAATTATTATAATATTTAAAATAATATTTACATAAATATTATAATATTTTAATCATATTATATAAACATATGAGGTGCACTCTGGTCATTTCGACCTCTTGAATATTAGAGAATCTTGCATGCACCCGGTGCATTGCACCCATCCAATGGGTGCATGCCATGTGGCAAGGACAACCAATCAAATGAGTTCTCCCAGGCACGTTGTATACACCCATTGGTTAGGGTGCATTTTGCACCGAGTGCATGTAAGATTTTCTCCATACTGTTTAGATAGATACCGTGAATTATACCCTAATAATGATTTCAATTAACTCCAAAATTAAAGTTTAGCTTTAGGTTGTGGAAGCCCGAGGGTAATAAGGATTAGAGCAATTTGAAAGTTTCACAACCAAATGATGAGACTATGATGTGAAATTAAAATAGCATGTTTTTGAAATATGCACCGATACCGATTGTGTTTACATTCCGATGAGATCACTTTTCTCGTGTGCTTACGCATGCACCGAATTGTTAGGGCTAAAGTTCTCCTCTCCCCCAAAAGAACTTATAAATTTTGTAATAGTGCAAAACTTATATAATTTTTTCCGCTACCTTTATATTTAACAAATTTGGTTTACATAGTTCTAGTGCTTGCAAAATTATCAATTGAGATTTATTGGTATATTTGAATGAACTTATCATCCACACAAAATTTAATATGAAAAGCTGAAATTCCCTTTAAAGTGATAGTATTTTATACCTAGAGGGGGGGTGAATAGGTATAGTCCCAAATTCTTCCAATATTCAAAAATGCGGAATATAAGAATGAAATGAATACTTGAAATGATATAACAATTGTATAATATGAATCAATTCATGTAAGCATCAATATACAATAGAATCAATACAAGTGAACATATGGAAGATAAGGAAATATAAAGCGAAAATGAAACACAATGTTTTTACGTGGTAAAACCTCAAAGAGGAAACATCCATGGGTTGAATCCACAACCACCGGCAAAGCAAATCCACTATACGAAAAGGCCTTACACACTCAAAGCTATCAACACTATGATATCCACTTCAAGCTATCAAAACCTAATCAACCACCAAGGCTAGTGATTCACAAAGCCTACTCTCTATCCAAGATGTATCCCACACCTCTAGAGAGCAACTTCCTATCCAAGACTAAAAAGCCTCTAGGAAGATTTCCATGCTTAGCAATCTAGATCACTAGGATCCTAGTTAAGCTACCCTAGCTCAACCATCCGGAGTACGCAACTCCTTGCTAAGACTTTTGCTTAGTTATCCGGATCCTCTTGATCCTAACTAAGGCTTCTTGCTTGGCTATCCGGAATCCTTTCCTAGCCAAGTCTTCTTGCTCAAGACAAAGCTTCACTCACTTTGCAAGAGACTTCAACCTTTCACAAGGCAATGATCTAAGTGAAGTGCACACAAGCAATATGATGCAATCACAAACAAATAGAGAAAGTAGATCAAACACACTCTATGAACATGCAATTAGAGAATCTAGAATAAAGCTATCACAACTCAATCACAAAATGTATCTAGAAATCTAAGCATGTGAATTAACATCATTCATATTACTTTTCATCAATCAAATAAGAAACTTAAAGAGATGATCAATAATGAAAGTAAGAAGAAGATGAATCACTTACAAACAAATAAAGCTAGATAATCAATCAAGCTCTATGAACATGCTTACATGCATTCTAGGATATGCTTTCAACAATCAATCACAAAAATACTTAGAAATCAAAGCATGTATATCAATAAGAACAAGGTATGAATATTCAATATATCACACTAAAAACCTAGTTCTTAGATCATGAAATTAAACCTAGAAAATGTCATAAAGCACATCACATACATCATTTCTAGAATCAATTTCAAGATTAATCAAGTTTAGCAAATATATGTTCAAGTAAAATCACAAAGCTAAAACTCAATTACCAAATGATCAACCACCCCTAGAATATGTTCTAACATCATTCTAAACACAAATCATCTATCAAATTGAAAGATTAAAGTGCAGATCAAAAGATGAAGTGAGAAGAAGAAGTTTAACATACAACAATGAACCTCGGACTGAAGAACAGCATGCTGTGACCAATCACGAATTCAAATGACTCTGAAAATGCTTGGGGTTTGTAGCTCTCTTCAAGACCAACAATTTTGGTTTTTGAATCACTCAATTTCGAGTTCGTATGAGAGAGTTATGATCAAAATAAGAAATCAAAAATCAAGAACAATTCTGCAGAGTTTCAGATTTGGTGTTGTTCAAGTTATGGAAATGGAGGGAAGAGAGGTCATTTGAATGAAAAGGAAGAGGGGCATTTTTGTCCAAAAATTAGAGGAGCTTCAGCCATCCCACGTGTGGTCAGCGTGTGCCACACGTGGCCAGAGAGCTGGCTGGGCCGTGTGGCACACGTGGTCCACACGTGGTGGCCTTTGGCCAGCTTGCTCCTCTCGCGCACCTCGCACGTTCTTCGACCGTATTCGGTCATCCGAACTCCGAATTCGAATCTGTTTTCAGATTACGAACCGTGACTCCCTCACGCACGACGAAGACTATGAAACTTTGACAAATGGTTGAGAATTCATCTCGGAAAATGATGACGAACACAGCTCAACGAATGAGAATGCAAAGTAGCATAACTACGTCGTATGGACTCGAAACTTAACGAATGAGTAACCGAAATGACCGGAACTCAATAAGGAATCAAATAAGATCATGTTCAAGTCCAAAACACAAGAAACACAAACAAATAAACACTATTCAACACAAGCATGCCATATCTAAGCGATAGTGAGAAAACATGCAATTCTACAAGATTGTCAACAATGAGATAAATGCATGTGCATGCTAAATGTGTGTGAAAGTGTTATACCAAATGTTTGAACTACGATGCAGGGACACACATGTATGAATTGTGTGTGTGTACGCTAACGCCTTGCAAGAGGAAGAAGAATCTTGATACCTTAGCATCCAAGTAAGCGATGTTCCCCTTGAAGACGATATTTGCACAAGATGTTGCTTCTTCACCTTTGAGGCTCTTTTCTTCCAAGAAATACTTAAGCAACTACTAATACAAATAAAGAGCGTTTTGCAATGGAATCAAGCCAATACAAATAACGGATCTTACAAAAGCCATATAAATCGATGTGATTTCACATACAGGTGTGGACAGAGCTTTAAGCGAGGGATCCCTCAGTTGACGGTTAGTTTAATACATCGATAAACACTGGATTTGGTCAACTTATAACCTTCCATAGAAAAAAGAAATTGTTTAATGTAGATATTTGTATTGGGAATTTTACATGCATGTAAATACATGTAGAGAATTTACAACATTGTAGATACATATAATAAAAACAATGAATTATTTTTTAATTATTACATTTGAGGCAATAATACAATACAACTTCTTAGCTATTTATGATCTATGGATACTTATTTTAGTTTGATATTAGTTTCTTATTATAAAACATGATTTTCATTTATGTTTTTTATCTTGTTATTATTTATTTGTTTATATTACGTTTCTTTTTTTAATTTCTTCTTAATATATAAGATTATTTAGTTCATTTACAACAAATGTTTTATTTGCTTTATTTTATACCGTAAACTTTGCTATAGTATCGATTTTTCTTAACATAAGTTTAATTCAAATACAACTAATAAAAATATGAATTATAAACTTAATTATTACTTTGTAAACGATAATACAATACATATATATTTTACAATACATTCATTTATTATAAAACTAATACATTTATTACTTCATAACATAGGTGGACCACAAATACAACCCAATGGCTGTTATTAAAATGGCTACACAGACAGTTCCTACCAAGAGTGCGGCAAGCCCTAGCCACATGCTATCAATCTGCTTGGGATATATTACTTTGGGGGTATTCTTGTTAGTGGCAAATGTATTAGGATCCAGAGGCTGTGAATGCATCCATGGTGGCCAAAGCCAGGACTTAAAGGTCCATGCATAGACAGAACACGACTGCGTAGTGTTGCCATTTGAAGAGGTCAATCCCACAAAAACGTCGATGTCATGCCATATTGTCGACAAGTCAATTGAGTAAGATATGAGAGGATTCACAGGTTTTATATTACTAGAATGAGTCAATCTTACATCTAATCTCTTTGCACTAGCATCATAATCGATCCATGAATCCAATTTCTTACCACTATTAAGGGAAATATTCTGAGATGATATGTTGCTACATTGAACTGATAACAGACTGTCAACGTCAATGCCGATGTGATTTCCATTCAAATCACCATACTGAGGTGTCAAATTCTACGACCACCACCCTACAGTTGCTTATGTTAAATCCTATCGTAGATAGACCAAATGACCTCTTACCCACATGAGTAAAACGATAACCCTTCGGAACCATAAAAAAAAGCCAAACCATCACCACTCTTGTTGGACAACGCAAATGAGAAAAGCGTAGAAAAAGATGGAAATGTCTGAGGCTTACCTTCCATGACCTTGATGGGTTTTTTGTACATCAATCGTCCAACGCTTGAATGATCCGAGGTTGTGAGCTGAACAGAAGACCCACCATTCACAGCCATTGCATCTCCATATAAAGATATTTCTGATCGGCACCTTAGGATTTCATCAATCCTGCTGAGGACCACAGGACAACTTGGCTCACTAGAAAGGACCATGAAGTTGATAATCAACAGAGTTACGGTTCTTAAGTAATTCATCATGGAACATTTTGCCATATCTGGAATGGGTTTGAGTTGTATATGGAGTTTGTCTGACTATTTAATTGAAATGGTTGTCCAAACAGAGAGAATCTTTAATGCACATGGTGCAACGCACTCTAACCAATGGGTGCATGCCACGTGGCAGAGATAACTCATTGTCCTTGCCACATGGCATGCACCCATTGGAGGGGTGAAATGAATGGGGTGCATCCAAGATTTTGGAGTCCATTTTTTCTTACCCCCATTCAAGGGGGGTAAGCATTACCCCCCCTCCCATACACATGACATGTGTCTATAGAGGGATAAAATTATCTAAAAATTTACTCCTCTATGACACATGTCATCCATTTAAGAGGGGGGGTAGTGGTTACCTCCCTTGAAGGGGGGGTGAGCAAAAGTATTCTCAAGATTCTGTCGTCCGAATAAGGTATTAGTGCATTTTAGCATAACATAATTTTGAAAAAAGTTACGCACTGCATATGGGAATGGTGGCCTAAAGGGGCAGGGGAGGGTCCCCCCCCATCCCCGTTCCTAAAACCTCCCCCCACCCCTGCCTCTAAACCCCATTTAGAGGAACTGGGGATGGGGGTGTTTGGGGGGAGGTACCCTTGCCCCCACCCCTGCCCCCCGTTTCCTCCATTTCTATTCATAAAATTGTTCAATACGAAATTCCGAAATTAGATTTCAGAATTTGGAATTCGATCGGACCAAAATTTTGTTTCATCTTCTGTCAATATCCAATCCAATAATTAACAACATATACAATATAAAAAATATATCATTGATTTAATATAATCCAAAATCAATACAAATAAGTATAATAATATAGTGTTAGTGTATTACACTATTACACATAAAAGTTTAATCAGATTTAAAGCTTTCGATCAATCCAAAATATGAGTAATAGAGTAATAGAGTTAAATAGATTTTTTTTTTTTTTTAAAGAAAATAAAATTAAAATTATATAAATAAATAAATAAAAATTTATGGGGGAATGGGGGACTTGAGGCCCCACCCCCACCAACATTTAGGTTTTGGGGACAAATTTTGACCCCACCCCCACCCCAAAACACCATTTGGGGGTAGGGCCCCTATGGGGAAAATTTCCATCCCTATGCACCGATGCTACTCCTCCAAAAAATCGGACCCAAATTCCAAACCAAATGTGAGGTGTGTGTGATGTTGACACGGAAAGTGTCATTGGTTGGAATTTGGGTGGAGTATGAGTACTCTTTTCAAAAAGGTCAACATAATTGAAATTTCTCAGTGTCCACAGTGCGGGGATGCAGTAACTTAGGTTATTTTATCGTGTAACATTTTTTTAGTTCGTGTATCGTGTCAGCGACGGTGCTTTTTATGATCTTACAACTGTAAACGTGTATAAAAAATATAACTGAGATGGGAAGAATAGGTTAGCGGTGAGCCGGTGATTCAAAGATATGTGGTTAATTAGATTTGGGTAAAATGGTATAGTTTCAGAGCAAAGCATATTTCCAGGAAATTATACGGTCTAATTTTATTTCTTTATATCGTAAACATAAAAATGTGAATATGTGATCAACCTGAACCGTCTTCTCCATCGGTTGCATTGAGGAGCTGATGTGGTCGATCTAGGTACATGCTAGTTTATATAGGATGTTTTTACATTGAACATCCTTGATTACATTGTCGTATACTGAAGTTATATTGTGTACCATAAATTGATATAATAAATTATACAGTATAATATGAGGGTACTGGGACGATCCTTTGTTACATTGCCCTATTAAAAATTATGTACGGGTATGCCCCCCATCATTCAGCTGCATCAGAATTAGGAGGTAACTATCATTCGCGTTTTTTTGTTGTTGCAGTACCATTGTATGGTATAGATAATTGTAGTCCATTCATCTACGTCCATGTTATTAATTACAAGGAATAATTCCTTGTATCCTAGGGCTTTTCCCGGAATTACAAGCTATGCTCTTCGATTTTTCTTGGCATTACAACGTTTGGTAGCAGTGACATGTTATCTATATATTAGACTCGTTCATCCAGAAGTTGTCCGACTGTTGTTCGCACCCAAAATGTTGGTTTTACTCTTTCAATGTCATACTGCGCACATTCTTCTCAAAATGCCTGTTCCATGTATAAAACAGTAAATCGATTATTACATGATACCCAAATGTTATATATATATATATATATATGTAGTTATATATATAATATAGTTTTGTATTTTAACTATTATTTTCCAAAACATATAATTTATATTTTATATATTATTATGTCACATATATTATTTTAGGATAATTTTGTATATATTATGATGTATTATGTTATTATATATAATAACATATATATTATAATATACATATATATATATATAACATGTTATATATATGACAAATATTTCCCCAACATTTTTGTAATTGAAAATAAAAATTTAATTATTACTTACATTACTTTAAATATATATACTTTCAAATATCATGTTATTATAAGTGTTTTGTAATTAGGGGTAATTTGGTCAAAATATAATTAATTCCATTCCATTGGGTTGTTAACCAAACATAATAATACCGATTCATATACTAACCAAACAAAGGAATCAACATCCCATTCCTTGATTTCAAATGCCCATTACCATTCCACTAACCAAATGCCACCAGTACTTATTGGTTGGATTCTTTATACAGTACTTAATGCATAGTCACTGTCCATCAAATCAGTCAATTCACAGTTCAAGATATCGAAATTATCCAAAGCGTATGGGCGGAGACGTAAAAAATTAATTACCCTAAAAAGGGGGTTGATGTGACCAGTTGGTGCAGAATGACTAGTATGTAAAAGGTGCATCAAAAAACGAATGAGGATTTTTTCACGTTTCCCGAAGTTGCAGTTGCATTATAATAATTTGTGCTAGATATGAAGGAAATTATTCATTGTAATTGTCAAACTAATATAAAAGCAAACTACTTAGGAATGGAAGAGTTTGGGGCGGTCATCCCCCATTAGATGTATTACTATATCCCAATTGTTGATCGAAAACAATTGAACAATTAAAAAGCCTGTGACGTGCACGGTTCGAATTCTTGGAATTGTTGTCTATGGACATTTAAACCGATTTGTGGCACTAGCAATGTTTGGCGCCCTGTATTGGAGTGTATAAGAATTATGAACGTTGCACTCTTTAAAATGCTGAAGTATAATTGTTAAGAGCAATGGCTGACCGTCAGTTCTGAAGTACTGCAAGTTCCACTTAATTTCTGGAAATTGGTACAAGTGCTTTATGTGAAATATTCATGTACATTTGCATCAAACTAATAAAAAACACACATATTGAGACACCAAAGCATAACATATTAACAAGCATCATCATCTTTTTTCCACTTACAATAGTTTCCAAATTATGCATTCGTCCATTTAAATTTGTTTCGAGGTAGTGCATCCTTGCTTGTAGCATTTCCACTTCTTTGTCGATGGATAGATCTCGACCAATAGATGTTGAATCTCTACTGGCATCACCAGTGGTTAGGGAACGTCCCTGCAAAATTGGTGAATCGGCCTCCCACCAACTAAAATATTTGCATTGCCGTTGTGCACAAACAAAATACAACTTACCAGATTTTCTCCGGATTCAGGTATCTTCATAGCAGCCTTCTTCCCACATCTGTATGATTTGTTCCTGAATATTCCCAATCCACCATTAATGTTGCTTGTTGACTCTGAACTACCTTCCATGCCTGTTGATTGTAAGAGAATTGTGTGTGATAGTTTAATTATGGGAAATAGATAGGGAACCAATGCAATCTACGATTGAGAAGAGTAGCAGAATAGAAGATGTCTATGAACGTGCACATCCAAATTACAAACAGCAGGTTTTAATTGACGGAAATATAGCCATTGGAGTCCCAACGGTTGTATTCAGGGGCTGTGAAATTGTAGTCGCAACAACGCCAACACGTGTTCAACTCAGATAAGTGTCTTGAAATATCAAAAAGGACATTGTACTTGGGTAGTGACCAGTCACATCCCAAGGAATGACCCCTCCAATGGGGTGTTGCCACGTGGCCTTTCAGGAAATGCATTCGCCAATTAACATTATACTTTCAGCCAATACATGATTTATGCTTGGCAGAATAAACAATACACGAAGAAAAGGCAGATCTGACTTGAAAACATCCCCAGTCGCCACCCATTCACCATTTCACCGATACATGGGCATAAATATGAAGCACGATAATTTTTATGTTAATCAAATTTATAATTGAAATTTTATTATACAATAATATAATAGGTTGCGAAAGGGAAAAGGATATAAATGGAATTTAGATGGAGTATGTGGATTGGTGATTTGGTACGCTATTTTTATGTGACATGTTAGAAAACTGCAAGGGTATTATTGTAAAAAAAGGGAAAAACCAAGTGTTATCGGAATCAAAAGTTGGGAATATGCAAAGTTGATTTCATTTTCCAACAACAAGTCAAAAGGTTATTTCATTGATTGGACAAGAGGGCGCCGGTCTGGATTAAGTGAAAATATATTGTTTTTTAAGTGATGGTGGGACCATCCAAGTGATTCTTATATACACTGGGTTGTGGTGCTTGTCCTCTGAAAAGTAGTTGTTCTCATAAATGAAAAACTTCTTTCTGTAAATGTCTTTTGCTTTGCTTTTTAATCTATTTTCTTGTAGTTGTTAGTTTTATATGAACATTTACCAGACTTCAAATTCGACTAAGCATTCTCATGCTCGATCCGAAGGCGTCTTGGTAATCAATTTTGATTTTTATTTAATAAAAGTCCTTATTTTCTGTGTTGTTTTCTGACAGTGTTAACAATTCCCTTTTGTTTTTTTTTTTGGGTGAACAGGAGAGAAATCTTAGGCAACTAACGAACAACTCATCGGCATTAGTCGACTTGACCCTGATTGTTCTATCCAATTATATAGAAGTTCTTGACCCTGATACTTTTTGGCGGAGAGGTTTAAGCGTCGGGGTAATGCTCTTAAGTTGGCATTAGTGCACCCCATGGGACATGAGCCGGAACAAGATTATTGGGCGGACATTGACGTTGATATATCCAAAGGTCCCCAGTTTGTCCTCGTCTGCACGGCGTTCCCGACAACCATTTCCACCTACCGAAACAGATACACCTGCATAGTCACCCCCACATCCTTCAAACAAAGTTCATCATCTTTTCCAAGTGGAAGAATGACGTCTAATTCATACTCCCATTTTTAACCAACTTTCTACAGTCCATCATCTTCCCATCTTTGCCATCATCTTCAGTATATGCGTTTTAATTACTATTTTTATATACAGAAATGTATAGATTCTCAGTTACTTTGATGTAATGGAAGCAGTTAGAAGATTATATTATGTCCATGTTGGTATATACATTAAATTAATCATTCAGTTCATGTTAGATGTTACTTTGCTTGCTGTGCTAGATGCCTAGAAGTTTTTTCCATCACATAAAAATGATGAATGTAATTTTTTTTATTAAAAAAGTAATCAATTAGACATAATGAAACGTCAGAAATTCAAATAAATTTATTTTTCATAAAATAAATAAAAATATTACGAATCAAAAGTATCATAGTGTAATTGCATTATGGATATGTGAACAAGCAACTGTGTGAAAAAGGAAGTCTCTATGAATAGTTTTATATATTGACAAAAGTAAAAAACATAATGAGGAAACAAAATGATTAGTTTAATTTTATATGTTGCTACATTGTAACTTGTAAGCATGTAATAGAAACTCCTGGAATATATTTTAAAGGGATAAAATCATTTCCCCCCTATAGTTTGCCATATTCGAAACTTTACCCCCTCTAGTTTCAGTAATGACCATTTTCCCCCCTGGAAACCAAAATATTAGACATTTTGCCCCCTTTAAAAATTTTAGTAATGGCCATTTCCCCTCCTAAAAACCAAAATATTAGACATTTTGCCCCATAACCGTTAGGAAGTCCGTTAGTCAACAACTTTGTTCGGCAAAAAATCAATTAAATGACCTTATTACCCTTGAACACATTAATTATACCCCCTAATGACACCACTAATTGTTTTTAACGAAAAAAAAAATTAAAACTAATAAAAGTATTTAAAAAAACATAATTCAAATAAAATTTTATAAAATTTAATTAAACTTTAATAATAAACAAAAATAAATATAAAGAATTAAATGTACAAATACAAAATTCATTTCAAAATCATTAACATAAAGAATGAAATGTAAAAATAAAACTTTCATTTAAAAAACATTAATATAAAGAATGAAATGTAAAAATAATTAAAATTTTTAATTAATGTAAAAATAATGTAAAAAACATTAATATTTTTTTTTGAAATACTAAATTGTTTTTATTTAAGTGTAATTAAATTTATAATTTTTTTATTTCCAAAAATGTTTTTTTTAAAATACTTGTAATAGTTTTAATATTTTTTTCTTTAAAAACAATTAGTGGTGTCATTAGGGTCATAACTAATGTGTTCAAGGGTAATAATGTCATTTAATTTATTTTTTGACGGTCAAAGTTGTTGACTGATGGACTACCTAATGGTTAGCGGGAAAAATATCTAATAGTTTGGTTTTCAGAGGGAAAAATGGCCATTACTGAAACTAGAGGGGTCAAAATGGTAAATATTTTGGTTTTTAGGGGGGAAAATAGTCATTACTGAAACTAAAGGGGGCAAATTGTCTAATATGACAAACTATAGGGGGGAAAATGCTTATTCCCCTATATTATTAAATAGGTAGAATGGTAATTAAGAATATCAACTCCTCAAGTAACTAATATTGAAACGATCAAGGAGTTTTCTTCTTTGACTTTCTGAATAGTTTGTCATAGAGTATTTTAGTCATCCATGAATTTATCATTCGTTATTGAATGAATTAATATAAATTTATATTTACTATCCTATTAAATATGGACATTTGGTTGGAATTAGAACTTCGGTTGATGTGTGATTACAACAGTAAATGAGTAGCCACACTTAATTGTTAAAAGAATGAGAATATCAATGCTTTGGGAGAAGAAGAGTTATTAATGCTAATTTCTTTTTGGGGTTTTATTTATTATTTTTAAAAATAATATTACTTAATACAGATTCCGTGCCACATAAGAAATGGCAAATGATAAAATCAATTAGATAGTTTCTCAATGAGACACATGGCAGGACTTTCCATCCATGGTTTTTGGTTCACAATATTTAATAATAATTGTTTATAGATAGATAGATAGATAGGTACATATTATACCTACACTACCCCACCCTATTAAGTCATTTCATTCTTTTATTCTATCATGTAAATATTGTGGACCAGTTGTCAAAATTTTATAGTTATACCAACAGTAAATGGAATTCTTCAAAAAAAAAAAAAAAAAAAAAAACAGTAAATGAACACATCTGAACAGAGTTTAGCATTATAGCATTACTCCCGCCTACAAATAGTACATGTGTCCATAGAATACAAGGGATAAATTTGTCCACACCACATGGAAATATGGAATGCACCCATTTATTAGGAGGCATTGCAAGGAGTCATCTATGAAAGTGTTTTTCGAATGTATAGTGGGCCCAACTAGTACTGGTCTCTTGTGAAAAAAATAAATATCCAAATCATTTACTATTGTAAGACGAGGGGTTTCTTTATCTATTGTTTCGACGAGGCTCAAGGTGTAAAGGGGTTTGGCAAGTGAAGATGGATTTAAAACACTGCATCGACATTCGAACAGGCGTGACTATTGATATGACCATGCGGTTGGATGATTATAAACTTCATCCAATGGATTACCATTAATTACATAAAAAGACGTAATAGTAGTAAATAAGCCAGTTGAACCGGTTCTCTTATTTTAGTATATAAATGTCTCTTACCTCTCTGTTGAGTTTCATCGTTCTCCTTACTGTATTATAAAATTCTCACGTTTTTTTGCACACCCCCTACAAAGTCCATCACCACCACCACCACCACCAGCGGTTGTAAGTTTAACTGCTTTATATTTGTCAAATCGCCTATACCAAGTTGTTCGATTTCGCTGTCATGGTTTCTGAAGAGATAGAAAGGGTCATTTTCTTCTAGAGATTGAAATGATAATGATCGTTGCTATCTCTCTCTCTCTCTCTCTCTCTCTCTCTGTCTCTTTGCAAAATTGTATAAACATTTAAAAGTTAATAATTAATAAATTGCCTTATGTTACAGATGGATGAAAGTCAGAAAACGCAGAAGAAAACCGCTTCCTCTTCACCACATGAGGAAAGCAAGCAGGAAGTTTTGGAGAAAATCCGGCTGTTGGAGGAACGGATTCAACAGTTAGAGGATAAAGGACTGGCTCTTACACATGACATTGACAGATCTTCGAAAGCGAAGTTGAAAGCTGTAGAGCTCGAATTTAAAGCCGGTCATACTGCCAGATTCAACCTTATGAAAGCATACGCCAAAATAGTTTACCCGGAAGGCGAGTGGGATGAAGTTAATTGGGAGTTGGCTGAAGCAGCAGTGGGTCCATTGTTCGATTAAATGAACCTACTAAGGAATGCATGTTTATTAGTTCAAGTATTACTTATATGTTCTATGCGTGTGTTTTGTTTGTCATCTTTGGTTGTACTCAGGGTCGTGTGTGGTACTTATTCTGTTATGGGCTTGCTTTTTTTAAATAAAATTCCAAGTTATAAAATATTTACATTTGTGCCTTTGTAGTAGAGTCTTTCAACAATGCCCGTACTATACAAATCTATTAACCAATACAATTACAACCCAACTAAAAACAATATAAGAATTCAAATAGAGCATCAAACAAACAGAGTAGACAGCGAAGCAAAGGATCGAACAAAAAAAAAAAATTCAGAAACAAAAGCTTACCAAGTCGTTCCAATAGTAAGTCAACATAATTATTTAACATACTCTTGAAGCCTGTCCCATTGTCAATAGGTCTAAATCTTCTTGAATTGATTGTTTATATACAAATACTATGCCATTATTATTTAGGGTTTATTTTTCCTAATTAGACACCCCAAATTGTACTGTATTGTTTGATTTGTTTCTATTCATTCGGTCAAATTTGCAGAAGTTGAGATAAAATTATACTATAATTATAATGTCAACTTATTTTAGAGGCAATTCATATGTATTAAAAAATAAAAAACCAAAAAAAGCTTGTTGGGTTTCTCCAAACAGACATAAAATGCCATTTTAAAGGTTAATTAAGACAATTTTTTTTAAAAAAGGTATTTTTAGTGTTGCCAAACAACCTAAAACAACTTCAAATTTCGTTTATAACATTTTAAAAAAAAAAAACGCTTTTGATCCTTTCAAAAAGCCATTACAACTTTGATTTCAAATTTAATAGAAAATATTCCGAAATCATAAAATTTAAATGATTCATTTTGAAACTGGCATAATGCCATCATCTCATTCACTGCAATGCATTTCATGTCATCAGTTTACAAAATCTTTGCCATTACTTGGATTTGAGGGACTACGGATTTGCTGACATAACTAAGTAAAGTATCTTATCTCATCTATTCGAAGGCAGATTGGGTTATGTCAGATGTTTAGAAATGCAATTTAGTGGAGTGTTAATGCATTTAAAAAACATGAGATTTCTTTTCGAATGTATACTTTCAACATTGGTTGGTTAAACAATAATATGTACAAATAGATGGGGACATAAAAAGCATTACAACCTTGCATCTGAAATATTTCATGACGTTGTAATAAAATTAAATAACAAAAGATGAACAAGGATTAATTAAAGAATAGATAAACAAAAGTAAATAAAATAAAAGAAGAGAAACAAGAGAGAGAGAGAGAGAGAGAGAGAGAGAGACGAGTGACGAGAGATGAGAGAACACTAGAGAGAGTTTATCTTTTATATTGATATTGAATGGAAAGAGCATCAGCTTCAGATTATTAAAATTACATCATGTTTACATTTATATCCATCCATATATATAGCCATATAGGCAACAAAGTGAGGGATGAATGTTGTAATATTCCACCACCTAATCAGCTTATGCAATGCAGCAAAACAAACTCAATCTTCCACGTGTGCCTAATAACTTGTGAAGAGGAAAAGGTGGAAGGTAGTTGTATTAAAGTATGAAAAGAGGTTGGATCAAGTGTTATGTGGTGTATACAATTGGTGGTATATCCACACAATATTCACAATACAAAAACATGTTATTCCGATCCACAATTTTTTGATTTCAATTTTATAGTGATTTCGTTTGTTCAAATTTCCAACAATATTTCAAATTTGACTTGACAGGTCGTGACTTTCAAATTTGTACTAATGGGGTAAGAATATAACCTCTATTAAAGGAGAAAATACTGTGTATGGGACCAGGTACCGTAAAATAATGATGAGTTAAATCGACATATATTTAAAAGGCCAGTTGACAAAAAATGTTGTTTATATTTTGAAACATTACTTTTTTCATTAATTATTTTAAATCAATAATAATATTTTATTGAGATAAATTATCTTAATTTGTGCAGCGATGAAAAATAAGACGATGAAATTTCATTGTTCAAAGTTAATAAGTTATCCCATTTTTTTCTAATTTGTAAAAACTATTTTAATTGTTACAAATTGAAAACATTGCTCGATAAAATATATTAATGATTACATAAATATACGACTATGTTTATTTGACATGTTTTAATTATATAAATCAACAAAAAAAGAAGAAGCAAAATCTATATAAATAACTTATCAAAAGTTTGACATTGTATTATAGATTTATAGTACTAGGGGTGAGATAATACATATTTAATTTGAAGAGAAAAAATATTTCAAGGATATAATTGAATTAGTTAAGATAGAATTGAGTAATTGTAATTTTCATAAGATAAAATTACAATTGACATAACAAAATATATACGTTGCGATTTGATTTATATTTGAGATTTAAAGAAATAATAATAATATGTTTAGAATCAAATATATTTTCTATGTGATTACGAGAAAATTATTAACACTTAATTTATAAAAGAATTAGAAAGTCTACATATCAAATAAGGGTAAAAATATAAAAATTTGAAAGTTTATTGGATTAATTTATAAAACTGTAAAACTTCAAGGAATATAAAACAAGGGTAAAAACATAAAAATCTAAAAAAGTAGGGGATAAATTTAAAATATTGCTCGTCCTCACATGCCTCCGTCCCTGGACAATCCCATATAGGCAGTGGCGGACCAGGAATTTTAATCAGGTCAGGTACTTAAATAAATTAAACTCTTAATTATATGAAAAACTACTGAAAAATTAAGATCATAATAAAATAGTTTATATATATATATATATATATAAAATAAAATAAATAGAACACTTACTCAGATGAATTAAATAATCTTACATTCAAAAGAAAATAAAATAAAGAAAAAAAATTTAAAACTAAATAATAACAAGAAAAACAACATAAATAATGAAAATAAATTAAAAGAATAAATTACAATCTACATTTATAATAAAAAAATTTGTTTGCATTTAAAATAAATTCAATTTAAATTTATACAAAAATTATTTAGTAATAACTATTAGTAGACATGTTTTAAAATTTTGTATTCTTCAAATTATTGGTAAATTTAGATTACGCAAGGAAAACTTCATTCAACATGAAACAATGTCGAATAATTACAAGCTGATACAATGTAAAATATAACACGATGGAAAGTAATCCTCCTTGCACGATACATTAAGTTTAGCATGGAACCATGGTTACTTTTCATCGTGTATTCCTGTACGTTGTTCGTTTTGAATAAATAAATACTTTTCATCATGTTTACTTATCTGCTTTCTATACAAAATAAATAAAAAATAACAATGGTTGGGTACTCTATGTTGTACATCCTGGATATTGAATGTCAAAATGCACTGAAGACTGAGACACACTGTTAAGCTAAAGGCTTGATGTGACAAGTAGGGATTGTAAAGAAAAATATATTTAAAACCCCTACGTCGATATCATGTTGAATCGATATGTTTACTGTTTCCCATTGTTGCAGTTGCGTTTAAGACCGACTGTCAAAAAGCTGATTCGTAGGACGAGTTCATGTGACTTAATGACCAAAAACGTGAGTTCATCAACCTTTAAATTTTCCACATCTTCATATTTTAGAGTAGAATAAACTATTTAAGCACAGGAAACTTTGTTTATACAATTATACTTGTCATCAAGAAGGTGTCTCTTCAACGGCTGACGTAACAAAGTAGGTGAATCTATAACAATCTTCATCGATTAATTGTTCCAAATCCAAAAAAACACAACTCTATAACTCGATAACAATAACTGTAAAGAAAATCAACCGGTTGATAACTTCCACTTTTAGTGTAAGTTAAACGAAATGAAATTTATTATATACATTATATCAAGATGTATATAAATGTAGATATATATACAAAAATATTCAAAAGCATGTGGACGTCCTGAGTCTTGACATAACTTCTAGAGGATATTTAATGTGTGTCGCTGTTTTGACAAGTGTATAGACAATTGAGTCAAAGCATGTAAAACTAGTGGCCCACATTAGGAATTTAGGATTATCCTAATATCCGTTGTATTAGGACGTCCTCGATCATTTGAGAAATTATATACAAATCTATTTATATATAAATCTATGTATTTAAATGAACTGACCGCATACATGAATTGTATAACGGGAAATGATCTAACACGAAATATTTCAAAACTGCTAATTTCATTACAGTTGCCAACATAAAGCCGAACAGTAAAGTACATTATTATAGAATACAGAACAAAACGGCGGTCAAAAGGAGCTGGCACTATTTGTTTTCTTTTGCTGTATATGTGGTTGCTCTGTACATTTGTTTGAACAACATAATCGTGAAAGTAAATTAGTTAAATGTTTATAGAACAAATCCAGCTATATGTTCCACAAACCAGCAAATAAATAATGTGGTGCAATAAAGAGTTGTAAAGCAATACCTTCATGTTCTGATGCTCTATATATGTTCCCGTCTAGTGTTTTGGATAGTGGAAGTGGGCCGGATTGAAGTGTCGCAACTCGCAAGGTCGGTTACAAATGAAAAAACGATATACAATCAAAGTTGGACCCTATGTCAAAAGTAAACACGTTCACCTTACGCTAACTTCAGACATTCCAATGCCTCATCATCGTAAGTTATGGTGATGAGACATTGAAATTTCTGAAGCGAACGTTCTGTGAATGAAAAAAGTAGGAAAGGATATGTAAAGGGAAATAGCATTGATATGCAGGACACAGAAGATCGTGTGAATGACACAGTTTGATAAGCAGACGGGGCTAAGTCGCCCAAGTCCGGACATGGACACCAAACAGCCCTAAAACGGGAGTGAGAGCATCTCTAAGAGTCTCCTTTGGAGACCCTTTACCTTAATTAAGAATAAGGAGTATCATTTTTGCAACTCTAAGAGGTGCCTAAAATTTTTTTTTGGTAAAGCTCACTGCTGAGTGCTGAATCCATTAATAAAGGGGTGCATATAATGTTTTCTCGTGGATTCAACCCATATAACTGGGCTCCACGGACCACAATTAAAATTATATATACATATATATATACATATATATATATATATATATAGTATAAGTGAGCTCCACTGACTACAACATTTTTCTATTTATATATATTAAATACCATTTTTCTAAATGAGAACGTAATGATATAAATATATAACTTCATGCTTCATGAGGTTATTGAAGATTCCATTTTTGGTCACCCCACTTCAAAGCTTACCCCCTCCCCAACCTAACAGTTGACATGTGTCCAGGGAGGGGGTATTTTTGTCTAAACACATAACAGTTTATGCTAAAAATACCCCTTCCATGACACATATCAAGTGTTGGGGAGGGGGTGAGCAAACGTCAATGCGTTATTGAATGTGAGCCAAACCTCGGAGAGGGTGACTGCAATTTGCTCTTTTTTATATATGAATTGTCTGAATTACCTTTTATAAAAGCTATTTTATGTCAACTAGGAGAAGTCCAAAAGTGTGGCTTTTCTTGACCTTTTATAAAACATATGAATTGTCTCAACTACCCTTTATAGATATTACACCATGACTCTTTCATTATAAATACATTGTGAACATTTTTTTTGTAATTCACTCAATCAAAAGCTATTTTTTAAAATACATCGCAACACCTTTTTTGTGATTTACCCAACCAAAAACCCTTTTGTATAAAGCTCTACTCATTATAAGCTCTACTGCTCTACTACAAAAACATCTACTATAGAAGCTGTACTTGAAAAGGAATACCAAACATACTCTTAGGTTGCGTTGGTTGCGCGGGATTGGATTGGATAGTATTGGACAATTTTATAGGATTGGATTGGACTGGACTAAATTAGTACGTAGACATGTTTGGTGCAGTACAGATTGGATTAAAATAATATTGTCTCTTGTTTGGTATAACATAGGATTGGATAAAAAATAATTGAAAATAATTGTTTTATTTTGTGAGAGGTAAGTATAAAATTATATTAAATAAATAAAATCATTTTAATAAATTCAAAGAAAATAAAAATAAAACTATTTAAAATTAAATTTGGTTAAAAAAATTATTAAATTATTATTTTGAATAAAATAAATTATTTTTAAAAATAAATAAAATTCATTTGAACTAAAATAACATTTAAGTTTTAATTAAAAAATATTTAAGAAATTTATAATAAAATAGCATATATTAAATTAATTTTTAAATCAGATTGAATAAATTTAATATTTTAAATATAAATAATATAATTTTTCTTAAAAAAAAAAAAAAAAAAACCAAAGACTGGGACAAAAATAGTCCCAGCCAAAAGAGTGAAAAAAATTAAATAAAAAAAAAAGTTTTGTAGAAAAAAAACTGAAAAAAGCAATAATGTAAAAAGAGAAAAGGCTGGGTCCTAGCCAAAAAAAAAAAAAAATTAAAAAGAAAAATAAAATAAAAGAGTGGGACTAAAAATAGTCCCAACGTTTTTAATGGGACTAAATAATCCCACCACAATAGGATAATATATGGGACCCACCGTAAGGAGAGGATTGGAAATAGTCCCACCTTGTGCTCAACAAACATTGGGAAAGGACTATATATAGTCCAATCCTATCCAATGCTGTGTAACAAACACAGCATTATAGTCTTATTCTGTAACGGGAAGTAGGTGCACACAAGTCAGAACTGACTTAGGGGTAATTCAGTAATTATGAAAATTTGAAATGGTTAATTTTTGTAGTGAAATGATTTTTTTGAAGTGGAGGGAGGCGATTGTGAAAAAATAGAAAAGTTATTTCTAGTTGTGTAGGAGCAAACCTCAGGGTCCTTGGTTGCAATTTGAGATTTTAATATGTATATAACAGACTTTGCTTATTCGTGTATACTAGCTTAATAAGAACTTATACCGTGTAAGTATCAAAAGGGGGAATTGTACGGAAGACGGTACCTATAACAAGATCTTTAATTGACGCCCCACACATTCATGTCGAAGGTATGGCCTTTTCTGTGTAGGTCCTAATTTTGTCTCTGAGCAGATTTTTGTTTGTATCGATTTGATTATTATGGCTGGGTATGTAGTCATTGGAAAAAGTTTTGAGTCTGGGTATGATGTTGTCTATTTTGATACAAATTTTGTTTTTTTAGCATATTTTTGTTTGTTTCGCTTTCAGTATTCTGGGTTGCTGTGTATTCATTGGTAATGGGTTTCAGTCAATCAGTATGGGTATTATGTGTAGAACATTCAACGAATTATCTATACCCGCCATACCTTTTGTTGCTGGAATCAAGTGATATTGTTTTACATGGATTGTTTGCTCTAATTGATTAGGTTGTGTACGTTTTATGTTGTTAGGGCCACTTTCCTAGTTTTGTTGTTCGTTTCGCCTAAGAGATCGAAATGGGTTTTTCTACAAGAGATAGTACAATTCGCGACCCATATTTTGTATAGGTTTGTGTGTTGTGCTGATCGATCACATTAGGTCATAATAACGACCACACTATTATGTGTAACCATTGGGTTGCTTTTTATAGGCATGTTTTTGGTTAGATACTAAACTTTATAAATTTGGTTATAATTATGTTTTATTGGTAGCGCAAGATATAGGTAGAATTATAATATTCGTCCATCCATTCTCGGACCGTAGGTCTTTTAGCCTGTTACGTATTTTTAAAATGTTTGTATGCTAAACTGAAATACGCAGGTTGTTGAAACAAAATGTTCCTTCCAAAACTACGCAGCTTTATAACTTATTTCTTTATGGCGACGACCGGAGCTTATCCCGTCAGGAATGAGGATGAGGTTAATAATGTCTTGCTAGACCAGGTGCATAGGCACATAAAACTAGCCGAGTTTTTTTCTAAGTTATTTGAAGGGAAGGTAGCGTCTACGTCTTCTCGTGGGTCGTCGGTTGCGTCTACCGCGGATATGCATAAGATTGGGAAGACGTATATGGTGATAAAGCGAAATGGGGAATGACTTATTAAAGAACTAGAGAAGGCTCACAGATGTACAAACTGACACAGACTCAAGCAAAAGGACGGGAATGGAACGTTGTGTTAGGGAATCTGTTGTGTTAGTAATTAGTATATAGATTTTATTTGATAGTATGTTATAGCCAAGAAAATAGCGTACGTGGATGGTGTCTGCATGTTAAACTTGTGGCTGTGTTTCCGTCATCGTTCGATGACAGTATATTAAAGTAGGTATAATTTTTTTGTGTTCCTTAATGAAGAGAAGGAAGCATTATGGATCATATCATTTACGTTCTGCCCAGCTTTGTGTAGTAAACATATAGGAATTGATATATATCCTAATGCTGATTGTAAAATGACAATATGAAATGTCCTTCAAGGGTGGAAAACCCTAGCCGGATGATGCAATGAACATATATGTAATAATCATAAACACCAGGGTTTATTGATTGCGACAGATAACCAAAACCAATTATATACAATTTCATCATTACCTCATTCCTAATTCTACTGATAATAAGCTTTATTAGTGAACTCCTCCGATTGAATCCTTCGATCGAATACTGCAATACCCGTTGATTGGCATTGAATTTGGGTGGAATTTATACGTACTGCTGTCGCATAACAGTTGACATTAAAATGTATTACACATTCATCTTGACAAAGAAAGCAATACACGAGTTGAAGTTCCCAATGTAATCCAATGGACAGATATTACTGTCACGTTAAAGGTAATCTTCATAATTGCGTTGGGAACAGAAGGATCTCCTCGGTTCCTGACGGACGGAGTGTTGGAGAGTTGGAGATATAAACCGTCCTTTCACTATTATCGCATGAACTCAATTTTTGAAAGATGAAATATATATAATCGAATGTACAGGTTAAATATTTAACAGCACCGATCGAGTAGATGGGTCGTTTTGTTGGTTCTACTTGTACAGAATACAAGTACGTGTAATATATAGTAAATGAGTTACCATGAAATATACTGTATTTGTAATTATTTTCAAATAAATAGATGTTCCGGTTACCATGAAATATACTGAATTGGGAAGTTAATTTAAAGTAAATAGATGTACTAGTTATATATATTTTGTATTCATACTAGTTATAATTATAATTACAATTACTACAAATATATATATATATATATGGGGCAGGATCCGTGGCTCCAATTTTTTACACAATTTTTGACACAACTTCATGACCATAGGATCTTGCTTCTTTTAATGGATAGGATTTATTCTCTTTTTCTTTCTGTAAGGATTCTCATATTGATTGGCTTATTTCGTAGACAAACCACATTTGGGGGTTTTGTTGTAAGGGTAGATTAGGCCCTCAAGACCTCAAGAGAAGAAGCACTCCAAAGGTATATTTCTTAGTGTTTCTTGCAATGAAGAGAAGTAGTTGCACACACACACACAACACTTGCATAATTCTTAGTCTTGAATGTGTTGTGTTCTTATTTTGTGTATGCATTATTGATTATTTATTCTCTCTTCTTGCATGTGTATATTGATTGCATCTTATGTTTTTAAATGTTCATCATATTAGAAATAGGTGCATTGTCCTCACCTTTTTTCTCTCTCTCTCTTGCTTTTACTTGAGGAAGAAGAAAATGTGTTGTGCGCTGGTCGTCCCGCGCAAGACCAGCACAGCTCACCAGCGTAGATCGCCCAGTGGTCTGTCGCTGGTCATACGCTGGACGTCCAGTGTAGCTCTCACCAGCACAAATCGTCTAGTGATCTGTCGCTGGTGTGGCACCTGTCATGAGCGTTGGTCCACCAGCGCCTTTGCACTTTTTGTGCTTTGCGTTGGTGGTGCGCTGGTCGACCAGCGCAAGTCATCATACCTGATGCATTTTTGTAAAACGACCTCACTTCACTTATGATCCCTATATATATAACTCTATGATTTTAGGTTATTTTTAAGAGTTCCAAATATCATATTTTTCACTTAGAATATTTTTCAAGAGAAAAATCATCAAGAACTCACCTTTAAACACTCAAACCATTTCCTTTGTTCATCAAAGTTCATCTAGGATCATCCATGACCGTTTAGGATTCATCCATGCATGGTTTTGCGTCATCACATCATTTTTGGTACGTTCTTCACTAATCTCATCTAATTTTAGTGTTCTTCATATCAAATCTTCTCTTTATTCACTTGTATGTTTTTTGATCATATATTAGATACAAGATTGAGATTATTTGTGATGACATGATTGAGTGTTGTATTGTGATAGCTATCTAGGTTTTGCTTAATCTTGAATAGCTAAGCTTTATGATATGTCATTTAACTTTTGATATCTAGGATTGTTTTTACTTGATATATCATCATCCTAGATAAGCATATAGGGTTACCTAGCTCTTGTTGCATTTTGAGTATTTCACATATTCACTTAGGTTGCATTCTCTTCATTGAGAACTAAGTCTTGGTTGCTTCCGGGATTAGGTTGCATAAATCACAAGCATTAGGACTAGGTTCACTCATACCGGTATTAGGTAGGTGTGTGATTACTTCCGGGATTAGGTTGTAATCTTTCTCACATTTAGTGGATTCGAGGTTCGAGTGTGGCTCACTTACTAGCCTGTGGTTTTTCCCGTGAGGGTTTCCTCGTAAATATCAAGTGTGATTTAATTTCCGCACTTTATTACACTTGCTATATTTGTATTGACTATTAGGGGTATTTTTGTAATCTTGCCTATTAACGAAAATTGGGTAAAAATCGGTTAAAATCTATTCACCCCCCGTCTAGATTAATATTGATCACACCTTAATTTTTTTCAATTGGTATCAGAGTAAGTTCCTAGACATACTTAGGTGATCCTTGCTCATTTTGGTATGTTTTGCATTTGTGTGATATTTGTTCATTCATACATTTTGCATTCATTTCATTTCATTCATATACATAATGAGTGGAAACGGTGGCAACAACGAGGGAGCTTCTAGCACGCATCCTCCTCTTCTTACCAGCTTAAATTACTCCTCATGGAAGGGGAAGATGGAATCCTACATATGCCAAATTCATGACCATGCGTGGATGGCGGTTGAAGATGGATATGATCTTCCCATGATGACTCCCACGGGTGGAGGAGAAGAAGTTTTGAAGCCTAAGGCATAATGGAGTGCACAAGAGTTTGAGCCTTCAAAATGGAATAGGAAAGCAATGCATGACATCCTATGTGCAATGGATGAGAATCAATACAAGTTGATTCAAAATACTAGGATTGCTAAGGAGGCATGGACAATCCTAGAAGTTGCACATGAGGGAACCGAAGTTGTAAAGGACTCTAAGCTCCAAGTTCTTCAAACTCAATTTGAGATGCTCAATATGGAGGAGATTGAATGCTTCAACGACTTCGAGATCAAGTTGATGGACATAGTCAACCAAAGTCATCAACTTAGTGATCCTTATTCGGATAGGAGGATTAAACAAAAGATTATGAGATCCCTACCCGATAGGTTTGAGTCTAAGGTGACGGCTTTAGAAGAAAATAGTGGTTATAAGGATATGAAGCCGAGTGAGGTTATAGGAAGACTCCTCACCTATGAGTATAGGAAGGGTCCTAGCTCTACTCCTAAAAAGCTTAAAGGAATTGCTTTAAAATCATCTAAGGATGAAAATGAGGAAAAGAATAACTCGAATGAAGACATGGCCTTATTTGTGAAAAGGTTCAATAAGGTTATGAAATTCGGGAAGAAGGGATTTGGTTTGAGAGGCCAAGACTTGAAAAAAAAGGGTCCTTTCAAGAAATTTGAACCAAGACAAGAGAGGACCAAAAGGAAAGGGGTCTGTTGCTTTGAGTGTGGCGGGGTAGATCACTTTGCTCCCGAATGTGCAAATCACAAGGAAAAGAAAAAGGGAAAAGTGATGGCCGCCACTTGGAGTGGAAGTAGTGATGACTCTAATGAAGAAGATGAGTCTTCGGATGATAAATACATCATGGCTAACTTCCTAGCTTTTGCCTCCTCTCACAAGAGCAAAAGTGGTAGTGAAAAGAGGAAGAGAGTCAAAGGGAAAGTGACTCTAGTGAAGATGACTCTGATTCTAACTCCACAAATGGATATGTGGAGAAAGAGGTGTTAGTTGAATATATTAAGGAGTTTAGAGGCTTAGAGATGAAAACCACTAAGAAGATCAAGATGTTGAGAGAAGAAAATCTTGAGCTTTCATCTCACAATGACCGCTTAAGTGAAGAAGTGGAGAGACTTAAGAAGAGAGAAGATAAGCTAAGAGAGGAGTTAGCTTTATCTAGGAGGAATGAAGAAGGTTTGAAGAGGGAGCTTGATGAAGCTAAGAAGTCACTTACTAGGATGGACTCTAGCACCAAAAAATTAGATCACATACTTGGTGTTGGAAAGAGTCCATGTGACAAGAGAGGTCTTGGGTTTGAACATAATCAAGAGACCTCCTCCTTTAAGAAGACCGTGTTTGTTAAAGGCTTGGGAAACATAGAAGATTCACTGGTGCACACTCCTAGGAAGAAAATAGATCTAGGACAAAGTTCAAAAAGTGCACAAGTAAAGGTGGTGCCAAGAAGGCAACCTCAAGCCAACATTCCTCATCAATTAGCTCAAAACGGGAAGAAGCCAATCATGCAAGTTCAACATTGGAAGCAAGATAAACCGGTTCAACAAAGAAGAACATTTGAACCTTCTCAACCACAAAGATAAGGGAAGGCTCTCATGCAAGCACAAGGACAAGGTATGACTTCTTATTTCATTCCTATTTGTCATTTTTGTGGTTTTGATGGTCATATTAGACCAAGATGCTTTCATTATATTAAAATGTGCAAAACTAGAAGCATGATTGAAAAAAGAAAGAATAGAGCCATGATGCATGTTCCTAGGAATAAGAAGATTAATTTGCATGATCCTAGGACTTCTAGAGCCCATGTACCGAAGATCATTAAGAAAGAAAATGTTGTTCTTAAATGGGTTAGAAAGAATGAAAATGTTTGCCATGTTGCTCAAATTGCCTTAAAGGCTAATTCTTCTAACATGTGGTACTTGGATAGTGGGTGCTCTAGGCACATGACGGGAAACAAGAGTTTCTTCGAGACTCTTGTTATGGAGGAAGGAGGATATGTCACCTTTGGTGACGGATCCAAAAAGAAAGTCATAGGGAAAGGAATCATTTCCATTCCCGGATTACTCTCCTTATCCAATGCTTTATTTGTTGATGGCTTGAAAGCCAATTTAATTAGCATTTCTCATCTAAGTGATGAAGGATATTCCGTCTTGTTTAGCAAAGATAATTGCTCTATCCTAAAGCCCGATGGACAAACCTTGTTGAAATGTATGAGATCTAGCGACAATTGCTATTGTTTTGAAGTTAGAATAGTCTCAAACAATGTGTCCAAGGATTAGCAAATTGAGTTGTGGCATGAAAGACTTGGCCACATGAACTTTCGGGATCTACGGACCCTTGGAAAGTTTGAATGTGTGCGTAGCCTCCATAAGCTTAGGAAGAAAGCCAATGGTGTTTGTGGACCTTGCCAACAAGAAAAACAAACTAAAAGCATGCACAAAAAGGGCAAGTATCTCTCCACCAAGGAGCCCCTAGAGCTTCTCCACATGGATCTTATGGGTTCTATGCAAATCGAGAGCTTGGGTGGAAAGAGATACATTTTTGTTTGTATAGATGATTTCTCTAGGTTCACATGGACATATTTTCTTAAAGAAAAATCCGAAACTTTTGATAAGTTTAAAATGCTTTGTACTAAACTTCAAAATGAAATGAATTCTAATATTAAAAGCATAAAACAGATTAGAAGTGATCATGGGAGGGAATTTGAGAATGCTTCTTTTGTAACCTGTTGTGATAGTATAGGTATCTCCCATGAGTTTTTGGCTCCTAGGACACCTCAACAAAATGGAGTTATTGAGAGGAAGAATAGGGTCCTTCAAGAGATGGCCCATGTGATATTGCTTAGCAACAATGTGCCTAGGAATCTATGGGCCGAAGCCTTCAACACAGTTTGCTATATAGGAAATAGAGTTTTCCTAAGGCCCGGAACTAAGAATACCTCCTATGAGTTATGGAAAGGTAAAAAACCAAATGTTAGCTACTTCCACACATTTGGAAGCAAATGCTACATTTTAAATGACCGTGATCAACTTGGCAAATTTGATGCCAAGAGTGATGAGAGTATCTTTATTGGCTATGCCTTAAATAGTAGAGCATATAGAGTTTTTAATTTGAAGACTCAAAGCGTTATGGAATCATCTAATGTTGTATTTGATGATGAAAGGCTCAAAACTATTGACCAAGAGGAGGAGATTACTAGAGTTGATGACTCTACCTTGGAGAAGGTTGTGGTGACTCCTAATGTTGAGACACCTAACCTAAATAAAGAGGTCACTCAACTTCTTGATAGAGTTCCTCTCTTGGACTCTAATGAGCCCACTCCATGGGTTAGAAGACTCCATAACAAAGATAATGTTATTGGAGATGTGAATGAGGGTGTTAAGACTAGAAGGCAAATAGCTAATCTTATTAGCTTTACTTGCTACACCTCTCAAATAGAACCCAAAAAGATTGATGAAGCTCTAAATGATGAGTTTTGGGTTCTTGCCATGCAAGAAGAGCTAAACCAATTCGAAAGGAATGAGGTTTGGACTCTAGTTCTTAGGCCTAAGACCACTAATGTCATAGGCACAAAATGGATATATAGGAACAAATCCGATGAGGATGGCAACATAGTGCGTAATAAGGCAAGACTTGTTGCACAAGGGTACTCTCAAATTGAGGGTATCGACTTTGAGGAGACTTTTGCTCCCGTTGCCTGCTTAGAGTCCATTAGGCTCCTCTTGTCCATCTCTTGTGTGCACAAGTTCAAATTGCACCAAATGGACGTAAAGAGTGCCTTCCTCAATGGCTTCTCACAAGATGAAGTGTTTGTTGAGCAACCCAAGGGGTTTGTGGATGCACACCACTCCAACCATGTTTACCGCCTCAAGAAGGCTCTTTATGGGTTGAAACAAGCACCGATGGCTTGGTATGAGCGCCTCACTCAATTCCTTGTCAACAATGACTACACAAGAGGTAGTGTTGACAAGACACTATTCATCAAGAGAGATAATGATGAGCTTTTTATAGCTCAAATATATGTTGATGATATAGTGTTTGGCTCCACCAACAACACCAAGGTCCAACAATTTGTTGATGTTATGTCTCATGAATTTGAGATGAGTCTTGTTGGTGAGCTTAGTTACTTCCTAGATTTGCAAATTAGGCAATTGAATGATGAGATCTTCATAACCCAAGCCAAATATGCCAAAAACCTTGTGAAGAAGTTTGGTCTTGAAAAAGCCAAACATTGTGATACACCCGTGAGTACCACTTTGAAACTTAGCAAGGATGCTAGTGGTAAAAGTGTGGAACAAACACTATATAGGGGCATGATAGGAAGCTTGCTTTATTTGACCGTAAGTAGGCCCGATATATCCTTTAGTGTGGGTGTGGGTGTGTGTGCTAGGTACCAATCCGATCCCAAGGAGTCTCATCTCTCTTCCGTCAAGAGAATCATTTGCTATGTGAATGAGACTTCTAACTATGGGATTTGGTACTCGTTTGACACTAATGCTAGTCTTGTAGGCTTTAGTGATGCAGATTGGGCGGGAAATTGTGATGATAGAAAAAGCACATCGGGCGGTTGCTTTTTCCTTGGAAACAATCTTGTTTCTTGGTTTTGCAAGAAGCAAAACTCAATTTCCTTGTCCACGGCGGAGGCCGAATACATAGCCGCGGGGAGTGGATGCACACAATTCCTATGGATGAAGCAAATGCTAGTAGACTACGGATTCAACCAAGGTACACTCAATCTCTTTTGTGATAACATGAGTGTTATTAATATTTTCAAGAATCCGGCTCAACACTCTAGAACTAAGCATATTGACATCCGCCATCATTTCATTAGAGAACTAGTTGAAAATAAATGCATAGTACTTGAGCATGTAGGTACTAATGATCAACTAGCGGACTTGTTTACAAAACCTTTAGATGCTACTTGATTTAAAACTCTAAGTTGATATGTCTTGTGGAGTGATGAGTCTTTCTTATTGACCCATAAGGGGAACTCAAGCAAAGAGAGCTTTTTGTATACTTGATGCATGCAAAATATTTGAAAGATCTTGTGCTTCTCTTTTAATTGCTTGAAGTAAGCTTAGCTGGACATATGTATATATATGCTTTTATCTCAATAAGTGTGAACCTTGCTTTGTTTTCAATCCATGTCATATTTATGTTCAACATGCATTTTTGGACTAGGAAATTTACATAGGAATACGAATTGAATGACCTATAATTTTCTCCTTGACATGATGATTCTTAATTGACTTGCTAATGACATATGAAAAGCATGAAATTCAAATGACATGCTAAATTGAAAAGCATGAACTGATGATTGCAATTTCTTAAATGCAAAACAATGTGTGAAAAAGCTAGTGAGACTAAAAAAATGATAAAGGATCACGTATCCATTCAAAGGATGTTTCAATCCAAATGTGTCTCTTTCTTTATTTGTTGAACATGGTTACTATCATACGGGTTTCATACCTGGAAAAATCAAATAGGGTGCAAAGTCGTTCATGCCATGTTTCGCTTATAAAAATTGGATATAGTTCTATTAAAATTGAAATCAATGAAATCTCCATATCCTTGCTTCTCTCATGATAAATGGTAAAATTGGTTTGAATTCTGTTGGAAACCGTTGTCATTTGCTTTGCCAAATACCATTGCATTTTGAACTTGAATGCAGCATGTCTTGTTTGCAAAGCATTTTTATTTCTCACATTTTCAATAAAATAAGTCTCCTTGATTCTCTCCAATTAATTGAGTGCATAAAGTAGCTTATTTGATTATGCATTTTCTTGTATGCTACTATCTCTCTTTGCTATGAATGACCCAGTTGGGGACTACTCCTTTGCCTATATCATGACAAAAAGGGGGAGTAGGATGTGGTAAGGGGAGTTGCTTATTGTAGCAGCAAATGTGCATATTGGGGAGTTTATGGATTGAGGGGGAGAAACCCTTTGAGGGGGAGCATTGCATTTTCATACATTGCATTGTGCTTAAATTACTTAAATGCAAATGCTTGGTTATTTTCACTTGATCATCTCACATACACTTGCTTTGGAAAGTGTAATATTTTTTGTTTTGAAGGGTTGATAATTCTACAAGAGATTGAAGGCTTGAAGATGTTTATTTTTTATATATCTCTTTGTAATGTAGATTATCATTGAAATCCCGTAGTTTATATTTTGTTGTGAGGATTAATGTGAGAGGTGGTTTTGTCACGAAATAGCCAAAGGGGGAAATTGTAAGGATTCTCATATTGATTGGCTTATTTCGTAGACAAACCACATTTGAGGGTTTTGTTATAAGGGTAGATTAGGCCCTCAAGACCTCAAGAGAAGAAGCACTCCAAAGGTATATTTCTTAGTGTTTCTTGCAATGAAGAGAAGTAGTTGCACACACACACAACACTTGCATAATTCTTAGTCTTGAATGTGTTGTGTTCTTATTTTGTGTATTCATTATTGATTATTTATTCTCTCTTCTTACATGTGTATATTGATTGCATCTTATGTTTTTAAATGTTTATCATATTAGAAATAAATGCTTTGTCCTCACCTTTTCTCTCTCTCTCTCTCTCTTGCTTTTACTTGAGGAAGAAGAAAATGTGTTGTGCGCTGGTCGTCCCGCGCAAGACCAGTGCAGCTCACCAGTGCAAATCGCCCAATGGTCTGTCGTTGGACGTAGTGCACTGGACGTCCAGCGCAGCTCTCACCAGCACAAATCGTCCAGTGATCTGTGGCTGGTGTGGCGTCTGTCATGAGCGCTGGTCCACCAGCGCCATTACACTTTTTGTGCTTTGCGTTGGTGGTGCGCTGGTCGACCACGACCAGCGCAAGTCGTCATACCTGATGCATTTTTGTAAAACGACCTCACTTCACTTATGATCCCTACATACATAACTCTATAATTTTAGGTTGTTTTTAAGAGTTCCAAATATCATATTTTTCACTTAGAATATTTTTCAAGAGAAAAATCATCAAGAACTCACCTTTAAACACTCAAACCATTTCCTTTGTTCATCAAAGTTCATCTAGGATCATCCATGACCGTTTAGGATTCATCCATGCATGGTTTTGCGTCATCACATCGTTTTTGGTACGCTCTTCACTAATCTCATCTAATTTTAGTGTTCTTCATATCAAATCTTCTCTTTATTCACTTGTATGTTTTTTGATCATATATTAGATACAAGATTGAGATTATTTGTGATGACATGATTGAGTGTTGTATTGTGATAGCTATCTAGGTTTTGCTTAATCTTGAATAGCTAAGCTTTATGATATGTCATTTAGCTTTTGATATCTAGGATTGTTTTTACTTGATATATCATCATCCTAGATAAGCATATAGGGTTACCTAGCTCTTGTTGCATTTTGAGTATTTCACATATTCACTTAGGTTGCATTCTCTTCATTGAGAACTAAGTCTTGTGTTGCTTCCGGGATTAGGTTGCATAAATCACAAGCATTAGGACTAGGTTCACTCATACCGGGATTAGGTAGGTGTGTGATTACTTTCGGGATTAGGTTGTAATCTTTCTCACGTTTAGTGGATTCGAGGTTCGAGTGTGGCTCACTTACTAGCCCGTGGTTTTTCCCCGTGAGGGTTTCCACATAAATATCAAGTGTTATTTAATTTCCGCACTTTATTACACTTGCTATATTTGTATTGACTATTAGGGGTATTTTCGTAATCTTGCCTATTAACGAAAATTGGGTAAAAATCGGTTAAAATCTATTCACCCCCCTCTAGATTAATATTGAACACACCTTAATTTGTTTCACTTTCCTTATTTATTACAGATATTGTCTCTCTCCTAATTAATACTTTATCTATTATTATTTTATTACATTCTCTCACCTTAATTAATTTTAGAGAAAAAACCATAAATGGCCATAGTGATTATCAAACTTTCCTTAATAACCACTTTTGAAAAGTTAATTGTTAATAACCACTGTTTTTAAAAAATTTCAGTGTATGTCCATCAATTACCAGAGTGCCCCTGGAATAGATTTTTTTTTAAAAAAACCTCAAACTTGAAATCATGGCTAAAATTTGAACTTTGAAACTTGAAATCATGCCTAAAATTAAGTGTGAAACTTGAAATTATGCCTAAAATGAAATATGTCAAACTTGAAATTATACCCTTCTTCCCCAATTTCTCTTCTTCCCCAATTTCCCTTCTTCACAAATTAGGTTTTTTAGTTTCAATTTTTTTGGCAGATCAGATCGCCAGCCGTGGAGCCCAGACGACGGTGAAGCCCGCTGGCCGTGAATCCCAGACAACCGGCGCACGGAGCAGCAGCGAAGGGCGGACGACAGCGAAGCGTGGACGACAGCGAAGCGCGAACGACGGCGTGAAGCCTAGAAACCGAGAGATCGACGACAGCGCTGTGGCTGTCGCGAAGCCAAGCAGCACACCGGCGCTCGGCGGTCTCTCCTTCGTCGGTGGTGAGCTCAGGCGACGCCGTTGACGATGACTTTGAGGGAGAGAGAGAGATCGGGGGAGAGAGAGGAGAGGAGAGAGAAAGAAAAGAGAGAAAGAGGAGAGAGACTATTTAGAGGGTGGTTTTTATATGAGGGGTTTCTAGTAATTTCTCAAAAACATGGTTATTAATAAATAAAAGTTCGTTTGTGGTTAAAAACAAATATTCCCTAATATATGTGGTCAGTTTGTGTAATTTCCACTTAATTTTATGTCTTAAATTTATTTTTCTTTTATTTTCTTTTATCCTTTATACATTTTTTTTTTACTTCTAAAACTAGATCACTCTCACTTTTAAGTCTTTAAAATCCTTTTTTTATTTTTATATTTTTTACTATTCTTATTTCTCAATTTACTTCATCTAAAATAAAAAATTTTATACATGTAATCACTCTTCGCTTAAAAATTGCTTTGGTATGACTACTTTAAATAGATTTAACTATCATAAAATCTATTTATAAAAATAGATATCATCACATCTATTCGAAAAGAAGAAAAATAAACTAAATCAATTTTTTTCCAAAGCAAAAAATTTAAAAGAAATCTAACATGTCAAATCTTACAACGAAATTTTAATAAGATTGTAATAGTCTTATATAAACAATTCCAAAAGAACCAAAATATTTGTTCTTTCAATCTTTCTTTTATCATTATTAACTAGAAATCAAGAAGATACAAGATAACAAAAATAATTAAATAAATATAAAAATTCGAAGAATAAAAAAAATACTTTAGATAAACCATGAGCATCTATTGACAAGTCTTCTAATTCCAAAATTTTGGATATTTTTGAATATGATAAAAATCAATTGAGGCTAATCGAATGAAAGAAAAAAAAAAATAAAGACAGAAAAATGAAAGATTTTAAAGATTGAAGAGTGAAAGTCTAATGATATTATGATTTCAGGTAAAATAAAATAATAAAAAAAACATGTAAAGGAAAAAAGAAAAGAAAAAGACAAAAAAATAAATAAGGTGAGAGAATTAAATAAAATAATAATATTTTGGAGAGGTAAGCTATTAATTAGGTGAGAGATACAATATCTGTAATAAAAAAGGAAAGAAAAAGAGAATAAATCTCATCCATTAAAAGAAGGAAGATCTAATGACCAAGAAGTTGTGTCAAAAATTGTGTAAAAAAAAATGGGGCCATGTATATCTAAATTATAAGGATTGTACAATTTCTCACACCAAGCCATTTTCGATTGTATACTGTTTTTTTTTTTTTTTTTTTTTTTTTTTTTTTTTGAAGGAATCGATTGTATACTTTCAACATTGGTTGGTTAAACAATAATATGTACAAATAGGTCAGGACATAAAAAGCAATACAACCTTGCATCTGAAATATTTCATAACGTTGTAATAAAATTAAATAACAAAAGATGAACAAGGATTAATTAAAGAATAGATAAACAAAAGTAAATAAAATAGAAGAAGAGAAACAAGAGAGAGAGAGAGAGAGAGAGAGAGAGAGAGAGACAAGTGACGAGAGATGAGAGAACACAAGAGAGAGTTAATCTTTTATATTGATATTGAATGGAAAGAGCATCAGCTTCAGATTATTAAAATTACATCATGTTTACATTTAAATCCATCCATATATATAGCCATATAGGCAACAAAGTGAGGGATGGATGTTGTAATATTCCACCACCTAATCAGCTTATACATGCAGCAAAACAAACTCAAGCTTCCACGTGTGCCTAATAACTTGTGAAGAGGAGAAGGTGGAAGGTAGTTGTGTTAAAGTATGACAAGAGGTTGGATCAAGTGTTATGTGGTGTATACAATTGGTGGTATATCCACACAATATTCACAATACATAAACATATTATTCCAATCCACAATTTTTTGATTTCAATTTTATAGTGATTTCGTTTGTTCAAATTTCCAACAATATTTCAAATTCGACTTGACAGGTCGTGACTTTCAAATTTGTACTCATCGGATAAGAATATATATAAAGAAAATACTGTGTATGGGACAGTTTTAGACAAGATTTTCTCCTGGAACGTAGGTAACCCATTATCTCCCTTGTTTTTAAGTGAGCTGCTACATTGTGACCATAAACAAGGTAATCATATTTGTTTTTATGATCACCTTTGACGTCAGTTGACGTAAGTTGTTGCCAAAAGTGAAAACCTTATTGTTAGCCTTTTTACAAGTAAGGTTTTATGCTAAAGGACTTCAAATTCAAATTATACCCAGTATCTACTGGGTCATCGATTATATATCGGGTTGAGGAGGCCGATCGGTGTAAATGATTTGAACCATACATAATTATAATATGACATTCAATTTCCAAACAATGATAGTATGAAAGAGACAATACGTTTTCACTTTCAGCCATGGATTCAACACTTCAAACTTGATCAGGACATATCATACCAAGACAGTTACATGTGACCTATATCTACCCAAAATTAAACACAATTCGAACAACATAACATATAGAACAGTTAATAAAACCGATCTCAAAAAATTCATGAGGTATCACCTAACCTCTGGCCGTTGCATGCCTGTGTTAACTCAACGGCCAACGACTCCAACTTGGATATCCGATCCTCCACCTCCATGTACTTCTTCCTCCATATAGTGACCTCAATCACCAGAACCTTCCGATCGTTCTTCAGGCGGGCTATCTCATTCTTCATCGAGTTCTCTCTCGCACACAACACAGACTCCACCTTTGACAGTTCAGAATCACGACGAGACAACTGCAACGACCAATCAACGTTAGTTGTGGTGCTACTGCCATCTCCTTCTCCTTCAACATCCACACCCACATTATCTGCCATGTCTATCAATTGAGTATTTTGGACTTCGTGAATGTATAAATACCCAACTCATTTAAGGCGCATTAAATAACACCTGTTGAGGGTCACAACCGTTGAAATTCCCCACAAACGTAATAATTATTCAAACATGTGGTTTACAAAAACAAACGTTTAATTCCGATAAGACTTGGTTAATTTGGAAGGGTAAAAGAATATGAATGGGATTAATTTGGAGTGCATTTTTGCTCACCCCCTTCCATACACATGACATGTGTCTATGGAGGGGTATAATTGTCTAAAAATTTAATCCTCTATGACACTTGTCATCCATTTAAGAGGGGGTAATGGTTACCCCCCTTGAAAGGGGGTGAGCAAAAGTATTCTCATTAATTTGGAAGGGTAAACAAGTAAAATAAAAAATAAACATTAATGATTTATTAAAACAGAAATTATTGAATTAATAAAATAAAACAAATTACAATAAGTGGAAATGAATTCCAGAATCAGTTCATCATCATCAATACAACCACCGGTTCACACCACCACCATCATCAATTCATCAAACCAAAACCCAGATCACCAACACCAAACACAAACACAAACCCATAACACCACACCACCTCCCAAAAACCTGAACCAGAACACTACACCACCAGACCTTGAACTGGACCACCACCACCAGAAACAAAAACGACCCACCACCAGTCAAACACAAAACCCAAACCGGTCTAGCACCCACTAACCACTCAAACCCAAAACCCGAAATCCATCCGTCTAAAACTCACTCGAATCTATCTTTCGATATCTTCCCTGTCGTAACCGACCACCATCAGCCACTTGAAACCCACGGCCATCGCCAAGCGCGAAACCATCAGCCACTCAAATCTCACTCAAACCTTTCTTTCAGACGATGGAAAAGGGATGAACTGGTGAGAGAGAGATATATGGATTCGATAGAGAGAGGGGGGTTCGAGAATGAACAAGGCAAGAGAGAAAGGGGTTCAAGAGAGAGAGAGAGAGATTGATGGATAGAGAGAGAGAACATGGTTTTTTTTTTTTTTTTAGAAAAAGAGATTGGTTCAGGTTCGAATCTGGGGAGAGGGTTTCATGATGATGATGTTTGTTCCTGGCATTTGTTTTGTTTAATTGGCAATTAATTAGGGAAATTATAATGCATGGAAGAAAATTAAAAAATCCAAGGAATGAAGAACAGAAAAAGATGGCCATAGATTATAGGGAAGCGAGGAAACGGGGATCCGAGGGAAAATGTGCAACCCGTGTGGACCTTGTGGTGTAATTATTACAATACCATGTTAGGTTGGAGTAATAGTAGTCATCGTGTAAGAATGATGTAAGCTGACAGGGCCCGTTTGGCACATGGGATGGGATGGGAATCGACATAATTTTAATCCCATTCCCATGTTTGGCTGCCTGGTGGGATGGGATAAATTAGTCCCATTGACCTTTTTTATCCCATTGACCTGGGATAAATTAGTCCCAACCAATTTGATGGGATTCAAATGAATCCTATCTCTTCTTTCACCTGAAATCATCTTCTTCTTCTTCAATTACACCAACACCCAAATCATCATAATCATCTGCTTGCGAATCAACTACCCAAATCAATCGATTACACCAACACTAAAATCAATTAACTAAACCAACACCCAAATCAAACAAAACACAACAGGGAGCTCGAAGATCAACTCAGCGAAGACCAACACATGCATAAAATAGTTCGTGATTCCAGCTAACATATCGATCAGCAAAGTTGATGGCTAGAGTTTGGTGATCGGTGGCCGACAGATCTTTGGCTATATTTGGGTCATTGAGTAGGCTAGACATGGCAGAGAAATCAAAAGGATTTGGAGGAAAGCCAGGTTCAGGAGAAGAAGAAGCAGTTTCTCTTCTTGGTGAGTTTCTAACAACAGACCCAAATGATGTCTTAGTTGACCCACTTGTCTTCTCCTCTGCAATAAAAAATTTCCCACATAATTCAATCAATCAATCAATCAATCAACAATAAACCGCAGAAAAAAAAGAAAAAAAAAGTAAAAAAAGAAGTAAGTAAACATAATTAAATTACCGGATGGAACATCCTGGTTGGGATTGGAAGCCATGACCAGAAGAAACAAGTTGCTGCTCTTTGATTCTTTTCAATTGAATTGAGAAAAAAAAAAGGAAAAAGAAAAGAGAGAGAAGAGTGTGGCCCGAGGATTGAGAGAGAGGAATGAGTGTGAGATGATGAGATTAGATTAGTGAAATCCAAAAAAGAAAAAAAAACAAAAGAAAAAAAGCAAGAAGAAGACGATTAGATTTGAATGGAGTTTGGTGAGAAGTTGGAAGAAGAAGACGATTAACTTTGAGTATTTTTTTTTTACGAGTTCTTTGAGTTTCATGTTGTAATTTGTTCCATATATTTGAGTTTTTTATTTCGTTCCAGATCTGTGAGTTTTTTTTTTTTTTTCTAGATCTGAGTTTTTTATTTTGTTCCAGATTTTTGTTGGAAAAGATTTTGTTGAAGAAGATATAATACTAATGTAAGATTTAATTCAATCCAATCCTATCCTATTATATGTTGGAACAAACGTGGGATTATTTGTATCCTATGTTACACCAAACATAGGATAACACTAAATTTAGTCCCATCCAATCCAATCCAATCCAATCTTATCCTATCCCGCGCACCAAACGGACCCACAATGTTTTGAAAATGTATGTTATATCGTGTTAGGTTGGAGTAATAGTAGTCAACGTGAAAGAATGACGTAAGCTGACAATGTTTTGAAAATGTATGTTATATCTTGTTAGGTTGGAGTAATAGTAGTCATCGTGAAAGAATGATGTAAGCTGACAATGTTTTGAAAATGTATGTTATATCGTGTTAGGTTGGAGTAATAGTAGTCATCGTGAAAGAATGATGTAAGCTAACAATGTATAACAAATGTATGTTTTTATCGTGTTAGGTTGGAGTAACGGTGGTCATCGTGTTACAATGATGTGTTGACAATGTTTTGAAAATGTAAATGTTACACAGGGGAGCACTGTCCCAGTGATAATATGTTTTGGTTAGGACATATGTGCAAATGGTAAATAATGAATGCTGGTTGATTAAGCTGCTGACTAACTACGTTGTTGCGTTCGTGTAAACCTCATGTGCCATCCATGTCCTAATCTACGGCACGCTCGAATAGTATAATTTCCAAGGTGGAGTCGTTCTATCTAATATAAATTCAGCAAACTGGCACATGTAGACGCCGCACTAGATACTAAAAAGTGAAAACATAAACAGAAAGTATGCAAATAAATACATATATTTGCAACTGTTGCAAAGGGATATGGTAGAAACGAATATTAATTACGTACCCATCATCCTGGATTGGAAGATCTAGTATGATGTACTCAACAGGCTTGAATGGCTTCGTACGTATGTCTATCCCCTTATGTTCATAGTACCCAGACTGCTGGAGAAAGGAGGGCATTAGGTAGCTAATACAGTCCATTTCCCTTACCCTCACCATTGACTTGCTTTTGGCACGCAATGAGTCGTAAAAAGTGAACACCCCATCTTCAAGGAAGAGATGGTAGAGAACCCAGTGGTTGCCCACATTACAGGGGATTAGAACCTATGGAGGTGATCCAAAGATGAGAAACAGGTTTAGCAATTGATGTCATGAAACGTTAATAATAAGGAAAAGGAATTAGAATAGGAAAGATAGCCTATCGAATTCATATTCCACCATTCGGGTCGAACTAGAATTGACCCACCACCTGTCACAGCATCCATACACTGTTGATCGTGGATGAAGGACATGACATCAATGTCCGGAAAATCAATCCAAGAATCCTGTGTTTTTCTACCCTTCTTTCATACCGATCTGGTGCAATGTTTCCTTCAACGAGTCCCATTTCTTAGCAAGGTAACATTGTTTAAAGGATTCGTGTTACTTTGTCGGAGATAGGGATGTGTTATACTCATTAAGGTACTTGGATACGTAGTTACTCAGATATACTTACGTAGAATGAACAGTTAACCATTGTGATGTCCTGCGCATACTTGTCATATCTGGAACAACGACGCCTCCATAGAACATCCATAGTTTGTATTAAAAAGGATTTTTCAAGGTCTTTGGACAAAACATAAAGGGGATAAATAGCAAATACAATAAATACCATGTACAAAAACAGTTATAATTACCAGGTTGAAGAACGGCACCGACGGGCTCTTCATGTCGAGAAAATTTTGCCGAGTAAATTGTTGTTCTTGACCCATATAAAGATTGTGGTAGTACACAACACGTATTAGATGCAAGTAAAAAGGATAAATAATATGGGCATGAAAAGGTTACAAAAATTAAAGTTTAAATTTACGAAATATCATCGCCAGTGCTTTTCAGGAAAGCGGCATATTCGGTGTCCAATAAATCGTCATCATTACTGATATCAAGGAGCTCTCCTCTTTTTGCTCGCTTTCGCTTCTTCCTTTTCTCGGGATCGATCCAAACGGTGTTCAGAAAATCGGCTCTCTTCCGCTTCCTCATGGTTTCTATATTCATTCTTGGGTAGTTGTCTGACATTTTTTCCAACAGAATTATACTTCCTTCCACTCCCGGGACCATCAAGTTGGGATCTGGAGATCTCTAAGGTTCGAGATGGATCATACCTTTGCGGCCTATAGGGGACCCTGTATGACCCTGTGTCAAAACTAATGCAATTAAGAGCATTGCTATATGATGAAAGAAACATTTCTATATGATCACAGCAACTCGAAGACTGACTAAACCGTAACTTGTATGTACCCATTTTGATAACGTGGAATAGGTAATAAGAAAGCAAAAAATAATAAATGGGTAACGTGGAATAAGTATTAAGAAACCAATATAATATTGTACTATGTAAGGACTTGGATCAGAATATGTACATTTACCTCAACTGCAACTTCAAATTCAAATTCATCGACTTTGGGAGATTGTTCATCCGATTTTGGGGCCTCAGACTCCTTATTATCCTCGGATTTTTCTGTTCTGTCAACAGGGTCGGAGGCAGTCACATGCACATTGTATCGATTCTCTTCAGATTCATTGACTTTGGGAGCATGTCCATCCAGTTTTGCGGCCTCGGAGTCCTTATTATCATTTGCCTCAGTTTTGTCTGTTTTGTTGGCAGAGTCAGAGGCAGTCCCATGCACATTGTACAGATTCTCTTGCATCGCCTTCTCTAGATAAGTAGGCATCACCTTCGGCAGAATGTCATTTAGTGACCGAGGGAGGACCTTAGGGAGCACATCATTAAGTGCCTCAGGAAGCACCTTGGGTAGAACGTCATACAGCACCTTCCTTATCACCTCAGAAGTATTTTTTTCGGTAACCTAATTAGGCAACACATCCTTCACTGCTGCCTGGAGAAGCACCTTAGGGAGAACATCAAACAAGACCTTTGTCATCATCCCACACATACTTTTATATGTAACCTCCTTTGGGTCAAGGTCATCCATGCGGTTTGGATTGGGTGTAGTCTCAGGAGATTCGTTGTTGGCAAACAGTTTCCTCTGAACCGAAGGTGGAGCCCTGTTGTGATAGGAATCGATTTGTTCATTTTTATTTTTGGTTTCCTGGTTGTCCAACTCAGGAATACCACCAGACAATTCACACCCTACTTGATCATCAGTAATAGACTTAGTTCGATTCGGCTGGGCAGGGCATCCCCTATGAATAAAACTGTCACAGACGAAGTCCATGTCGATTGATTTGAAGTAGGTTTGCTGTTTTTCAGCTGGAGTAGGTTTCATGTCCACCGTTACCAATTACACATATCAGAGGATTACCATTAATGTTAAAGTGAGATCAAAATATAACTTGACAATTAAAGGCTGCAACTGACATGGGTATATATATACACACATATACTGCGTTTGTCGAATAAGTTTTCATCGAACCCAGTCGAAGTGTTGAAAAACTCCCAGTTTTTGAACCGTGGATAACTCGAACCGTGGCGCTTGCCAATTACGTCGTTTAGAAAAGGAAATCTTTCAACGGCCCAAATCTATTAAGGTTTTCATTAAGTAGCGTTATAAAAATGTGTTAGGAAATGATTCCAGTTAATTGGTATCTAAGCCATAGTGGTTGGTGTACATACCTGAAAACATAGAAGATGCCCAGAAAGGTTGTAAGTGATGGTAGTTTTCGTTTTTGGTTTGCTTTCAGTCTTTTTTTTTTGCATTCCCTTTCGAAGGACCTGCAGTATGTGATTCTTGTTCACCTTCACCTTCAACAACTGCTTCGTTTGATGGTTTGAGTTTCTCACGGTTTTTGGGTATGGTATTTTTTATCCAGTGCAAAGTCAAACTATACATGTATGAACCCCATGGAAAACCTTTGAAAGCTACGCCGTCATCCACGAATGCAAACATCTATAGTGGTACACAGTCACGTTCGTCGAGAGTGATTAAGATATAGCCTATGACCAACATATTTGTCATCTTCAAGCCATCTTCACCTTGATCGTCGGTGAGTCATTTAAAAGTTTCGAACAAAGAAATGTATGTAGGTTGGTTCTAGAAATGTCTTCCATATAGGCTGTTCTTAGTTGGACTATAGTTTGTATTTATTAATCCTTCTGGCAATTTCCCCATTTTTAGCCCAGAACATAGGCAAAACTCAACTTGACCGAAACGATGTTGTTGCATACCCAGCCCAAACCACATTTCGTCATCTCGAGGTGGTGATGCATTACCGGACCTACTAGTAAATTCGATCTGCCTTGTATAGTGACGGGCAATCGCAGACCTAAGTAGTGGCCAAAAGGTCCTTGCTTAAACGCCTTTGAAACTTGTAATCTGCCTAAAACTTTTTCAATGTCAACAACAATGTTACAGTGATGCCGACTTCTGGAGTTTATCCTTGTATTTTTCCATCCCTCGTGATCCGGATATAAGAAGGTTAATATCTGAAAATAATGGGCAGGTCATGCAAATAAAAACATATTAGTCATTTGGATATTCATCAAAGCATGGAAAATCAGAATATAGGCTAACATGAACATGTGATGAAAAAGTAAGTGAAAGGTTACCATTTGAAAATAATAGGCAGGTGGTGTAAAATAAAAATATCAGATATTCATCACCACAGCATGGAAAATCAGAATATAAGTGGCTAACATGAACATGTAATGAAAAGTAAGTGAAAGTCATGAGAAGAAACATTGTGGTCATGGAAATTCATGTCAACTTCATGGAATCGAAAACATCATGGAAAGAAAGTCATGGAAATTCATGTAAGGGGGGATCATGGAAACATGGAATCATGGAATCGTGGAAAAGTCATGGAAATTCATCTAAGGGGAATCATGGAATCATGGAATCATGGAATCATAGAATGTCATACCAACATCATGGAATGTCATGGTAACATCATGGATATACGCAACATGGAAATTGGCATTATGGAAATCGGCATTTGAAATCATGGGGGATATAAAAACATCATACAAAGGTTCATGTAAAGTCATGGGGCACATCATGGAAAGTCGAAATCATCATGATCACATCATGGAAACTAGAAGCAACATGAAAGAAAGTCTTGGCAATATGTGATGGAAAACCCTGTGGAAAATCCCCTGATGTGCTCACGGAAAGTCATATGGGATGTAAAGAAAGACTTTCCATGTAAAGTCATGGGGCACATCTACTTTCATGTAATCTTGGTCTTGGATCCATGGATCACATCATGGAAAATTTCATGTATTGAATGCATCATCAGCACATCAGGGGAAATCTTTATGACCCCTATTGGGGTAAATCATGATCATGGTAAAAATCAAGACCCAAATGGGCAAGTAACACAAATTATTTCCATATTGGAATTCCAGATTTCAAGTAATTCCAGATATCCAAAAAAACCCAATTACGACATTAGAGATTAACACAGCAGAATAAGGGATAGAGGACATAAGTCCCTTATATCAAGTCCAATGTTACAGAAATAATTCGGGATCGTGCCAATTAAGAGCATAGCTAATTCGATCCTACCTCGTCTTCACACACTGTGGTCATCGGGGTATCGGCTTTCCCGTTTTCCCTTTTCAAGGCTTTCCCGTTTTTCCTCACCTGCAGTCGTCGTTCTTCACTCCCGTTTTTCCTTGTCAAGGCTTTCCTGTTTTCCCTCACCTGCGGTCATCGTTCTTCACTGTGGCTTTCCCGTTTTCACTTTCATCGGTTTTGTTACAGACTCTGGCTTTCCGTTTTCCCTTTTCAAGCGAGAATCCATTACAAGGGGTAATTTAGTCATTTAGAAGAACACTTAAATTTCAGGTCCGAACGGTTAAATAGAGGTACAATTGTAAGATCAGCTATTTAAATACAATGAAGTGGTCAGAATTGGGTTTTTAATAACGTCTGGCTATATGTCGTTTTGGCATCTTCTAGGTGGCTATATTTGAAAACTCCCCAAATAAATTTTTTAGATAAATTATATTGTGAGATGTGTATTACTAGTATGTACATTTGTAAATTGTCAATTTTAGCTGCATCAATTTTTAAAATTTGTGTTTAATCAAACGTGTAAGTTTATTTATTATCAACCGACTATAAAATTTTCTTCTCACTCATAAGCTCATAGCAAAAAAAAAAAAAAAAATTATTAAAACATCCCTCCAACACAATATCATCTTGTTAATATGTGACTTAAATTAGTGAGTAACCTTATTTGATATAGATTCATATTTTGTCTCTACCTATATTATAAATATGTGGTTATAGGATCTTTTAGAAAAGAAGTCTCTTTTGAGCCATCATAGAGTTCTTTTAGGTGTAATAATGTTGTGGATTTTGTGAGTGATTCTAAGACACTCTTTTGTTCTACATTGATGTTAGGATTTTGAATCTAGTTAGCATTATTCTACATCAAAACATTATTTCCTTTGTATTATTAAGTTGTCTTAGTTGTACGGTTTATCAAGCTTCAAAGAAGATGGACACACTACAAGAAAATAATACATTTATTGACAATTAAAAATTGTCAATAAAAGTTTTCTTGACGGTTTTTCTAACTGTCAAGGATGTTACTGTCAAGAAATCTTGACAGTTTTTAACTGTCAAAGATTTATTATTAAAAAAATTTATATTTATACTCATCGTCGCCGCCCACCCGCTTGGTTACATGGTGGAATGATAACTGGAATTGTAATGGGAATGAGAATGGGAATGGAAAGAAAAGGAAAACTGAGTTTTTTGTTTGGTTGGAACTTTAGAATTAGTCTCTGAATCAATATTATTTTGTTTGGTTAACAACGGAATGAAATGAAGTTAACTGTATTTTGACCAAAATACCCCTAATTATAAAACATTCATAATCTATAATATAAAATACATACATATTGTATATAACACATATAATAATATATATAATATAATTTATAATATATATTTATTATTATACAAAATATATAATAATATATTTATGTAATATAATTATATAATATATATTATTTAATAAATATATAATATATATTATTTAATATAATAATATTAATATTATATTATATATTAATATTATATATATGCTATATAATATATGTAATAATATATAATATATATAATAATATAATATATATCGTTTTATATATTATAATAATATAATATATATAATAATATATTATTTTTGGAATGAAGTTGGGGCATATGAGGGTATTTATGGAATATAAATTTTAGTTTGGCATGGAGTAGGCATTCCATTGGTTTTTGGATGGAATGCCCATTCTACCAAAATAGTGGAATCCCCATTCCAATGGAATCACCATTCTATTGCATTTTAACAAACCAAACGAATGGAATGGCTTTCTTTCCTTTCCATTCCATTCCATCCAATCAAACATGACCTGTAGGAGATTCGTGACATCAATTGTAATAAGCATGATTTTGAATACAACTTTCACCACATGGGAGATATTTCTCAACATATATCTTGCAATTTAATGAACAAATGTAAGACTCAGATTACTAATTTATATGGGTAATAATTATTAACGTGTCTCTTAGTATGAAATAAGACGATGCAAAAATAAATAAACAATTTTATTAAAATTATTTTTTTGAATTTTTTTAAAAGTAAATTTATTAAATTTAAAATTTTACTTATCCAATATCGGTTTGCCCAAAAACCGATATCTCTGTAAAATAAATCCATATCGGGATTTTGTTTGGTGTATAAAATAGGAAGTCAAAGTTAAAAAAAAAAAAAAATTATTAAAGATAAATAAAAAATTTGAAAAAACTGTCAAGAAAGACAGTTTTTCTTATAGTGACAACGTTTCAAGCAAAGTGAAGCCTTTGTGCAAGGAAAGCGTTATTGACTACAAAGGTAATAAGACATTTTTCCTCTTACAAGGCTTAGGCGCGTGCACACACACACACACACACACACACACACACACACACACACACACATTGCATACATTTGTGTCCCTGTATCGTATTGCTAAATTGGTACAACACATTTAAACACATATTTTAGTATTCTCATGCATTAGTCTCAAATTGACAAACATTGTAGAAATGCATGTATTAAGACTATCTCTAGGAAATTGCATACTTGTATAATCTTATGTTTATTTGTTTGTGTGTAAGCAATATGGACTTGAATATGTTCTCACATGATTCCTTGTTGAGTTTCGGTCATTTCGGTTACTCATTCATTAGATTTCGAGTTCAAACTAGGAAGTTACGAAACTTTACGTTCTCTTACAATGCGTTGTCTTTGTCGTCGTGTATCGAGTTGAGTTCATATCCATTTGTCAAAGTTTCATAGTCATCATCGTGTGTTAGTGAGTTATGATTCTTAATCCAGAAACAGATTCGAATGTCGAGTTCGAAAGTCGAAGGACAGCTGAAGAACACAAGGGATGCACGAGGAGAGGAGTGAAGAGAGAAGGCCAACCAAGGGAGGCCTTCTCGTGGAGGCGCGTGGCCACCCTCCCTTGTGGGTCCCATCTTTTTTCACTTTCCCTCCTGTAAGGATTCTCGGTTTTTGATTGGCTTATTTTGTGAGCAAACCACATATTGGGGTTGTTTGTAAAGGGTAGCTTAGGTGATAGGTGTTCATGCTCAATGACCCTTCTCAAGACCTCAAGGTGGACAAGCACTCAAAGGTATATCTTATGTGCTTATTTTCTTATTGAAGAGATTTAGTTGCACACACTCACTTGTAATGTTTCCATATGTATGCTTTACTTTTGTGTGCATTCTCTTCAAATGTCACTTTTCACACTAGCACTTTGCTTGTTAATTCTTGATGTGTGTTTTAGTGTCTTGTAATTCGTTTCCCAAATATGTTCGGAAACGTCCACGCTTGCACGATTATATGCTTGGGTTTGCGTGAAGATCACCTTCAGAGAATGGCCTTGGCTTCTCCTTTGGTTTCACCTTCAGTGGTGAAACGGCGGTTTGATCGGCGGCCACGACCGTCGAATGGAAACTGCTGTTTGATTCCAGAGATCTCTGGATTGGATCTGCGGTTACGATCGGTGGCCAGGCCGCCGAATCGAAACTGTCGAATTAGACCTGATGCATTTATTATTCTCGGGTTATGTTCGGCAGTTTAATCGGTGGCCTGGCCACCGAATGAAACCGTCGAATTAGATATTTTAGGTCGGTTTCTTTTTGGGTTTTGATCGGCGGTTTCGATTGATCGCCGAATCTGGTCGTCGAATGATCCTCTGCTTCTCGGGTTCAATTCAGCGGTTCAATTCTGCGGCCACGACCGCAGAATGAAACCGCCGATCGATGATTTCAAGGGCAAAATTGTCTTTTCACTTGTCCTGTTCTTGATGTCTATAAATATCACACTTTCTCATTTCTCTAAGCCAGTTCTCTGACTCTAAGGAACCCTAAACTTGAAAGAGAGATTTTAGAGAGAAAATCAAATCAAGAACTCATTTTTATACACTCAAATTATACACATATGCATCAAAGATCATCTAAGTATCTTCTCACATAGATAGTTGCTTATTTGAGTGAGTATTGGTCATCACACTTCCCTTGGTATGTTCTTCACTTTTATCCATTGATATTTAGTGTTTTATTTATCAAGGCATCTCTTTTATTATTTGAATGATCTTAGATTAATATCTTATATTCAAAATAGAGATTGTTTGTGATGACATGATTGAGTGTTGTATTGTGATAGCTATCTAGGTTTTTATAATCTATTGTTAGCTAAGCTATTTGACATGTCATTTAGCTATTGATATCTAGGATTGCATTTGTTGTCATATTATCATCCTAGATAAGCATATAGGGTTGCCTAGCTCTTATTGCATGTATTGAGTATTTTTATATATTCACACATAGGTTGTATTATCTCTTCATTGAGAATTTAAGTCTTGTTGCCTAAGGTTGCTTAGGCCACAAGCAAGATGGACTAGAGCCACTTTTAAAGGCCCGTGGGGTAAAATTGGGGGGTTATAGACCGTGTGTTAGACGAGGTCTACATAGGTTGTAAACTCCATTTCAGTTAGTGGATTTCGAGGTTCTAGTGTGGCGCACTAAACAGCCCGTGGTTTTTTCCTAGTGGTTGGGTTTTCCACGTATACATCAAGTGCCATTTATAATTCCGCACCATATTACACTTGTTGTTTTTATATTGACTATTAGGGGCATTTTCGGAATATTGACCTTAAACAAAAATCACCCCCCCCCCAGTAGATTAATATTTGTATACACACCGTGTTAATTTGTGAACTTTCACCTCCCTTTCTCCTTTAAATATTCTCTCTCTCTCACTTTCACATTTCAACCATTTTCAAAGAGAAAAAGTGCAGAATTTACTCTTAGATTTTCTCAACTTTCAAACACCATATCTCTCTCATCTTTCATTCAATTTGAGTGATTCAAGTTGGATAATCTTCATATTGGAGTCCTCTACAAATCCCAAGAAACCTTGAGGTCATTTGGTCAAGCTTTCATTTGGTTCAACACCATTTTCAGACTGCACCTCTTGTTCTAAGGTAATTGTCAAATCCTTTGTGTTCTTGAGCTTAAATGTTCTTCAATTACCTTGGGCTTTCTTTCTATATTTGTGTATGTTCTTGATCATATGTTATTAGGTTTGTAGGCTTGAAGTAAAAGCTAATTTGATCTTAATTAGAATCTTGAATGTGAGTTAGGTTTTTCTAAACCTATGTTTTCACATGCTTGTGAGTTATATTGTGATTAGCTTTGAATCTAGGATTATTTATGCATTGATTGTAAATATTCTAATGATTAATAATTCCTAGTTGTGCTATATGTCTTTGGTTAAACATATTTGGAAATAGCACAAGTTGTTGTATGTTTAGAGCATTGATTAGATTCACTCGATTGATTTATGAATATAAGCTCTAATTGATTCTAGAGAAGTTTGTAGATATAATCTCATTTCTCTAGCATTTTAGTTTTTATATTAAAGACTTGAATATGTGCTTCATGAACATGTGTTTATCTCAAGTTTTAGTTGCATGAATCAAATCTAGGATCAAAGTATGTTTGGTGTATTGGCATATCTAGATTTCGGTTTTCATGTGTTTATGACCTAGACTATTTTTGTTGTGATCTTTGTTGACTAAGTCTAGTTCTACATAAAGTGTACATAATCCATACATTTCATATGTCCATACATCATCTCGTGTGATTGCATATTTTGGATTGTAAACTAGAAAATCATACATTGTGTGCTTATTGTCTAATTCTAGTTTCCATAGCTCATATTGATCATATGTCCTGTGTTGGTTGTGCTTGCATCATTTGCATCACTTAGATCACTTGCCTTATAAAATGTGGAAGTCTCATATTGAAGTGGATTCCTCAATAGTGAGAAAGGAAGTCTTGGCAAGAAGCGTGTGTTTTCAAGTAAGACCGAGCAATGGAAGTCTTGGCAAGGAGCATGTGACTCCGATAAGTTCGAGCAATTGAGGAAGTCTTGGTAAGAGGCCTACGGCTTCAAGTAAGACCGAGCATGTATACTTTCTAGAGGCATGCGATTTGTCTCGGTTAGGAAGTAGGTAAGTTTCTATCTAGTGGGAATAGTTAGGAGGGATATCTAATAGATAGTGATACATGTGAGTTGGTCACTTTTGAGGGTGTACTTTTATTTAACTAGTGAAAAACATTTTGCCGGTGGTTATGGATTCAACCCGTGGATGTTTCCTCTTTTGAGGTTTACCATATAAAAAATATCTTGTATCAAGTTTCTCTATCCTTATCTCTTTGATATTTGTTGAATCAACATTCGTCTTTTGTATCTTGTGATATTCTATGTCAAGTCGTAAAGCTCTACTTAGTGAATCTACATTGTAATATTCAAAGTACAACTTGTGGAATTTGCTTTGCATTGAACATAATTTTATATAAGATACATTGTCTCTTGTTATATGTTGTATAGACTAAGGGTGGTGAATCAAACATACATGTGATTATTGTTTTCTCATAACAATCATATTAAAGGTTAATTTGTATGCTCACCAAGGTTTTGACAAAAGTATCAAAAGAGTTTTAAAAAATAGAGTGTCAAATATTTTGGGTTGTGTTAGATTGACTGTCAAATCTTTTGGATTATGTATCTGTCAAAATAATAATAATAATAAAAAAAACTTTGCTATAGGGGCAAAATTTGAGATTAAGAAATTTGATGGAAAAAATGATTTCAGCCTTTGGCAAGCGAAGATGTGAGCCTTGTTAACTCAACATGGGTTGGCTAAAGCACTTGAAGGTAGGAAGAAATTGCTTGAGAAAATGCCAGACGAAGAAAAAGATGATACTATGGATAAAGCATTCAGTGCGATTTTATTGTCATTTTCTGATGCGGTGCTATATGAGGTTTCTGATGAGAAAAGTGCAGAATCATTATAGCTTAAGTTGGAAAGTTTATATGACCAAATCCCTTACAAACTCTATTTGAAGCAGCAAGTTCATGATATTTGTTTGTCAGAAAGTAAGTTTGGTCAAGACCATGTGGATGGATTTAATAGAATTATTATGGATTTGAAAAATATTGATGTGAAATATGATGATGAAGATTTAACCTTGATTTTATTGTATTCGTTGCCTTCCTCGTATGAACATTTTGTTGATTCTATGATGTATGGAAGAAATACACTTAGTTTGGAGGATGTTAAATCATCCTCCAAACTAAGTGTATGGATAAAGCATTCTGCGCGATTTTATTGTCATTTTCTGATGCGGTGCTATATGAGGTTTCTGATGAGAAAAGTGCAGAATCATTATGGCTTAAGTTGGAAAGTTTATATGACCAAATCCCTTACAAACTCTATTTGAAGCAACAAGTTCATGATATTTGTTTGTCAGAAAGTAAGTTTGGTCAAGACCATGTGGATGGATTCAATAGAATTATTATGGATTTGAAAAATATTGATGTGAAATATGATGATGAAGATTTAACCTTGATTTTATTGTATTCGTTGCCTTCCTCATATGAACATTTTGTTGATTCTATGATGTATGGAAGAAATATACTTAGTTTGGAGGATGTTAAATCATCTTTGAATTTGGAAGAATTGAAGAAAAAAGTTGGAACAAATTAAGGCGTGTTCTAATTTAATCTGGGGCGGGGTGTGGTTAATAGATTTTAACCATTATTACCCAATTTTCGCGATTAGTCAATATTACGAAAATACCTCAATCTAGTCAAAACAATAAATCAAGCATAATAGTGTGAAAATTAAAAGACGCTTGATTTTTACATGGAAACCCTCAACAGGGAAAAAACCCATGGGCTATTATATGCACTACACATGAACCTCGAATCCACTAATTACAATGGTGTTTACAACCTAGGTTGATCTCAACCTTTCACGGTCTATAACCCACCACTACTACCCGCAAGTTTTTAAAAATGAACCTAATCCAATTTGCTTGTGGCCTAAGCAACCCTAGCCGCAAGACTTACTTCTCATTGAAGAGATAAAATAGCCTATGTGAATATATATGATATCCAGAATGCAAATAGAGTTAGGGAACACTAAATGCTTCTTTAGGATTATAAGATGACAATTAAATCAATCTTAGATATCAAATACTATATGACATGGCATAAAACTTAGCTAACTTAGATTAAACAATCATAGATATAACTATCACAATATGTCACTTAATCAAGACAACACATACATCTCTATCTTGTATTTATAATGTGTTCTAAGATCATACAAGTAATAAAAGAGAAGGCTTGATAAGAAAAACACTAAGATTAGATGAAATTAGTGAAAACCTTACCAAGCAAGATGTGTTATTGAAAACTCATGTATGATTGCATCCAATATGGTCATAGATGATGAAAAATGAACTATTATGCACAAGGGAAATACTTTGAGTGATTAAAGGAGAGTTAAAGAAGCGATCTTGGTGCTTTCTCTCACTAGGGAACTTTTAATCTCTCTCTAGGGTTTTGTAGCTTTTTGTTCCTTGAATACAAATGAGAGAAATAGATGTATTTGTAGTGCTTAGATGATAGCACTATAAATTTCATGAATTGCCCTTTAAAAATGAGTCAAATCGGACTCCAAATGAGTGAGATATGGTCAAATTATGAAACAGGGGCGGAGCATTGCACTAGTCCATTACGCTGGTATATACCCGCACGTTTATTGGCAAATCAACACAATAGCTTGATTTTCGAGCGCCTAAACCATGACCAAACAACATTGAAACCTTTCGTATGATACACCGTTTGAAAGGTATGTATGTCTACTTTCTACTTTTTTTTTATGGAATGACATTTCATTGTCTATAGAAAGAGATATGGTTATTTGAGTGACCAAAGGTCAGATTTGGAAAACATTAGAGATGCCCTATTTTAGTGGTCACTTTGGAGATATCAAAACCAATCCAAACGGTCATGAGATATTACGAATAATATACCGTTGGAAAGGTATGGGTGTCTAGTTTGTAGAAAAAATTTCAAAACTTATCTTGAAACTTTGTATAAAAAGCTATGGTCACAAGACCATGCAAAGGTCAGTTTTGAAAAAAATTGAAACATTGAAATCCAATCTCTTGAAACTAGACAATTCACTCCAAACAACCAAACCAAATCTAATACTTATCTAAGAGAAGAATGAGACCTTCTCAAGTGGTCAACCATCGTGCTAAGATATACACACCATCGTGCAAGCGCGGATGTTTCTGATCACTCAAACGAAAACGAATTACACCACACTTAAAATTGTCATACATGAAGTGCACGTGTGGGTAGTGAATGCATCATAATGCCTAACATGTCATGGCATTGTCATAAAACAGGATGCAATTAATAAAACATGTATGAATAGAATTCATGACTTTGCATCCTAATGCCTAAGCATGTCATGGCATTTCAATGAACAAGATGCAATCATTTAAACATGCATGAAGAAACTTCATGACTTTGCATCCTAATGCTTAAACATGTCATGACATTTCAATGAATAAGATGCAATCAATTAAACATGCATGAAGTGATAACAATGAACATGAATTCACTCATATAAACCACACAACATACAAGAATTAGAGATATGCATGAGTTGTGTGTGTGTGTGCAACTAGATCTCTTCAAAGCAAGTAAGCACAAGAATATACATTTGGTGCTTCTTCTCTTGAGGTCTTAAGAGGGCCTTGATTGAGGAAAACACCAACTATCAAATGCCTAAGCTACCCTCACAGCAAGCCTCACATGTGGTTTGTCACCGAAATAAGCCAATCAAACTTGAGAAACTTACAAAAGTGTTTGAAAATTTAAGGGAAAATCAGGCTAATTGTTTGACAGCTAGAGGCAAAGACAGGAAAAACCTTATGATAGTAATAGAAATAAATTTAGATCTACGTCTAGAAGTAGAAAAGGAAGTTGTAATTATTGCAAAAAAGAAGGGCAATGGAAAATTGATTGTTTGAAATTCAAAAAAAGAAAAAGAAAAAGGATATAACTAATAAATACTTTGATTCTAGTGATGCTAATGTTGTAGAAGATTATTCTAGTGATACCAATATTGTTTTATCAATCACTTCTGGTTGTTTAGACAACACTTGACTTCTTGATTCGGGCTGTTCATACTATATGTGTCCCAATAAGGAGTGATTTACTATTTATCAGTCTATTGATGGTGGTGCTTTTTAATAGGGAATAGTATGTCCTGCTAGGATGTTGGTATTGGCACAATTCGAATTAAGATGTTTGATGGTATTATTAGAACTTTGTCTGATGTTTGACATATACCAGATTTGAAGAAAAATCTTATCTCTTTGGTACAATTGATTCTCAAGGTTATAAACGTGGAGTTTTTAGAGTTAGCAAGGGTGCTCTTATTGTGATAAAAGGAAAATTGTCTAATGGCCTTTATGTACTTCAGGAAAGCACAGTTATTGGTGCTGCAGCTATTTCATCTTCATCAAATGCAGATTCAAATATTACTTGTTTGTGGCATATGCATTTAGGGCATATGAGTGAGGCTGGCATGACTATTTTGAATAAAATGAAGATGGTCAGAAAACATGCAAAATTGAAATTTTGGAGCATTGTGTTTATGGAAAATAATGTAGAGTTAAGTTCACCATAGCTACTCATAGGACAAAGGGCACTCTGGATTACAACCATTAAGATATTTGGAGTCATGCTTCTGTTGAGTCGAAAGGTGGTTCCCAGTATATTATGGCATTTATTGATGATTGTTTTAGGCGTGTTTGGGTGTATTTCTTGAAAAAGAAAAAAAAATGATGTTTTTCCTAGATTTAAGAAGTGGAAAGTTCTTGTTGAAAATCAAACAGAAAAAAATAAATAAAACACCTTAGAACTGATAACAATTTGGAATTTGTGAGGGTCAAATTAATGAGTTTTCCGAGAATGAAGGAATAGTGAGATACCGCACCATCAGAAAAATGCTACAGCAAAATGAAATTGCATAAGTATGAATGGAACCATATTGGAGAAAGCACATTGCTTGCTTTCTTTCAAATTCTGGTTTGAAAAAAGATTTCTGGGCTAAAGCTATTAACTATGCTTGCTATTTGGTGAATAGATCTTCATCAATTGCAATTGAATTGAAGACTCCTATTAAGGTATGGTTTGGTACTCATGCTAACTATTCTGATTTTAAACTATTTGGTTGTCTTGCATATGCTCATGTGAGTAATGGTAAACTCGAGCATAGGGCTATAAAATGTGTATTTCTAGGATTTGAGACTAGGGTGAAAGGTTATCGTTTATGGTGTGTTGAACCTAAGTTTGAAAAATTTATTATTAGCAGAGATGTGAAATTTGATGAATTTGCCATACTGCATGAGAATAAAGAGTTTGTAGTTACAGATACAGATCATGTTGTTTGTAAGCATGTGGAGTTTGAAGTTGAAGATTTTGATAAAGTGTAAGATGACACTTTAATTTAGCCAACTTAGGGTGATATGCATGACTCTGTTGATAATAAAGAAAAAAAAATACATCGATACATTATAGTCACAAGGAAGGAAGAAGAAATTTAGAACCCTCCACTTATCAAGAAGCTGTTAATGGTATTGAATCTTCTCAATGGGATATTACAATGAGTGAAGAAATTGAACCTCTTCACAAGAATCGAACTTAGGAATTGGTGAAACCGCCTAAGGGCCAGAGGATTATTGGCTGCAAATGGGTCATTACGAAAAAAAAGAGGGTTGAAGCTGCTAGGTTCAAAGCACATTGAAAAAAATATACGGTGAGTTCTAATATTATCTATAGGGGGGTGAATAGATTTTAAACGATTATTACCAAATTTTTAAGTTTAGTCAATTTTATGAAAATACCCCAACCTAGTCAATTTAATAAATCAAGCCTAAAAGTGCAAAATTAAAAGACGCTTGATTTTTACTTGGAAACCCTCAACAGAGAAAAACCATGGGCTATTATGTGCGCCACACATGAACCTTGAATCACTAATTATAATGATGTTTACATCCTAGGTTGACCTTAACCATTCTTAGACTATAACCCATCACTACTACCCGCAGGCCTTTAAAAGTGAACCTAGTCCAATTTGCTTATGGCCTAAGCAACCTTAGCCACATGACTTACTTCTCAATGAACAGATCAAATCAATCTATATGAATATACATGATATCCAAATATGCAAATAGAGCTAGGGTACACTAAATGCTTATCTAGAATTATAAGATGACAATTAAATCAATATTTGATATCAAATGCTATATGACATGGAATAAAGGTAATCTAACTTAGATTAAATAATCCTAGGTATAGCTATCACAATACATCACTTAATCAAGACAACACAAACAATTTATATCTTGTATCTAGAATATGTTCTATGAGCATACAAGTAATAAAAGAGAAGACTTGATAAGAAAAACACTAAGATTAGATGAAATTAGTGAAAACCTTACTAAGCAAGATGTGTTGTTGAAAACCCATGTATGAATGCATCCTATATGGTCATAGATGATGCAAGATGAACTTTGATGCACAAGGGAAATATTTGGAGTGATTAAAGGAGAGTTCTTTATGAATTTTTCTCACTTGAAAAATATCCTAAGTGAAAAATCTGATTTTAGACCTTTTTTTTTGAACGACCTAATAACATAGAGGCATATATATATATATAGGTGTCCCAAATGAAGCCACGCCGTCTTGACAAAACAGGGGAAATCGCTTCCAAAGCCATAGCGGTGGACAAAATGGCCATCAAGGTGTCAAAAGTGATGCTTCGACCGTTGTGGCTTCCACAACGGTTATGACAGTGGTATGCACTAGGCACTAAACTGCTATCCCTACCTCTATGAAAAACCACAGCGATCAAGAGAGCTACAAAACAGACAACTCACCACTGTGGTTACCGCTGGGAATTCCGATAGTGATACCGACAACGATCTCCTGAACCATTCAAGACTTAAGTGATAAAAATGCAATTTTAAGCTACTTAAAGGCATCGCAATGAACAAATGCATGAAGAGATAAACACATGAGTGCACAAACAAGAAACACACAACAAACAAGGAGTAGAGATATGCATGAGTTATGTGTGTGTGTGTGCAACTAGATCTCTTCAAAGCAAGTAAGCACAAATATTTTACCTTTGTTGTACTTCTTCTCTTGAGGTCTTGAGAGGGCCTTTGTTGTATATGAGCACCAACAATCAAATGCTTAAGCTACCCTTACATCAAATCCCACATGTGGTTTGTCATCGAAATAAGCCAATCAAACTTTAAGGAACTAACACATGTTTAGTTGCAAAGGGCTATAGTCAAACAGAGGTTGTAGACTTTAATGAAGTTTTTTCACTGGTTGTAAAATATAGCTCTATTCACTTGCTACTTGCCATGGTTGCAATGTTTGATATGGAATTAGAGCAACTTGATGTAAAAACGGATTTTTTTCATGGGAATTTGAGGAGAAAAAATTTATGCATCAACTATAGGGGTTTGTTGTTCAAGAAAAAGAAGATCATGTTTGTTTGTTGAAGAAATCATTATATGGTTTGAAGAAGTCTCCTCAGCAATGGTACAAACGATTTGATACTTTTATATTTGGTCATGGTTACTCACGAAGTGATAATGACAGTTGTGTGTATCACGGGAAACTCCTAGATGGTTTTTATTTATTTATTTACTAATGTATGTTGATGACATGCTGATTGCTGCGAAAAATAAAATTGAGATTGCTAAATTGAAATCTCAGCTTATAGGTGAATTTGAGGTGAAATATTTGGGTGCAGTGAAGAAAATTTTTGTATGGAAATTCATGGGGATAGAAAATCGGGCAAGTTATTTATATATAAAAAATTCTTGGACACTTTGGTATGAAAGATTCTAAACCTGTGACTATTCCACTAGCTGCACATTTTAAACTTTAATCAGCTTTGTTACTAAAGTCTAAGGATGATGAGGAGAAAATGTCTTGAGTTCCTTATGCTAGCGTTGTTGGGAGTATAATATATGTTATGGTTTGCACTTGTTCTGATATTTCACATGCTGTTAGTGTGGTTAATGTATTTATGGGTTATCTAAGAAAAATTCATTGGGAAGAAGTAAAATAGATTTTTCATTATTTGAAAGGTACTGTAGGTTTGGGTTTGGTATTTGGAAAAAATAATATAGCCAATATTATTTGTTATGTAGATTCTGATTATGTTGGTGATTTAGATACAAGACGATCTCTGGCAGGTTATATCTTCATACATTCAGGTTGTGCCATTATGTAGAAGGCTACTTAATGGCACAACCTGAATGTGTGAAGATATAACCTGTTGGCTATCACTCAAGTGACACTCGCAATAGGACGAGGTCGGAGAGTAGCACAATAGTAAGTAAAGTTCGTTCCCACAGGGATCGAGTGACCGATTACTGAAATTGATTAGCCTATTTGCTATTCAAACAATCAAAAAAGTTGGTTTTCCAATTAAGTAAATTAAACTAAACTAAACTAAAATAAAACTAAATGCTATTGCGAAAAAGAAATAACACGAAAATAAACACAAGTGTAATAATAGAGAGAAATATGCTAGGATTTGACTACACCCCACCCTATGTCGATTTCCGTTCTAGACTCAATTATTCACCCAAAACATGCTCATGTAATTTATAGATTCATGCACCCAAATGTTAACCCACAATCTCGGTCGAGTAGAATAGATCGCACCCAAAATCATACCCAAGCCTATCTCTCGATTACTCGGAATATATGAATGAGTTCATTAAGAACCTTGGCACACTAAGGAATCCTATACGCTAGCCTAAGTAGGTCTACTTTTCTAGACATGTATAGAGGGCATTTTATCGAGCACGTGGCGTGCGTCTCCGGTCAGTACATAACACACCACAAAAATTCATTCAAAAGGAGATCAAACAATTGAAAAGCATTAAGCACACAAAAATACCCATACAAACCACACTTGCACAAAATGAATAAACAAAGGTCAATAGATATAAATATTCATGGGTGGGGTTCATCAAATCCTAACAATGAAAGTTTAGCTCATATTACAACTAATAGCCATACAACAAATAATCTCAAATAAATACATGGCTATAACAAAGGATAAAAGAGAAAAAGTTAGAGAAAACTATAATGGAGAGCTTCCTCTTCTTCCTTTTGCTCCTCTCCTTTTTCAAGCTCTTTCAATTTTCTTTCTCCCAAGAACAAGAAAAGATCATAGATTGGTGTCAAGTGTCTCTTGGATTGTGTAGGAATTTAGGAAAGATGGAGTCTTGGAGGAGTAGGAGAGTTCCCTTTCTTTGGAGAGTATTCTCTTTTCTTTTTGTGTCCTCTCTCTTTCTCTCAAAAAGATGAAGAGATGTATATATATGGGTCCAAAAATAGGGCAAAATTTCTTCTAGAAGATGAGTTGGCGGGTTGCCGCTGTTGCCCGACAGCGGCGAAGCCGCGGCGCTTCAACCGCGGCGATTTGAAGAGGTTTCTATCGCTACCGTCGTCGACCGCGGCCCACAGCGCTTTGAAGAGGTTTCTGTCGCTACCTTCGTCGACCGCAGCGAAGCCGCGGCACTTCAACCGCGGCGCTCTGATGCCCAAAACCCCAAACTTTCCAAAATTGCACATTTGGCCCTCAGATTTTACCTTTATAACAAAAACACCCCTGCTATCAAAATTTCTGCAAAAACCTCAATCAAACCATTAAACACTCGGTTTTTCCCGAGAATCGAACTCAAAATGATACGGAAATGGGGCTACACTTTGTATATAAATGAAGCAATCACCTGTTGAAGCAATGAAGGAAGCTATTTGGCATAAAGGTTTGGTTTGTAATATGGTTTTACAACAGGATTCTATAGTTGTATTTTGTGATAGTTAGAGTGTGATACATTTGACGAAAAATCTTATGTATCATGAGAGGACCAAACATATTGACGTCGGATATCACTTTATTCGGGAGATTGTATCTCAATGAGCAATTACACTCAAGAAAATTGCTACAAAAGAAAATCCAGCTGATATTTTGACTAAGCCTATTTCTGTGCTCAAGTTTAAGAACTGCTTGGACTTGATTTGTGTTTGCAGTTTGTGAGTTACCTTAAAGGGTTTGTTGGAGGAGATGGTGAACTTAAATTCTACTTGGTAGACCTTGGTATGAATTTAAGCCAAGGTGGAGAATTGTTAATATGTGGCTTAAATTAGTCAATAACCTTATAATATATGTTCTTGTTTTGTCTCTACCCATATTATAAATATGTGGTTATAACATCTTTTAGAAAAGAAGTCTCTTTTAAGTCGTTAGAGAGTTCTTTTGGGTGTAATAAGGTTTTGGGTTTTGTGAGTGATTCTGAGACACTTTTTTTTAATCTCCATTGATCATAGTGAGTTTCTTTTCATCTTCGCCCATGGACGTAAGCTTCACACTGAATCGCGTAAATTTCTCTTGTTCCATTTTACTTTTATTTTGCCTATTTATTTTGAGTCTTGACAATTTCCACAACACATCTTCTTCATTCTTTCAATCTCTCTTCATCATTCTCTCTATTTTTTCTCGTATCTCGCTAATATCTCACTCATTGTCATTAGATTTGTGCGAGATACAACATTAAGTTGATATACATGTTAGAAAAGTGGTTTGGATACCTATTTTGAGACTCGATTTTGAGTGAGACCGATTTCATTTTAAAGATAGGTCAATGTGGTTTTGTGTTCTCCTCCATGAGGACATTGAAATGTTATACGCATATGCTCAAAATGATGCTCGAGTGGATGAGAAATTGAAGCTCAAAGTGCACCCGATAAGTTGGAAAAATTTTGAGTTCTAAATTGGTGGGAAACATAGGCTTATTCAAGTATATATATGATCACATGTGTAGTCTTGTAAGCATGTGTAGCATAGAGGCTCTCTTGTGCATACAAGGGTACAAATCATGGACCTGTGGATTCTAAGACTTGTGCACGAGCGTGTTTTGCAGACGTGAATGTTGAAAATTTGAACCGATAAATGCGGAAACGACATGCCTAAGATTTTCCCATAACTCATATCAATTAACATCTATAGCAGAAAAATTAGATGAGAGAAAATAAACAATCATACAACACAAGATATATATGGAAAACCCTAAATAGGGAAAAAAAAAAATAAACCATGGGCCATTAAGATGATAGAGAAAGTTCCACTATATGATAAATTGTTATAACCATATACTCTAAGATTCTCTCTCACCCCTCAACCCCAAACCACAAAGCCTTAACAAGTCCCCAAGCTCACTACTGAGCTTTACATCATGACTCTCAGCTCATAACACTCACAAGATCCCCACCAAGAACTACACCCCCCCCCCCCTCCCCCCCAATATCCCCTAGGTCTCCCCCGAATATCACTCATGGATCTCTAACTTGATCCACTGATATTCGCCAGATCCCTTCTAGGATATTCCCTAAGGTCTCCTCCAGATCTCACCACTCTCTAATGTTACATGTGTTCTTTTGCTCCACTCAAATAACCTACTTACAAGGTTCTATTTATACTAGTTACAGAGAGCTTAGACCAATAAGGAAATCCATCTCATACACATACAAGACTTACTTATTTCACATAAATACTATTTCCTTTTATGACAAGTCTTCTAAACAATTACAAGTCACCTAAAATTACATCGTTCAGAAAACCTTGATCCATACACTGAAACAAAATCAAAACCGCTGTCCAGCCGTCACACCACTATCCTTACCACTATCAAACCCACAGAGCAATGGACAACACTTTTCACTGGAATAGGACCTCTGTCCTTGCCGTTGTGCAATTGCATAGCGCATTGGACCATTATGGGAACCGATGTACATCCCACAACGGTTGTCAGCCATCTTCGTTTCTTCAGTTCTTCTTGGTCTTTTAACTTCCCTCAAACAACATATCTAACTTCCAAACGTTTCCCACGTCTCCAGGAAGTCACACATCAATTAAGTCTCGTTTAATTCACATTTGGGTTCACTTGAGAATACGAACCAAAACCTAATAGGGAATGTCCCACCAATTTGAACCGTACGTTGGTGTGCACCCGTGTTAACTGTACATAGAAAAAATCCATCTGAAATTAGCTTCATCTTGTAGCATCCAAAAAAAAAAAAAAAAAAGTATATGAATTTAACAAAATTTCTCTTGCATTTTTTTTATAAAAACTTTGGGGTTTATATTTTATAATCCATAAAGGAGAAGTTGATACTTTTCATTTCTTATAAATATGTTAATAGGAATCAATTCACTTTACAATTATAGTTGTATATAAAATTCGCTTTAATATATTAACCTTATGTGAACTCATTCAACTAAATTGATACTTACGTTCCTTTAACATTTGAAATGAAAATCAAATAATTGTTTCAGGAAACAATAAAATTTGATAATAGAATCAAATATTAAATTATCATTTCTTAAATCTTATTTTTACTTCAATGAAATTCTTAATTATAGAAAATCAATGGGAACAACAACATGCATGTCCATTGGCCGATATATTAATTCAGTTTCTTTCAAATATTTGATTGGAAAAAAAAAATGTATAGATCCACATAGAGGGTCAATTGTGTACAGGATTCAAATTTTCTTTTGTGAGGTTGTAAGGCCAAACTCCTTGCATCATAAATATTAATTCCCAGAACAAAACTGTAAAATAAAATTAATTATTAAGTGAGAAAACACTTTTTATTTTCTCTTCAAAATATCTGAATATAAACAACTCTGAGTAGTCTATAATTGTACAATTCTTGAAGGATAATTTTAAATATGATCAAAATATATATGCAATTGAAAATGGAAGTAAAATCTCAGAGTTACAGAGGTGGTGTCTCAGGTGGGATATGATGTTTCTTCATGTTTGGAATTGGGGGAGGTGGTGGGCTTGGCTTCACTTTGCTACCCAATTTTCTTGGCTTCCAATCTGCAAAATAAAAACCCCATCATTATTTTAATTACCATTTTCATCTAGAAATTTTCTAAAGATATATAAACTTCTCATGCTTTTAAACAAGTATTTTCGATCGTATGGTACAACTGCACTTTAATTAATTGCGTTTGCAGAAAACATTCTAAAAACAATAGATTCTGGATTCTTAACAGCCATGGTAAAGAAAATGAATAAGTTGATAAAAATTAATTACAAAATATATCTACACTATGATATAAGTTCGGGAGCCTTGCAAATATAGTCTTTCCCAACATTCATTTTTAGGAAATAGCCCATTGGGAAAAAAAGTGCATATCTAGCCTTTCTTGATATTTACTTTCTAGGAAATAGCCTTTATAAGACAATAATACCCTTCACACTTAACCCTCCACAATGACTAAATTACCCTCTTACAATGTGTAAGGACGAAACTGCCCTTTTCTTCCAAAAGCCCCCAAAATCTCTCCTACAAGCAAACCCTAGCTTCCAGTCTCCCCTCTCCACAGATTCCCACACACAGATAGTAAACATGGACGCGATGAGGAAGCAATTGGACGTGTTGATGGAAGCCAACCGAAACGGCGACGTACGCAAGGTCAATCGCAAGTACTACGATCGCGATGTCTGCCGTCTCTTCCTCGCTGGACTCTTCTCTTCCGAAAGCCCCCAAAATCTCTCCTACAAGCAAACCCTAGCTTCCAGTCTCCCCTTTCCATAGATTCCCACACAGAGAGAGTAAACATGGACGCTATGAGGAAGCAACTGGACGTGTTGATGGGAGCCAACCGAAACGGCGACGTATGCGAGGTCAATCCCAAGTACTACGATGATGTCTGCTGTATCTTCCTCGCTGGACTCTGCCCTCACGAGTTCTTCCAATTAACCGTAAAATAATCAATTTACAATTTCTCTTTTTTTTTTTGTTTAGTGAAAAATAATTTAATTGGTTTACAAACATATTTTGTTGAATAGCTGACGATTATATCTTATTTTAACAGAAAATGGATATAGGACCGTGCCCCGAAAGTCCATTCTTTGCAGTTGAGAAAAAAGAGTATCCTGTTTTCGACACGTTATATAGTAATTCATTGATAGTGTAAAATTATCACCCAGTTTTTGATTGTACAATGAAAAATGTTAAAAAAGTTGCCACATGGTGTTCATATGTTTATGTTGAGACACTTTTCTGTTAGTATCCTGGTTTTGATACATTATAACCTTTTATTATAGTGTTTCATTAGTAGTGTAAATTTATCACCCGTTCTTTGATTGTGCAAATGGAATGTGTAAAACATAGTGTTCATTTTTGTTAAGCTGAGGCACGGTCTCAGCTAGCATCCTGTATTGGACATTATATATTCGTAATATAGTATTTGTTTACACATCATAAAATTGCCATAATTGCCATCCATTCTTTGATTGTGCAAATAAAATGTGTTAACCATAGTGTTCATTTAGTATAGTTGAGACACAGGTTTGGTTGCTTATACCGTAAGGTAGTAGTTTGTGGGGAATTATTTGAGTGGTACCTTAACAACTGGCTTAGATTTTGATGGGACTCATGGGAGGCTTTTTATAATTGGCACTCAAGGTGGAGCGAAAACTGAACTAAATATCGGTTCTTTATTTGCAAGGCGCCTCACAGTGCAAGGTATTGCAGTAGTCGGTCACTTACACTAGGGTTTAATATTTTCGGTTTAAAGTGAATGAATATGCAATGTTATATTTGGATCCAGGTATGATTTATGGTTTTTATAAATTTGTTTTTGTTGTTTCTCACGCAGCGGCTGGGTTGCGAAGCAGAAGTCTAGAAAACAAAGCAGAAATTGTTTCTGAGGTGGAGAAGTGTGTTTGGCCTGCAATCACAGCGGGTGAGGTGAAGCCAGTGATCCACAAGTATTTTCCGTTATCTGAAGCAGCAGAGGCTCACTAGCTCATGGAAAGCAGCCAGCATATCGGAATGATATCACCTTCAAGATTTATATATGACAAAAGTTCCTTATTACCATAATTCTGGAATAGATATGGTTGCGATACATTGAAAATTGGAGATAGAATACAGAGGACATTGGAATAGATACTCAACTCTGAATGTGTTTGATGCAAGTAACTAAAAAAAAATGGAGGCCTAGTATAAGACCAGTTTTGTGGCCCCTTTTTGGACATAAATGAAATGAAAAGTAAAGAATAAAACCCCAATATTTAAGATTATCCTTTACAGTTTCCGACTTGAGTGCCGTTGTCCTCCAAAAATAATTGTTAATTCTACTTATAAGCAGCCTTCCTTAGCAGGTTTATGTATATTGATTTTGAAAACATGTGTTTATTTGTTGTTTCACTGCCTTATATTTGTATGTACCGTTACTAGCCTAAAATAATTGTTCCTAGGCCTGTAAATTATTTCCTAGGCTCAGAGGTTTTTCATCACCACGTTATCACTATTGACACGGGTGAAGAAGGAACTAAGCCCATGATGTTATAGGCTTAGGAATCGGTACTTTAAACCTAGGAATTGATACTTTAAGCTTAGGAATAACTTATAGGCCCATGGTAGATTTAATTTCGAATTAAATAAATATATTTTATTTATTTATTATTTTTTTCCGATTGCACGGGATGTTTTTAAAAAGCAGTGTGCACCCATCGGACTCGAGTTGGGAACTGTAAAGCTAATACGGGAGATCGAGTCAAGCAACGATAACAACTTACAAGTTTGTGAAAGAACTCTTAGGCATTTATGGGTTCATAATTGAAAGGGTTGTTTGACATATCTAGTGTAATGGGCAGCAACGTACTTCTTCCATCGTTCGATGATCTCGAAACTTCACATATAGATTTTCATTGATACCCATTCATCGTTGGACGGTGCCGATCCTTGAGATTATTGCGGGGCCCCCTAAATTTTGTCTACGAAAGAAAACTGTAAGGCCTGGGAACCATTCCTAGGCCCAAAATAATTTTTCCTAGGCCTATAAAATCGTTCCTAGGCTTAGGTTTTTTTTTCTTCGCCACGTCATCAGTATCGGGGCTAATAAGAAGGAACTAAGCCCAGGAAGTTGAAGGCCTAGGAATCGATAGTTTAAGCATAGGAACAACTCCTAGGCCCATGGTGGATTTAATTTCGATTTAAATATATTTTTTTGAAATTTTTATTTTTATTTCCGATTGCACGGGATGTTTTTAAAAAGCGATGTCCACGCATCGGAATCGATTTCGAAAGTGTAAATCTAATATGGGAGATCGATTCAAGCAACGAGAACAACTTACAAGTTTTTGAAATAACTCTTAGGCACTTAGTTGTTAATATTTCAAAGGGTTGTTTGCTATCTCTAGTGTAATGAGTAGTGACGTACTTGTTCGACCGTTCGATGATCTCGAAACTTCACGTATAGATTTCCATTGATACCCCTTCATCGTTGGACGGTGGCGATCGTAGATATTATTGTGAGGCCCCCATAATTTCATCTACGAAGGAAAGCTGTAAGGCCTAGGAACCATTCCTAGGCCCAAACTAGTTTGTTCCTAGGCCTGTAAAATCTTTCCTAGGCTCAGGGGTTTTATTTCGCCATGTCATCAATATTGACACGTGTTAAGACATTATATGGTGGAAGTGGATTACAGATGGATCCCACTAAATCTTCTTCTTCTCATTACAGGCTGGATACCACTAATTCTTCATCTTCTTCCTTAGTCAAACCCATCTTCTTCATGTGTTCCTAAACCGAAAACCTAAAATCTTGTGAATCTTTTTCGCTTTGTATACTAGTTGAAAGCAACCTTATTTGCTTTTCCCATACCCTAACTCTTCCTCACGTCCATATCTGCAGGTAAACAATCTTCATCATTTATACATCTCGTTGCCACTGTTTTGCTTTGTATACAGGTTGACTGAGAGGGTTTTGCCACTTTTTTAATTTGTATACAAGTTCTCATATCTAACATCTCCTTCTCCCATAAACCTTTCACCCTTTTTTTTTTTTTTTTGCTGAAAATTATTTGAAATTTTGTCTTCTTTTTTTTTTTTTTTTTGAATGACTGAAAGGATTTTATGGTGTTTGCAATATAAGGCTCATGGTTGGCGGTGAGCGAATTGACGATTAGAGGGTACCCGCACGCGTAGATAAGCAACAGATGAGCTTTCGAGTGGACTATACAGAAGATCGTTCACTCTAACACTTCTAGTTTCAGACTTCATATATGAAGAATACTATATGACAATGGTTTATTGTAAAATTTGGCTAGGTTTTGATGACATGGATAGTATATATGCATCACCTGAAGATTTCAAAAGTGTAAAGTAGCGGGACAGAATAAGGGCTTCATCTGCTCGAGTATTTTGTCAACAGATGTCATGAGATTGGGGTAATGTGTTATTTATCTTCTACTTGTTCTCACTGCACACTTGTGTCTGGCTGAAATAGAATGAAGATTCTTAGAAGTTAGGACAACTTAAAGTTGATTTATTTATTATAATTTTTGTGCTCATATTGCATATGCTTATAGGTTGCTTACAAAGCATGGATCAAGAAAGGAGATCCCAAAGAGGTAATTTGCCGTTAAGTGCAACGAGTCCAACCAGATCTCCTTGTTGTGGGAAGCAAAGGGCTTGGCCCTTTTCAAAGGTATGCTAATTATATTTGTTCATGGAAACTGATAAGTAGACTCCATTGTTCTTTCATTTTATCAACAATTTGAAATTGACATCCATTATTAGGGCTACACAATGATAGTACCTAAACAATGAGTAATGTTAATCTGTCTTTGCAGGGTTTTTGTGGGTACTGTGAGTGAATTCTACATGAAGCATGCTGAGTGCCCTGTGATCACAATCAAACATAGAGCAGATGAACTTCCGAGGATTCTGTTGATGATTGAATTTGTCTGCTACAATGATTCTTTTGACTTTGCACAACAGCTGAACATAAGACAGTAGAAATTCATATGGATTGTTGTTAATTGAGGGAAATTCTTCTTCCAACACTATTAGGAGAAATGATGGTGTATTTGTTGAGTGCTTATTGTCTAGAAGAATACGGTTTCATATATTTTGTGAAAAAAAAAAAAAAAGTTTTGTAAATAGAATTATGTTCAAACTCTAAATGGGTTTTCATTCTATTATAAGACAAGTTTCGAAAACAACCTTGAAATTTTCATTCTTTGTTGTTTAGCTTACTAGTTATTTCTAGCCATTTTTTGTTCTTCTTCTTCTTCAATGTGTCGCTCTGCAATTTCAGTTCATAATTACTAGAATGCAATGCATCAATTTTAGATACTCAACTCTAAATGTGTTTGATGCAAGTAGCTAAATAAATGGAGGCCTAGAATAAGACCAGTTTTGTGGCCCGCTTTTTGGACATAAATGAAGTGAAAAGTAAAGAATAAAACCTTGATATTTAACATTATCCTTTACAGTTTCCAACTTGAGTGCCATCGTCCACCAACATAATTGTTAATTCTGCTTATAAATAGCCTTAACAGGTTTATGTATATTGATTTTGAAAATAGGTGTTTATTTGTTGTTTTACTGCCTTATATTTGTATGTACTATTACTAGCTGGTGTTAATGATTTTGAGCCTGAGAACAATTCTCTTAGACCTGAGAATCATACCTAGGCCTAACAAAATTGTACCTAGGCCTGTAAAATATTTTCTAGGCTTAGTGGATTTAATTTCGAATTAAATAAATATTTTTATTTTTATTTTTATTTTTCCAATTAAAAAATTTGCAATCCGTTCCTGCATACATTTGAAAATGGAATTTAACATGTGGTCATAAATATTCCTACTGTTTCCTTCCATTTCCACTTGTAACTAAGGCCTATGAGAATTGTTCCTAGACCTAAGAGAATTATTCCCAAGCCTAAGAAAATTCTTCCTGGGCTCAGTGAAAAGTCACCCTTACATTTAAAATCAGCCATTGTAACTTAAAACTAAATAGTCATTTCCATTGAAATCTGAACAGCTATTTCCATTGAAAAATGAGCATGCTTAAGAGAATTGTTTCCAGGCCTAAGAGAATTGTTCCTAGGCTCAGTGAAAAGTCACTCTTACATTTAAAATGAACATTTTACATTTAAAATCAGCCATTGTAACTTAAATAATAATATCATATATATATATATATATAAACGAGGTTGTAAACATTCCCAGGCATAAAATATTCCCATGCTGAACATTCCCAAGCTGTAGACATTCCTAGGCTCATGGCATCCATTCTCTTATATCAATCAATCATAGGCTCAAAGCATATATATACATTAATTCCTAGCAGATAATTCCTAGGCTCATGACATCCATTACAGGCTTATATCAATCAATCACAGACTCAAAAGCATACATGCATTAATTCCCAGCTGATAATTCTTAGGCTCATGGCATCCATTACCAAGTTTATATCAATCAATCATAGGCTCAAAATCATACATGCATATACAAGTATTAATTCTCAGGCTTATGCCATCCATTACCAGGCTTATAACAATCATTCATAGGCTCAAAATTATACGTGCATATACAAGCATAATTTCATGTAAGGAACGAATGCAAGTGAGGGATGAATGATGCTAGGAGGTTGTTTAATGAAATGCAAGTGAGGGATGAATGCAGATAATTCCTAGGCTCATGACATCCATTCCTAAGCTTATATCAACCAATCTTAGGCTCAAAAGCATAAATGACATTTATTCCCAGGCTTATATCAATCAATCATAGGCTCAAAAGCATACATGCATTAATTCCCAATAGATAATTCCAAGGATCCTGGCATCCATTCCCATGCATATATCAATCAATCATAGGCTCAAAAGCATACATGCATTAATTCCCAGCTGATAATTCCTAGGCTCATGGCATCAATTCCCAGGCTTATATCAATTAATCATAGGCTTAAAAGCATACATACATTAATTCCCAGCAAATAATTCCTAGGCTCATGGCTTCCATTCTTAGGTTTATATCAATCAATCATAGGCTCAAAAGCAGACATGCATTAATTCCTCAAAAGCATACATGCATTAATTCCAAACTGATAATTCCTAGGCTCATGGCATTCATTCACAAGCTTATATCAATCAATCATAGGCTCAAAAACATACATGCATTAATTCCCATCAGATAATTCCTAGGCTCATGACATCCATTCACAGGCTTATATCAATCAATCATAGGCTCAAAAACATACATGCATTAATTCCCAGCTGATAATTCCTATGTTCATGGCATCCATTCCCAGGCTTATATCAATCAATCATAGGCTCAAAATCATACATGCATTAATTCCCAACAGATAATTCCTAGGCTTATGGCATTCATTCTCATGCTTATATCAATAAATCATAGGCTCAACAAAATACATGCATTAATTCCCAATAGATAATTCCTAGGCTCATGGCATTCATTCTCAGGCTTATATCAATCAATCATGGGCTCAAAAGCATACATGCATTAATTCCCAGCAAATAATTCCTAGGCTCATGGTATCCATTCATAGGCTTATATCAATCAATCATAGGATCAAAAACATACATGCATTAATCTTGATCTGTTCTGATCGATCTTTAGAGTAATGAAGAAATATTACACAAACAAGCAAAACATAACATAACCAAATATTTTCATAATGATTAAGAAGTTAAATGGTATAGCATGTGATTAAAAAAAAATACCCAAATAGAAAATATTGAAATGTGTTTGACAATAGAAGGTAGATTTGATGTGATTCGATGTGTTTTTCTTCAAGTTGATGGTGGAATATTGAATTCCATCAACTTCTTCTGCATATTTTCAAAAAGTTGGTACAATCCATTGAGTTCATTGTCCTTTGCTTCGATCTGAACATTTAAATTGATAATTTCAGCTTCAAGATTATGAAATTTCCCCATTCTAAAATTTCAGCTTCAAGTTTCAAGTCACCCTTACATTTAAAATTAAAATAAAACTGAACAATCATTTCCATTTAAAAATGAACATGCCTAAGAGAATTGTTCCCAAGCCTAAGAGAATTGCACCCAGGCCTAAGAGAATTTTATTTAACTAATTTAATAGTTGGTACAATTAAATATTATTTAATTTGTTAAATAATAATATCACATCTAAAAATATATATATATATATATATAAACGAGGTTGTAAACATTCCCAGGCACAAAATATTCCCATGTTGAACATTCCCAGGCTGTAGACATTCCTAGACTCATGGCATCCATTAGCTTATATCAATCAATCATAGGCTCAAAGCATATATGCATTAATTCCCAGTAGATAATTCTTAGGCTCATGACATCCATTACAGGCTTATATCAATCAATCACAGGCTCAAAAGCATACATGCATTAATTCCCAACTGATAATTCTTAGGCTCATGGCATCCATTACCAGGCTTATATCAATCAATCATAGGCTCAAAATCATACATGCATATACAAACATTAATTCTTTGGCTCATGCCATCCATTACCAAGCTTTTTAATAAACCATATCATAGAACCATGTGAATCGAATAAAATAGAAAGATGAATAAAAAAGTAGCGTTTTAATAAACATAAGGGAAGTTTTACCCCTATGTATTTGTAACTTTTTTTAATCAATTTCAAAAGAGTACGCTTTACTATCAAAGAATTAATCCAAAATCCAACTAAAATGAGGCGGTAAGGATACAACTTCGACCGTTTTGACCCTAAATCACAAAATAAATAATGATACTTCAAATTAAATGTGTAAACAACTCTCTCTCTCTCACAAATAGTTAATATATATATATAAAAGTAGAGCAAACAACTCTTCTGTGCTTTAAATCTTCAATGCAGCTCAAGCCATGGCCAAGGCACCTTCATAAGTTTGATTTCCACCTATAAACCCGCTCATGTGGACAAAGACCATATGAACATACCATAGCAACATGTGGGATAAAAATGACTGTTGTGAATGAACTGTTATAATAACATACAAATCACCAATACCGACTAGCCTAGCTTCAGTCTATTGAAGAGGGAAAACAATGGGTTGCTGTACTACTAGCTACTACATGGAAAGAATGCACGAGAACACTAAACAAGGATGGAAAGTGAAAGAAACTACAACAAAAGTGAGAAAGGATAAACTCTTAAAAGCCTAACATCAATAAATTCTAAGACAGTATTCTTTAAATTAAAGTCCAACTCTACCTCACCAAAAAATACACAGTGGTAGTGCTTTTGTCTAAAATTGGCAACGAATATTTTGCACATAAACAATCACTTGCAAGCATGCACATTATGTCATAATGAAAATGAAAAGAATACAAGAACTTTAATTTTAATTTCATACAAACAAGCAATGATTAACATACAAAAACACTACACGTCCAAATTGTATTTGCCGGAATATACACAAGAAACATGTATCAACTTTCCAAAACAGCCGCGAAAAGTTGACCTCTCCATGGAAATTTTCACGACTAGAAACTAAAGCACTCCCTAAACCCACCACCCTCTTATCATGTATGTTATAGTTCAAACAAACATGATTTAATTTCTCAATTTATTTCCTAGTATTCAAGTTCTACAAGATCCACATGACATACAAGGTCATGAATTCAATCATAACCAATAAAAGAACTACCTAAAACATATTTAGATTAATAGACATCAACATCTAGAAATGCTAGAATATCAGAGCTATCCTTAAAATTGTACAAAGCCAGAATAAAATTGTGAAAATCCTTCTAGTAATACACAGACAACTAGAAATCAGTACCTCCATGAAACTTTTGTGAACAGCCATAAATAACCGAAGCACATCCGGGTGCCCTTCATCAACTTGAAGCTCCTTGGCTATTATCTTCTTTCCAAAATGCTAGATACAAAAGATATGCATAATAATTAACAGTCAATAAAACACATAAACCACCACAGCATCACATATAAAAATACCGCAAACCAAATTCTACACAAAAATTCCAATGCTCACTAAAAATGAAATATGTAAACAAACTACTACCTTGTAAATAAGACCAGCACTACTGAGTTTCGTAGAGAACCCGTGCCCAAAAATCTCCTCAAACCCTTTTTGATGGTGATCGTACCAGTCATTGCTCGGATCATACACACCCCCAACATCAAGCACCGCATCAAGCTCATCCAACACCTCCATTCCTAAAAATCAATTAATAAACTGCCACCAAATTGAATATAAAAACAATCCCACAATAAACAACTCAAAAAGGACCAACTTTAGCAGCTAAAATAGGTCATTGTAGCTACAGAAACTTGAAAACCGAATGAAACTAATCACAAGCCAAAAATCCAACAACAAAAAAAGTTTCAATTTTTCAATCAAAGAGAAAAGTGGACACCTTTGAATCGCGGGTGCGGATGATTTGCGCATTGAAGAACTTGTCAGTGAGGTGAATCATGTAGTAGTCGAGAGCCTCGTCGCAGTGGAAGCTGCCGTTGTGGGTGATGACGTGCTTGAGAGGCGCGTTAATAGGAGAGGAAGTGGAGAATCCAGAAGAGGAAACATGTGTAGTTAACGGGGAAGACATGGCAGCTGTTGCTCGGAGAGGAAAATGAGAGCAAGTGAAGAGGTTTTTGTGAGAGTTGAAGTTGAATTGGAAAATTAGGGTTCCAGATAAAGTGAGTTTTGTGGGAAATAGATTGGGAAGGGTAATTGAGTAAACTCTCACAAGTTTTATTGAATTAAATATTTAAGGAGGGTATTTAGGGAAATTCCAGGTCAGGGGTTCTTAAGGGCAATGTGGTAAATGAGGTTGGCAAAGAGGCTATATATGCAATTTTTTTCCCAACGGGCTATTTCCTAGAAAGTGAATGTTGGGAAAGACTATTTTTGCTAATTTCCTCTATAATTTCTCTATTGATCCAAATTTTTAATAAGGTCTAAATATTAATATTGATAGTTAATAAAAAATTAACAAAACATGACTATTATAGTAAACGCATCACAAGAAGATAATTTGATATTAACGGATGATCCAAATTTATAATTAACAGACCTGCAATAACGGGAGTGGAGTGCATACTCAACATGGAAGCCATTACAAGTAGAAGTAGTAGGAGAGATCGGAAGAGGCAAGTTGAACACATGATCATCTCATCAATTCATAATCTCCACCCAGATGTGATCAATAAATTTATATGATGATCAAGTCATCAGCTGTGTATTAAGTCAACTTGAAAGAAATTTATAATTATTTTGTTAATGCTTTTTAAAATCCAAAAAGAAAACGGCTCTTGACTCTTGAGTCTTGTCCCACTAATGTTTACTTACCTAACCCATTTAATAATTTATATTTCGCGTCTCATTGTGTTCCCATTCCCACCATCAAAAAAACCTCATGAATTAATTAATTTTTAGCTTGCATTACTATTTTGGATTAATTGCACAAATTTGCCACCATGTGGCCTCATTGACTTGACGAGGGTTAGATGCCGGCCTGCAAAAAAAAAAATTTCCCTCTGTTTTCATTAAATACAAGGGTATTTTTGACATTCCCCAAGGTAGAATTAGAAACCGTAACAGAACCCATAACAGATGCGAACTCCAAGGGGTGTGTACGTGAGTGTTGAAAAACGATATTCTATAATATGACTGCCATTATACTAAACCTCAGGAGTGTCAATGCAATTCTCCCTTTAAAATTTTAAGGGTGAAATTGTAAATTCATATTTTATATTTTGTCAGAAAATAATTAAAAATTAGATGAAATATTACTTAATTTTATTGATGAGTATTTTCAATCGACCCTGAAAATAAATGGAACCCCTATATTTGGTATCAACTCAGAACAGTTGACGAAATCTTGTATCGTGAAATGTTGAACCCCATCCTTGTTTTCAAGGCATGAAACCTCGGCCAAGTCAATTTATACCTTGAGTGGGTGCTCTATCCGTCTATCTAGTGTGTGCTCTTGATCTTCGATTACCATATTAATTGTAGTATAGAGTAGATAGATTAGCCAACCTTTAGGATCTATTATAGAATTCAAACATGAATTCATTACAATAGCCCTTGAATATGTTTTGCAAGGTCTGCCGAAAAAGATTTTTACATATGGATACGACTCGATCCAACATGATATGAAACAACATGTTTTAAATTTTTATTAATATTGTTAAAACACGTTTTCAATTTAGATGAAAAAAGTAGGGGTGGGAAAAAAGCTCAAAAATGTTGAACCAGACCAATGGTTTGGTTTGGTTTTTTATTAAAAAGAAAAAAAAAAAAACCGTATAGTCGGGTCCGGTCTGATCTATAATCCAAGTTTATTAAACCCGAACCGAACCGTAAGCTGAATACTTTTAGCACACATTTTTATTCTATTACATATCACATCCAAAACTTTAAAACTAAAACATTAAAGTGAAAAAACCCTAATTTATTGTTTCATATTTATTTTATTCAACCACCAATAGTCTATTATTTGGTTTTCACTCTAACAATCTCTCGCAACAAGATATGGACAGAATCTTTGCTAGTGTCCAACCTTGCATTTATGAGAATAACCGGGCTATGCTGGATCACAGCTACGGAGGTCCATAAAGCGGTATTTGATATGCACCCTTCGAAGGCTCCAGTTATCGATGGTTTTCTTGCTCAATTTTATCAGAAATATTGGCCTGTGGTAGGAGAAAAGGTAACAAGAGCGTGTCTTGATATCCTTAATGAGGGACACGGTCTAGAGGAGATCAATGGCATGCTTATTGTTCTAATTCCGAAGGTTCAAAAGGAGAAAAGGATGACCAATTTCCGTCCCATTAGCGTGTGTAACATGTTATACAAGATTAAAGCGAAAGCTATTGCTAACAGGATTCGTTTGGTGTTGGGTGACGCTATTTCAAAGACCTAAAGTGCATTCCTTTCGGGGAATTTAATTTCTAATAATGCTATTGTCAGGTTTGAATGCACGCATGCGTTAATGAGAAAAAAAGAAGGGCAAATGCGGTGTGATGACTTTGAAGCTTGACATGTCGAAAGCTTATGATAGGGTGGAATGGTCGTTTTTGGCAGGTATGATGTAGAGTTTGGGTTTTTCGAGTGGGTGGATTGGACATATAATGAGGTGCGTCACCTCAGTTAAATTCTCAGTTCTATTTGTGGATCAGTTTCTCTATCTAGAGGTTTGAGACAAGAGGATCTTCTCTCCCTGTATCTTTTTCTTATATGTGCTGAAGGGCTCTCTTGGTTACTTTTTTCAGTGGAGAAAAAAAGGGATATTGCGGGCTTCAATTTCTCTAAAGAGGGCCTAAGATCACTCACTTGTTTTCATGGACAATAGCTTGTTGATTTCTCATGCTTCGGAGAAGGATTGTAAGTCGATTTGGTAGGTGCTTGACTATTATGCTAGAGCCCCGAGTCAAGAGGTCAATTTTCATAAGTCTGCTTTGTGCGTTAGTACAAAGGTTTCTAAATGTAGGGCTGACAAATTGGCTCGTATTGTTGGTTGTGAGGTGCCATTATCGATATCTTGGCCTGCCTTGCTTTGCTAGTAAAAATAAATCCTAGCTTTTTGCAAGCATCCGTGACTGTGTCTAGAGTAGAATTAAAGGTTGGCAGAGTAAAGTTTTCTCAGTTGGTGGAAAGAGATTTTGTTGAAAGTAGTTGTGCAAGCCATTCCTAATTATGCTATGTCTTTATTTAAGCTTCCTAAAGGTTTTGTGGAGGATATCCACAAAGCTTGTGTTAAATTATGGTGGGGTTCTAGTGAAGACAAAAATAAGTTGTATTGGGGTTCCTGGAAGAAGCTTTGCCAGAGTAAATATCATGGTGGGTTAGGCTTTCATGATCTCTTGGTATTTAACCAAGCCTTATTAGCTAAGCAGTGTTGGAGACTAATATGTAAGCTGTCCTCTTTGGCAGCAAGAGTTTTGAAATACTGTTATTTTTCAAACAACTCAGTTTTGGATGCAGAGTGTGACGAGTCATGTTCTTTACTTGGAAGAGCTTCATGTGGGGGATTGAGCTTTTGATAGCTGGCTCACACTGGCGTATTGGCAACGGTGCCTCTATTGCTATCTACAAGGATCATTGGCTTCCTAGGCCCTCAACTTTTAAGCCTACTACCCCGCCTAGGCTTGGTCTTGAAGCTAAGGTCCAAGAGTTGCTTTTGCCTGATGGTGGCTGGAATGCTGATCTGGTCTGTGATTCTTATCAGATTCTTTATTGTGGCACTACAACAAATTTGGTTTTTACTCAGTTAAGAGTGGGTATCATTTGGGGTGTAGTTTGAGGTCCCCTACTCTCTCTTCGGAGCTCGATCAAGCGGAATCTTGATGGAAATTTTTGTGGAGATTAAAGGTCCCAGTGAAGGTGAAGATTTTTGTTTGGAAAGCCTGTTTGAGCTGGATTCTGACTAGGTGTAATCTTGCTGGTCGTGGCATGCAAATTGATGTTTCTCGTCCGATTTGTGGTAATCAGCCCGAAACCACTGTGCATGCTTTGTGGTCTTGCTCTGCTATCAAGGGTATTAAAACTAGGTGCGCCTTCCTTCAAAATGTGATGGTAGTAAATGATATGCATTTCTTGGATATGAAGGTTTTGTGTAAAAACACACTATTGATGGAGGAATTCGTGCTCTTTTACATGATGTTATTGAGAGTGTGGTTTTGTCGTAATAGGGCGATCCATAACAATATGCTACTCGCTGTTTTAGAGGTTGTGCCTTGGGCGATCTCCTTCTTTGAAAAGTTCAAGTAGGCTAATTGTGTGGTTCTTGGTTCTATTTAAGAGGAGAAGAAACTACAACCAAAATGGCGTCCCCCACTTGCAGGGAAATTCAAAATAAACATAGATGTGGCCATTAACTCTGAGGCTGGCAGTTTGGGCTTTAGGATAATCATACGAGACATCACAGGAAATGTTCTAGCTTTTAGTCCCCAAAGATGCTTGGCTAGTTTCTGTCCTCAAATTGCTGAAGCGATTGGTATACTGGCCAGAGATTCTGCCCTTTGGCCTTGCGATGTTGAAATTGATACTCTAAATATTGTCAAGCCGGTTGACACCCCTGATATTCCTTTTTCTGATATTGGGTTGGTTATTAAGGATAATAAAAGTTTTCTTGATGTTTTCCCTTCTTGTAAAGTGGCTTTCATCCCTAGGAGTGCCAATATGGCCGCTCATTGTCTTGCCAAGCTTAGCTTGACCCTTGAGACCGATTGTTTTTGGATGGAGGATTGTCCTCCTGTTATGGTTCCTTTTGTGTTTGGTGATTGCCCATCCCTCTTATAACCGTTTCTGGTTTTATGAATTTCCTTTTTTTTTTCTCAAAAAAATAAAATAAAAAAGGCTTTCATTTTATTACATTTTTTTTTTTTTTTACACTATCTATCCATATATCTAGACCATGTATTTTTTTGAAACTTTTTTGCTATTGGTAGGATTCGAGTAACTGACTTGGGAGTTATTTGTTCAATCCCCAAGCGCGTTCATCTACCAACAGAGCTACACCCTTGGAGGTGCTTTCATTTTATTACTTTAATTGGCCTGAAAATATATTTGAATTTTAAATTTTATATTTAAATATACTTTATTTATTTTATATTTTATATATGAATCAGTCAATAACTCATCATGCCATGTATTTCTTTTAAATGATAGACCATTTGATATAAATTTTAAATTGCATAAAAATTAAAAAAGAAAATTTCAAGTCAAGAACCATTAGACCGAACCAGATCGAACCGAACCGAACCGATATAATTTGGTATGGTTTGGTCTGGTCTGGTCTGGTCTGAGGAAAGATTGGTCCAAATTGGTTCCGTTTTTTTACAAAACCAAAATTTTTGGTTTGGTATGGTTCAAGTTAAAACCGGACTGTGCCTAGCCCTAGAGAAAAGTCATAACATTACTTTAAATTAGATAATTTAAAATTTTAAGGGTAAAACAATGAAAATAAATATAAATGAGTCATAATATAATCTATAGGGGGGGGGGGTGAATAAATTTTTAATCCCTTTTTACTAATTTTCGAGATTAGTCAATATTTCAAAATCAACCCCAACTAGTTAACAACTAAAATTAAGTGTAAAAATACATAAAGTAAATGACACGTGATTTTTACGTGAAAAACCATAAGGGGAAAAACCATGAGTTGCTTTGTGCATCACACAAGAACCTCAATCCACTAATTGTAATGGTGATTACAACCTAGGTTGACTACATCAAACCCTATACGGTTACTAATCCACCACTATTACCCGCGGGCCTTTAAAAGTGAATCTAGTCCATTGCTCGCAAACTACCAAAAGGCAAATACAAGACTTGTCTCTTAAAGAGAAGAGATAAACACAATCTAAGGTGAATATCTGCAATATTCAAGATGCTAAAATGCAAGGTTAGACATTTAAGGTTATCTAGGCATGAATGAACATGATAGAGACATTCCTAGATATCATGTGGCTATATAGCATTCATACAACCTAGCTATATGTGCAAATCAAACCCTATAGGCAATAACTATCATAAATAACTCACAAAACACAATAAATGCTATCTTGAAACTAGTCAAGTCATAAAGATGCAATCTTGAGACTAGTCAAGTAATAAAAAAGCTATCTTGTAGAGAAAGAACATGTGAAGTGATGCTAATAATGTTCTAACTACAAGTCATGTGAGAAAAGATGAACACCCTATAAAAATCAAACTAGAACATGCTAGATAATGTATGAAACATGAAAGTATGATGAGTGTTTATGTTTTGTGTAACAAAAATCAAGTCTTTATAACTTTGCTTTGAAGATACTCAATGGCTCTCAAAAGTTGTAATTTTTGCTTTAAAAAATGACCAAAGGCCATCAAGACATATATATATATATATAATATAAGAACCAAGCAAAGTGGTGTCGTTTTGAAAAAAAATGTTCCAGCTTCTTGCCTATTGCGCTGGTGCTGCGCTGGTCTAGTAGCACATGAATAGCACACCACAACCAGCGCACAAACAGCGGCACACCTCTGCCAATGTTGTGTTGGTCAAGTTGCACATGACGACTAGTGCACCACCAGCGGCAATCCTCTGCCAAAGTTGCACTGGTCCAGTGCATGAGGACCGGTACACTGGGCGGGTCTTGCACTGGTAAGGGCACCAGCGCACAGCAGAGGATGCAAACAACAAACAAGAAAATTGTGCACGTGTGATTGGTGTAAAGCAAACATACAAAAAACAATAATCACACATGCATGCTAGAGAGTGTGTGTGTGTGCAACTAAATCTCTTTAATTGAGAGTCAGGATCAAGTAGCTACTTTCCTTGAAGCTCTTGATGTCCACAATGAGGTCACCAGCGCGGGTATGGGCACCAGCGCACAGCACAGGATGCAAACAACACACAAGAAAATTGTGCATGTGTGATTGGTGTAAAGTAAACATACAAAAAACAATAATCACACATGCATGCTAGAGTGTGTGTGTGTGTGTGTGTGTGCAACTAAATCTCTTCAATTGAGAGTCAAGATCAAGTAGCTACCTTTCTTGAAGCTCTTGATGTCCATAATGAGGTCCTTAAGCATTTGAGTAGAATTTCTTCAATCCTAAGCTACCCGTACAAGATTGAACCCCATTGTGATTTTATCGACGAAATAAGCCAATCAAAAAGTGAGGCACTTACAATCTCCCCATTTGGCTATTTCGTGACTGATGGATAAAATCGTGTTATAAAAACCTAGCTCGCAAGTGTATGAATCGTGAGATAAGTACATCGATAAGTAGGGATCGTTCCCATGAGGAAAAGTGATATATCGACTAAAACTAATTCTAATTAAAGCTAAGCAAGTAACAATAACCAAGAGATTTGAGATTGATTGATTGATTGGAGATTAAAACTAGATTAAACTAAGAAAACAGTTAGCAAGAATATGTGAATATGATCAAGAGCTGAGAGAACTAGGTCATCAATGCTCCCCAACTACGTTTACTCAATGCTTCAAATTGACTTTTATAAAAGATGTTAATCAAGTTAAGGGTTCATTCTTAAATTATGTATGATTGTTACCGTATGGTCCTAGAATGAATCAAGTATTCTTAATTATAATTTACCTTAATATCTTGATATATAAACTATAACCGAAAACCCATTAAGCATAAGAACAAGTGAACCAAAACTTATGTGCAATATCCTGCCACGATTAATTTTACCCATTCAATTGAAGATTGTTTGAGAATGGTAAAACATACGCACACCTCAACCTCTAAATTATCAAAAACCCTAAATTCATCCCTAGCATAGCCCCTGCATCAAAAAGAATAAATAATTATGATATAGAATGAATTAAATGAATCAAAACTTGAATTAGAAAAATATAGTCAATTCTAACAAAGAGCATTCATAGAGGTTCATATTAATTCCCTAGTATGAAGTTAATTATATATAGCTGAAATAAAGAGAAGAGAGAAGTAATTAATATAACCCATGGAAACTGTTGATAAACTCTTCCAATCTCTGATGTTGAAATCCTCTTCTTCGTCTTTGAATCTTCTATGTGTAAGGATGGATGAGAGATTTGAGTGATGATTATTGTTTGTGAAAAATTTATCTCCTTGTTGGAGACGAGCCAGAGCAGACCAGACCCTAGATTAAAAATCATGTATTTATAGTGACGGGCACTAGGATAAAAAGACTCATTTTTATTCAAGGAATCGTCAAACCGCTGCCATAACTGCTGCGAAAGTCGCAGTGGTATTGGCAGTAGTTTTCTCTATTTTTGAAACCCTGCGTCTTTGAGAGCGCTCAGGCAGCGGCTTTGACAGCGGTCTCCTCTGCTCCTTGAATCTCTGCGATGAGTGATGCTAAAATTAGCAGCGGTATTGATAGTGTTTTGCCTAATTGCTGAAAAGACCATTAGATTCTAAAAAATAGCATATTTCATCTAAAATTCTCCAAACACAACATTTTGATCCAATAACCTATAAACACTCAGACACACAAATTAAACCCCTAAAAGATTCAAGAAATAAGCAATTGATTGGAGGAACAGAGATAATAAACATTTAAAATATTTGACCGGTTAAATACCCCTAAACCTATCTTTTACTAGCCCTCGAGCAAAACATAAATTAAAAACTAAACCTAGAAAAACAAACCAACTAAGCTACTTTCGTAGGGAACATGATAGCATTGAGTACATGCTACAAGCCTTTAAGCTTCTAGGTATCCCTAGTAGGAGGAGTTTTGTCTCTTGAGGGCTTACAGCTATGACACCCACAAACATATCCTGCGAAATCCTATCATCCAAAATACAATGATTTGTGCCTAGATTGAGATAACATGCAACAACCAATAAGTAAAGACTACTACCTAGTCATAAATATGAAAACATTGCTCAATTTATAGTCAAAAGCCCAAGCTCAAACATTCTAGCTTCAAAGACTCATTCGTCAAACACCATAGATATAATTCACCTCGACTCTAATTCTCACAAGATATCGCTCATATTTTCACACCAAACCTAGGGAAAAACACTCATCAGGCATATGCGAATGAAATTTATGCACAAGAAATTTCAAGTTATTATCGCATATGAATATATCATTGAAATAACGCTTGATTTGTATGCAAAAGATCTCATGAAAAGGATCAAACATTATGAACAAGATAATCACATGCCCTATTTCTAATATCATAACAAGGATAACTAGCAGATCCAATAGACTTTCATTCAGGTTGTAATGGGGCCATTGGGCGAAGGTTAAGAAAGATCGAAAAATTGGAATTCAACAACCTAGGATCATACCATGAGCGTTTTCCATTACCTTTTCGGTTTTATACAAGTCTCTTGGTCTCCTTTTCAAGTGGAATAACACCACTTAATTTTTTTATTCCTCAGAATTCACCTTCTCTCATTGTCAACTCCTTATGAGTAGATACAAGCTTTGCAATCTTCTTTGATTTTATTGCGCTTATTTGATTTTTTTTGAATGAATTGAATAAATTGAATGAAAAATTACAATAAGCAAATTACCTTCAGTTTCGAACTTTTGGATTGAAAGCAGCTCTTTTTTTCCTCGGCCTTAGCATTGAATTATGCACATAGTTACGTGCAGAACTAGTACCTTTTCTTCACTATCTCAAAATATGATCCCAAGCTATACGGTCAGGCTTATAACATTGGTTTATTTGGGTTACAGTTAATGTGGTAAAGAAAGAAAAAGGCTATTAGTGTTTGGCTTCAAACAGGGCTATGGAGCACACACATACAGGAAGGAAGTATTTAAGGTCTGTTAAGTAGCTAAAGCACACATATTCTATCATCACTTCTACTGGTTCGTCTTACTCAAGATCAAAATTTAACATGTAAAATCTTTTATGATGAATGTTCTATAATGCACAATGTATAACCTATAGAGATCGAATCTAATGCTAAGAACCTATTGAGTGTCTAAAGAGTAGAAACAACAGGACCCTCATCGTATGTCATTTATGTACACCTTTTGGTTTAGTGAACTCATAAGTGTAGTCTCCACTATTAATCATGGCAATTCAACTCAGCTTCTTATCCACTATCATATCAAGAGCATGTCATAAGTTTTGAAAACTGCAACGCAGTACCCTAAATGGCCAGATGTTAGTGTAAACTCATTGAATAATACATATTATCTCTAAGGCACACCTCAAAGTATCTTATCTTGGAAGACGCTGAAATGACAGACTCTAAAGTAAAACAATAATAGACGTAAAAACAAACTATCACACCCTTAAACCTAAATCCAACATTGTCTTCAATGTATAAAATTGAAAACACATGACAACACGAATAATGACAAGGCGGCGAAATACTGACATAACAAAATAATAGCAAAATCAGTCATAATAAACAGAATTCACAAAGTAAATACCGAGTACCACAATTTTAAAAGCTAAAAAGAAATAAAATAAAATAAAAATAAAACAAAAGTAATGTAAAAAGGAACATATCATGCTGTAGACTCAGGTCCGCCTACAGTGCCTCTAGCAGTTATCATCACGCTATTGGCTTGGGCCAATCCCATAAATGTCACTTCTAGGAGGCGTAGTGAAATAAACTCCATGCTGTTGCTAGGCAACAGTCTCTGGAACTGCAGCATCAAAACCTGAAACATATGAATGAGAGGGGTCAGACGGCTAGGCGGGGCAAACTGTGGCCCGATGGATCTCATTAATCGAAATCTGCATGGTGTCCAAACGCAAGATCATGTCATTCCTCAAGCCAGCTATCTCAATATTGACGTAGCCCCCCCATCGTGGATAGCATGTACTCTACCCACTCAGGTCTCTACTGTTGTGACGACCAAGTGCCTGAATCTGCCTGGTGTCCAGGCATATAATCTCTATAAACATGCTGAGCTGGACCATGACCCTGCTGGTTTTGCTCCTCCATGTTATCCTCCTCATGATGCCTTTTCCTTGCAGGGACTCAACGATCGTGGGCAGTCCACGCACACTTGCCTGGGTATTCCATGTTGCTAGGGAAAGTGGAGTATTAGGCTCTGTTGTTTCATCTTTGACATCGTCATCTACTACTAAACTAGCTGCAGCACACATGGCTGTAATCAAGCAAGGAAAGATTATACTTGTTCCCACCTGTCGCCCACAACCGCGAATTCCTTTTGAATAAAGCTGGCAACATCATAGTATATTCTTGTCCTAATTACATACCGTACCTGGGATGCCTCTTTGAAAATCTCCCCAGTATGGCTCGTTGGCTTAAGTGAAGTCGAGATGAAAAGGTTCCAAAAAGCACTGTCTAGATGTAAATCTCTCCTCAGTAATTTATGCCCGTTCCATCTAGCTACACCCTTCTTGCGAAGTGCACACCCTAAATCATACCTGTTTGGCCATGTTGTCTCAATACTCTCAATCGGCGGCAGACCATAATGTTCATTGATCTTCTCTATAGAAACCACCATAGGCACTCTTCTCACCATAACCACACCATGTGCAGCAAGTTGTGTGTCCACCATATTGGCATAGAACTCACGGGCTAAAGTAATGTTGGCATTACAGGGCCAACGAACATATCCAGCCCATCCTCTGGCCTCAACAGTTGTAGGGATAGGAGTCTCTCCCAATTCTTCCATAGCTATTCCTTTCTCCAGAATGAAATTGTGCTATTTCTTCAACCTCTCCTTATACTCTAGATTCCCTACGAATGTCTGCTCAATCGGCCTCTTATCTCTCATTCTACTAGGGTCTAAAGAAGCATGACCTCCTCGAATAGTTGTCCTTGCCATATCTTGAAGCTTTGGGGGTGCTTGAATGAGGATGGAAGAAAAGGGAAGGAGAAAAGAATTTTTTTTGAAAGAGAACAGTACTAGTGTTCGCACGAAGTGACCTTTTATAATTAGGGCACAACCGCTGCAAAAACTGCAGCGGTTAATGTTGATTGGACGGCCATTTGAAAGGTGCCAGACGCACCGTTTTACTAAAAGACCGCTGTGAAATACACAGCGGTGTGGCAGCGCTCATGCAGCGCTTTTGATCAAGCCATTTCACTACCTCAAACCGCTCTCATAAATCTTGGTAAATAGCAGCGCTCAGGGAGCGATTTGAAGGACAGAGGATACCGCTGTCAAAAGCGCTTGGCTTTGGCAGCGGTTTCATCAGGTATTTACGTTGTCCAAACTGCTCTCATATTTTTTTTTTTAGTAAATTGCAGCGCTCAAGGAGTGGTTTGAAGGACAAAGGATACCGCTGCTATCAGGAGAGGTATAGACCTAACGCAAAATTTTATTTTTTTAATACCTGAATTCAATTAAATGAGACACTAAATTACGACTCGACAAAATAAAGGGTAAAAGAAAATACCTGGGTAGGTTACCTCCACCAAGTGCTTTATTTAACATTTGGGCATGACGCACAGGAGCCTTTCGGCTCATTGAAGCGGAAGAAATCAGAGTTTCTTACCTCGGACGCACACAAGTATGGCTTGAGTCTATGACCATTTACTTTGAATTTGTTCTAAAGTTCAAGACCTTCAAATTCCACAGGTCCATGCGGAAAAACTTGAGTCACTCTAAATAGGCCAGACCACCTTGATTTCAGCTTCCCTGGAAATAACCTCAACCTAGACTGATACAGAAGGACTAGCATCCCTGGATAAAACTCATTCAGAAGGATTTTGTTGTCATGCAATTTCTTCGTCCATTCTTTGTATATCTTTTGAAATTCCCTTCAAAGTGATAGTGTTTTATACCTAGGGGGGGGGGGGGGGGGGTGGTGAATAGGTATAGTCCCAAATTCTCCCAATATTCAAAAATGCGGAATATAAGAATGAAATGAATACTTGAAATGATATAACAATTGTATAATATGAATCAATTCATGTAAGCATCAATATACAATAGAATCAATACAAGTGAACATATGGAAGATAAGGAAATATAAAGCGAAAATGAGACACAATATTTTTACGTGGTAAAACCTCAAAGAGGAAACATCCACGGGTTGAATCCACAACCACCGGCAAAGCAAATCCACTATACGAAAATGCCTTACACACTCAAAGCTATCAACACTATGATATCCACTTCAAGCTATCAAAACCTAATCAACCCTCGGGCTAGTGATTCACAAAGCCTACTCTCTATCCAAGATGTATCCCACACCTCTAGAGAGCAACTTCCTATCCAAGACTACAAAGCCTCTAAGAAGATTTCCTTGCTTAGCAATCTAGATCACTAGGATCCTAGTTAAGCTACCCTAGCTCAACCATCCGGAGTACGCAACTCCTTGCTAAGACTTTTGCTTAGTTATCCGGATCCTCTTGATCCTAACTAAGACTTCTTGCTTGGCTATCCGGAATCCTTTCCTAGCCAAGTCTTCTTGCTCAAGACAAAGCTTCACTCACTTTGCAAGAGACTTCAACCTTTCACAAGGCAATGATCTAAGTGAAGTGCACACAAGCAATATGATGCAATCACAAACAAATAGAGCAAGTTGATCAAACACACTCCATGAACATGCAATTAGAGAATCTAGAATAAAGCTATCACAACTCAATCACAAAATGTATCTAGAAACCTAAGCATGTGAATTAACATCATTCATATTACTTTTCATCAATCAAATAAGACAATTAAAGAGATGATCAATAATGAAAGTAAGAAGAAGATGAATCACTTACAAACAAATAAAGCTAGATAATCAATCAAGCTCTATGAACATGCTTACATACATTCTAGGATATGCTTTCAACAATCAATCACAAAAATACCTAGAAATCAAAGCATGTATATCAATAAGAACAAGGTATGAATATTCAATATATCACACTAAAAAACCTAGTTCTTAGATCATGAAATTAAACCTAGAAAATGTCATAAAGCACATCACATATACCATTTCTAGAATCAATTTCAAGATTAATCAAGTTTAGCAAATATATGTTCAAGTAAAATCACAAAGCTAAAACTCAATTACCAAATGATCAACCACCCCTAGAATATGTTCTAACATCATTCTAAACATAAATCATCTATCAAATTGAAAGATTAAAGTGCAGATCACAAGATGAAGTGAGAAGAAGAAGTTTAACATACAACAATGAAACTCAGACTGAAGAACAGCATGCTGCGACCAATCACAAATTCAAATGACTCTGAAAATGCTTGGGATTTTTAGCTCTCTTCAAGACCAACAATTTTGGTTTTTGAATCACTCAATTTCGAGTTCGTATGAGAGAGTTATGATCAAAATAAGAAAACAAAAATCAAGAACAATTCTGCAGATTTTCAGATTTGGTGTTGTTCAAGTTATGGAAATGGAGGGAAGAGAGGTCATTTGAATGAAAAGGAAGAGGGGCATTTTTGTCCAAAAATTAGAGGAGCTTCAGCCATCCCACGTGTGGTCAGCGTGTGCCACACGTGGCAAGAGAGCTGGCTGGGCCGTGTGGCACACGTGGTCCACACGTGGTGGCCTTTGGCCAGCTTGCTCCTCTCGCGCACCTCGCACGTTCTTCGACCGTATTCGGTCATCCGAACTCCGAATTCGAATCCGTTTTCAGATTACGAACTGTGACTCCCTCACGCACGACAAAGACTATGAAAATTTGACAAATGGTTGAGAATTCATCTCGGAAAATGACGACGAACACAACTCAACGAATGAGAATGCAAAGTAGCATAACTACGTCGTATGGACTCGAAACTTAATGAATGAGTAACCGAAATGACCGAAACTCAATAAGGAATCAAATAAGATCATGTTCAAGTCCAAAACACAAGAAACACAAACAAATAAACACTATTCAACACAAGCATGCCATATCTAAGCGATAGTGAGAAAACATGCAATTCTACAAGATTGTCAACAATGAGATAAATGCATGTGCATGCTAAATGTGTGTGAAAGTGTTATACCAAATGTTTGAACTACGATGTAGGGACACACATGTATGAATTGTGTGTGTGTGCGCTAATGCCTTGCAAGAGGAAGAAGAATCTTGATACCTTAGCATCCAAGTAAGCGATGTTCCCCTTGAAGACGATATTTGCACAAGATGTTGCTTCTTCACCTTTGTGGCTCTTTTCTTCCAAGAAACACTTAAGCAACTACTAATACAAATATAGAGCGTTTTGCAATGGAATCAAGCCAATACAAATAACGGATCTTACATCTTTGTATTCTCATAGGAATTGTTCCGGAGCTCCTCAAGCACACTCATTTGCAATCTTCTTTCCTCCTATGCCTTATCTAAGTTGAAGTTCAGCTTCTTCAGTGCCCAATAGACATTCTATTCCAACTCTACTGGTAGATGACACACTTTTCCAACGACTATCCTATAAGGGCTCATACCTATTGGGGTTTTGTAGGCAGTTCTATATGCCCGCAATGCATTATTAAGCTTAGTTGACCAATCCCTTCGATTTGGTTGTACAGTTTTCTCTAATATTTGCTTAATCTGCCGGTTGCTCACTTTGTTAGGTTTGTAGTTTGTGTTGGCATATATTCTATATCAAAACGATGTTTTCCTTGTATGTGATTAATGGTCATAGGTTGATGATTTGAAGCTTCAAAGAAAGATGTGGCCAAAAGATCAAGCAAGAAGATGCCTTTGAAGTGGAATGGACTACTTTGCACAATTAAGGTAATATAGACCTCATTCTTCTTCAAGACAATAGGCACACACACAAAAATAATTTATATTTGTCCTTGCATCATTGTGCAACATTTATATAGCACATTCACATGTTTTTACATGCTTATGCATTGAACTCAAATTCTCATACATTGTAGAATTGCATGTTCTAAGACTATGTCTAGGAAACGGCATACATGTGTGACATTGTGCTTATATGGTTACGTTTTATTGTTTTTGGACTTGAACATGATCTCTTATGATTCCTTATTGAGTCCCGGTCATTTAGGTTACTCATACATTTGATTTCGAGTTCAAACGATGTAGCTACGCCACTTTTCGTTCTCATTCGTTAAGTTGTGTTTGTCTTCGTTTTCCGAGATGAATTCTCAACCTTCTGACAAAATTTCACAGTGGTTGTTTTGCATGAGGTAGTCATAATTCGTAATCCAAAGATGGATTTGAAATCGGAGTTCGGAGGCCCGGATACAGCCAAAGAACGCGAGCGGAGCGCGAGAGGGACAAACAAGGCCAAAAGGCCAAGCTTGTTGTCCACGTGTGTCACACGTGGTCTGCATGTGGATGACACATGGCTGCTCCTGATTGGGTGGCTTCTCACTCTCTCTTGCTTCCTTTTAAATATTTCCATTCCCTCCCATTTTCAAGTAAGAAGAAAAAGAAGAAAGAAAGAGTGAATCCCGTCAGAATTTTTCTCTCCAATTTTCTCACCTTCCAAACACCATAAATTCTTCATACGAAGTCAGATTTGAGTGATTCGAATTGGAGATTGTTTGTAATTGAGTTCTCTACCTTTTCCAAGTAATCTTGCAGTCATTTGATTGAGTTTTCAAGCTGTTCTACCCAGAAAATTGTGACAGCTCGTGATTTGGAGGTATTGACTTTATCTTTGTGATTTCTTCTTTTATAACCTTCAATTTGCTTGGGGTTTCTTCTTTTATATGTATGTATATGTTTAGTGAATGCTATTAAAAAAGATAGCTTCATAATCAATTTTAATCAAAAGTCCAATTAGAGACACTTGTGAACTAGAATATTTGATTCTATGATTTTCACATGTTTGAAAGTTGTATTGTGATTAGATTAACATCTAGGATTATTTGAGACTTGATTGAATGATTTTATGATTGAAAATCCTTGAAATATGTTTTGATCCTTTGATTGATGAAATCTTGGATGAAGGCTCTTGTATGTGTTTTTAGAGATATCTAGGATTTAATTGATTTATCAATATATCCTTTCTCTAAATCTTTGGCTAAATTACTCATTGAATACATTCTAGGTTTCTAGCATTTATTTGTATGTTTATAACATCTTGAAATCGTGCTTCATGATTATGATATTCTCAAGTGTTATATGTGTGAATGGAATTATGAGCTTTGTGTTTAGGTGTTTTCACATGCTCTAGTTTAATTCATGTTTTTGCTTCTAGACTTTTATGCTTGTGTTCTCACATGTTTAGGTCTAGTTATTCCATATAATAGATTGATCACATGTTATATGTTGTGTTGATTGTGATTTGCATCATTTACATCACTTAGATCATTTGCATTGAGGAAAGGTTGAAGTCTCTTTCAAAGTGAGTGAAGCTTTGTATTGAGCAAGAAGTCTTGGCTAGGTATGAGTCTCGGATAGCCAAGCGAAAGCTTAGCAAGGAGTTGCGTACTTCGGATGGTTGAGACAGGGGAGCTTAACTAGGATACTAGTGATCTAGATAGCTAAGCAAGGGAATCTTCCTAGAGGCTTGAGAGCTTTGGGTAGGAAGTTGCTTCCTAAAGGTGTAGGACACACCTTGGATAGGGAGTAGGCTTAGTGATTCACTAGCCCAAGGGTAGATTAGGATTTGATAGCTTGAGACGGATATCATAGAGTTGATAGTCTTGAGTGTGTATGTCCTTTTCATATAGTGGATTTGTTTTACCGGTGGTTGTGGATTCAACCCGTGGATGTTTCCTCTTCGGAGGTTTACCACGTAAAAATCTTGTTTTCATTGTCTTTTTCTCTATATCTTTGATATTGTGTATGTGTATGTGTTAACTTGTTGAATATCATTTTCTTGTGTTGTATATTTGAATAAGTACTTGTAAAGAGTGATTTGTAGAACAATCCTCTTTAAATCAATTTGTTTTGTAATCTTTCATATTTGGTTATTCTTGTATATTGATATATTTGATCACTTTTGTAATAACTTTGAACAATATTGATATACAAGATATTCTTTGTTTTTGTATTTTAGTGATATTATACCTCATACAACAACTTGTTATATATAGACATTGCTTAAATGATGATATGCATATCTTGTCTATATATGGATGTTCCGTTTATATGTTGTATGTAAAGCTACCTTGAGGGACAAACATAAGTTTGTTCAAGGGATAGAAATTAGGCGGAAAACCTATTCACCCCCCCCCCCCTTCCCCCCCCCCCCCCCCCCCCCCCCCTTTAGGTATGTTGTAAGCAATTTAACCTTGTGATCAAACCAAAATTGGTATGATTTTGACCCTCATTTCCAATTCTTTTTGCTTGATTCTCAGACATTTCCCCGTGTTTAATTGTGTTAAATTGAGTATTTCAGGTTTTATCAGGTTTCAAGAGCAATTGGGATAAAGTGGAGGACTTGTGTGCAAAAAGGCTCACAAATGGGAAGAAACAGGGCATTTTAGCCACTTAGGCAAGAGGAGGTCGCTACATGGTCGCCTTGGCGACAGAGGATTATTCAGAGCATCAGAAGGTCGCCACTTGGTCTCCATGGCAACAGAAAGTCTCTAAAAAGCATCAGGTGGGTCGCCATTTGGGGGTCGCCATGGCGACCCACCCTTGCAAATGGCGACCTCACTCCTTAAGGCAGGGTCGCCACTTATGGTCGCCATAGCGACCTTGATATGCAAATGGCGACCTCTTTACACTTTGAGGGTCGCCTCATATGGTCGCCATAGCGACCTTCATGTGCAAGTGGCGACCTCTTCATGATTTGCTCATGGTCACCAGTTGCTAAATGGCGAAAAAGATGGTTTTCATGGTGACCTTTTCATCTAACCGTTTTGCGCACCAGGGTCGCCATAGCGACAAAATAGCAAACTTGGCGCCACATTAGCGAATCAAGCAGTTATCAGTACATGTCCAAGAGTGTGTATATATAGAACGGCCTTCCATCTTTAAAGGAGATCCGAACCTTAGAGAAAGAGCACGAAATTGCTTCATTGAGATCTAGCTTTCTCATCCATGGCACACCATTCCTCATCCTCCATTTCTCTACTTGAACTTATCTAATCCCATCCAAACCTTAACATAGAACCTTGACTACTTCCCTAAATCATTCCTCTCCTGCCATTTCTCCACCTAAATTCCTTTGTCACTTTCCACCAAAACACCCACATTTCAAGACATATCCTCTACTTCCATTCCTTGCATTTAGGAGCATAGAGGAGACGAATGATCAAGCTTAAAGAAGATGACCCAAGGGTTATTTCCTTACTATTTACTTATTTTCATTTATTGCTAATATGTGTAACTAAACCCCTAATCTAGGGGATAGATTTGAGGATCAATTGATTGTGGGTATTAGCTTTAGCTTGTAATGAATCTCTTATGTGTTCTATTCATTCAAATTATTATATTCTATTCATTATGTAATTGACTTGTATATCACTTGTTAATTGCAATCTTGAGTGGAGTAATATGTTATATATTCATATGTGGATTGACACCCCTTGTGTGATTAAGAACCCATTGAATAGGATAGATTAGTGGTAGGTATGTCAACCCCACTAATCTAAGCCTTTAGTGGTTAACATAATGAGATTGGTACATTAAAGTAGATATATGGCATTACCCACATTCAATTGTTAATTGATCTATTCCCTAGCTATCTTATTAATTGTTTTCATCATTTTTCTTATCAAGGTTGTTGAGTATTCTATTTTTCATAACATTTGTATATTTTCAATTTAGTAGTTAGCATTGGTGGTTTTTGAAACCACACATTTATCAAACACTATGATTTATTTTATTTGTTCAAGATTAGTCAATCTATCTAATTAGCACTCCATATCCCTGTGGAATGAACTTGTTTACCATTTGCTATCAAATCATTTTAAAGGATTAAGTGGCTTAAAAAGGGTTTTCAAGAATCAAACAAAATTATATCATTTTTGTGAGTGCACGATGGCTCATCAAAAATTGGCGCCATTGCCGGGGAATGGTAGTGTTGATTACATAGACTCACTTTTCTTAGTATATTATTACTATGGTTTAGATTGTTAGTTTAGTATTTTGGTTGTTGGTTATTAACTTGTTCATAGTGCTATTTTACCTTTTTTTTCTTTCCTTGTATCTCTTTATCTATTCCTTTTTCAGGTGCTCAGTTTTATGCATGGTAGGAGATCTGTAGGTAGAGGAGTTCATCCCCCACTGAAAGGCACTAACCATGTGAGAGAGTTCGAAGCAATTCCGAGACAAACTATGAGTACGGAAGGACAAAAACCTAGGAGGGAGGATGAATGCCCTTTTAGAGAAGAGATGACTAAAGAAACTCACACCAACCGTGGTCAAAGGATGACCATGGGAGAGTATGCCCTGTCGGATATCGGGAACCAACCATCGCCAATTCTGTTAGACCCGGTTGCTAGGGGCTATGAGCTGAGGACGATGCACGTCAACCTTTTGCCCGCATTTCATGGGAAGCTGAGTGAAGATTGCCTACAGTTCATGAAGGAGTTCAGCGCTATTATTGAGACGTTCCCTATTATGCGTCTCTCTCGCGAGCAGTTGCAAATGTGTTGTTTCCAGTATTGTATGAAGGATGCAGCTATAACATGGCTAATGGGGCTTAGGCCGGGGTCATTGACAAGTTGGAGTCAGATTTGTAAGGTGTTCTTCAATAGATTCTTTCCAGCTAGAAAGGCAAAGGAGTTGAAGGTCAAGATTGCGGACTTTTATGAGAGTGAAGGGGAGTTATTTCATGAGTCTTGGGAGAGGTATCAACGTCTTGTGGCTCAGTGCCCTCTTCACATGTTCACCGAGGAGTATAAGGTGTCTTGCTTCTAAAGAGGTCTAACTCGTCTTTCCCAAGTATTGGTGGATAATGCTTGTGGAGTTTCATATGACACCAAGACCGCCTCGGAGATATATGAAATTTATGAGATGTTGGCACAAAACTCTCAACAAAGGAATGCAAATAGTATTCGAGGTGGGAAGTTTGATGTGAATGCTAGCACGAAAACCGCCATTGAAATCTCAAGGATAAACAAGAAGGTGGAGACCTTGACTTCACATATTGAGAGTATGGGATTTCCGAAGGCGGGGGTGAAGTTGCTAGGAAGGCAAGAAGGAAGCTCTAGTGGTCAATTCAGTGAGAACGAAGGGTTTGATGACCATTTCAAGGTCAAGAGCAAGATGAGGTACAAGCTATGGGATTCTAAGGACAAGGGAGCAATTCCTATTCAAACAACTACACTCAACCATGGAGAAACCATCCCAACCTCTCTTGGTCAAACAACAACAACATCTTGAACCCACCACCTAGGAATCAACAACAAGGAGGAAACCAACAACAACAAGGAATGAACAATCAAGGAGGTAACTCACAAGGAGGATACCGTCAAAGAGAACCACAAGGTGAATATCAACAAGGAGGATATCACTAAGGAGGATACCCCCAAGGAGGAAATCAATGGGGAAGGAATCAATGGAACAACAACAACAATGCTCAACCTAGCTCATACCAACCTCGCTGAAACATTGATGAAGAGATGAGAGGTATGATGCAAGGTTTCCAAAGAGCCGAGCATACCTTGACAAGTTTCATACAAGCTAGTAGCCAAAGGTTTAGCAACCTAGAAGCATCGTTTGGGAAATTGGAGACTCAAATGGGGCAAATTGCCGAGGCCCTCCAAAAGCAAGAGAAAGGGAAGTTTCCAAGCCACATCGAACAAGCTAAGGAAGGGAATTTTGTCAAGAAGGATGGAGCTAGAGATGAAGCAATGTTGTTTGAAGAAGCATATGTTCGGAAGGTTGATAATCCCGAAAGTTTTGTGATCCCCATATCAATTAGTGATAGTGGGGTGCTTAAAGGAGTACTTGACTTAGGAGCAAGTGTTAGTATGATGCCCCTATCAACTTATGAGAAGTTGGGTTTGGTAGGTTTAAAGCCAATAGGGAAGAAACTCATGTTAACGAATCAAACTTCACTAACATCAAGTGGTGAGATAAGAGATGTTCCAATTGTCATTGACGGAATAGTGGTGCTAACGTATTTTGTGGTGCTAGACAATGGTGACAAATCAAATGATGTTAGGGAGTGGCAAGTTCTACTTGGTAGACCATTAATGGCTACCGCTCAAATGAAGATCGATGTGTGCAAAAGAAGAGTTGTTATGTATTCATTTGAGAAAGAACTTGAGATTGACATCACCATATGCAATGATGACCTAAAAAGCATTGGGAGTTGCTATGTGGTGGAGGTGCAGCCACCAAAGACAAAAGGTGGAAAAGTATGTGACTTGGTACAAATGTATGAGAAGAGTAGCCAAGAAGATGAAGTTGAGAGCATAGGTGACTCCGAGATTGAAGGACTCAAGAATGCCAACCAAGAGCTCATGCTTGAAGTAGAGGTGCTCAAGGCGGAGAAATATGCTCTAAAAAAGAAGCTAATGCAGCCGTCAAAGACGATACGGAAAACAAAGGTTTGGATTTCATGGAGCGGAGGAATCGACTCGAAGTCAAAGGGTGCGGAAAGAAGGAAGCAAAGACTCAGCTTGGTCGGAATGGTTAAAATGGTCAGAATAGTCAAATTTCGGGGGTCTTTTCAGAGGGAAAATGAACTCAAAATAGACATTATAATATGTTTTCGAAAAGCCCAAGACGAGCCCTACAAATGTTATGAAGACTCCGTATTCTATAAAGGGCTGGAGAATATCCAATTTCGGCCATCTAGATTATTGCGCGAAGACTTGAGCTGGACGAGATGATCCGGGCTGATTTTCGTGGACCTCTATAGAAATCATATGAGGTCGGATTGTCTATTATAATATATTTCCGGAAAGCCCAAGACGAGCCCTACAAATGATATGAAGATTCCGTCTTCTATAACAGGCTGCAGCATATCTGAATCTAGCCGTTTAGTTTCTGGCGCACCAAGACAGAAGTTTCTTGTTTTATGGTTTTTAAATAGTGTCATGATTCAGTACATTTATTTTATTTCCTTTTAGTTTATATGTAATTAGGTTATTAATTATTTTATGATTTGATTTTTAAATCAAATCCAGTTTCCTTTTCTAGATAGGTTTTTAATGTTTTTGAATTCTTTTGATTTTTAGGAGATTTGATTTCTTTTCCATTTAGGATTCTTTCCCTTTTGTTTAGGATTTTCTTGTTAGTCAAGTTTTGCAATTCTATTTAAGTAGATTGTATTAGGGTTTGAAAGGTAGCTTTTGATTAATAAAATTCAGAGATGTTTCTCAACTATCCATTTACATTATCCTTCGTGCGCGAAGTCGATTATCGTATTTGAAACCTAATATTCCGGTATTCGTGCGCGAATCAATGGAACGTTAGTAGGTTGTTTTCAATTTGTTTCTTGCAGGTTTTTCTCGACAGAGCTTCCGCTACATCAGTTTGGTATCAGAGCCTGGTTCGTTCGGGACATCAACATGCCACCAAAGAGACGACAACCTAACCAGATTCCCATAGAAGAAGCCATCGAACGTAACCGCATGGCACGATTGGGGCAACGGGTTTCGCAATTAACTAAGCAAATCGCTATGTTAATGGCCAACCAAAATACCTTCCGTCCCCTAGACTCAAGTTCGAATGGAGACAAGGAAGGGAGTAATGAGGATAGCAGCGAGGAAGACTTGGTTCCGCAGCTGCGTCGAAGAGCTCGAGCACTTGAAAATAGCTGGCGGTGGGAGTCGGGTATGCAGACAGATATTCCAGAGTTTCAGGGTGACCTTACGCCCAAAGAATTCCTCGATTGGCTTGGAGTCGTGGAGGAGATCTTGGAGTTTAAAAATGTGCCAATGAATTCAAGGGTAGCCTTGGTGGCAACTCGGCTTCGAGGACGGGCAGCCGCATGGTGGCAGCAACTAAAACTCTTACGGACTCGAATGGGAAAGTCAAAATTAACGGATTGGGAGAAGATGAAGAGAAAGATACGATCAGAATTTTTACCCCATAACTTTCAGAAATTAATGTACCAAAAATTGCAAAAATTGCGTCAAGGTTTGTGGACAGTTGATGAGTATACAACGGAGTTCTACCAACTACTTGTGCGTAACAATATTCAAGAAACTCAAGATCAATTGGTATCTAGGTATTGCGGTGGCCTTCGTTCACAATCGTTGAGGTTGTGAAACTCTTTGACCCAGGTACTGTATCTGCAGCCCATCAAAGAGCCTTGCAAGTGGAGAAGACTGTCACACGTAGAAGAGGAGGTGGACTGCGATCAAGCACCAGCAGCGGCAGTGCAACCAGCCGAACAGCGGTGGGCAGTAGTGGCGTCATTCCACGTCCAGTTGCTAACCTGAAACAGCAAACTAGGTCGTCGAGTGGGTTGAGATGCTTCAGTTATGGTGGCGTTGAACACAAACAGTTCGAGTGCAAGAAATTGGGCAAGAAAGTATTGATCACCGAGACGAAAGAAGAAGAAGAAGCAAGCATTGGAGCTGAACCCATATTTGATGAAGAGGAGGAAGTCTAAGAAAAAAGATGTGGAAGTTGGTGAAGAACCTCAGTTTGACGAAGTAGAGACCATGGAAGAGGACCTTGTGGACAGCGACACTGGTGCTTTGTTGATGGAGCAGCGTCTCTGTGCAGAGATGCAGCAGTTTGAAGATGAAGATGAAGATGAAGCTGAAACAGGGGACGAACTGCAGTTTGATAGAGAGGAGATGGTCAATGAAGATTGGGTGGAGGGCGATGTTGGCCCGTTGTTAATGTTAAGACCTGCTTCCATAACAATTAATGAAGAGTTTGGACCAGAAATAGCTGAAGGGGAATGGCCGGCAGCAGCAAAATGTGACAAGGAGGAGGCTTTGAGCGAAGGCAACACAGCTGCTGAACAAGGGACAGCCATAGTGATGAGGCATGTGTGTTCGTCTCCACGTGTTGATGGGAGTGATTGGCTTTGGAACAATGTGTTTCATCCGACTTGTACCATACTTGGCAAGGTGTGCCGATTTATTGTTGACGGAGGAAGTTGCGAAAACATTGCGTTTGCTGACGTGGTTAGCAAATTGGGAATCAAGACCGAAAAGCACCTGACACCGTATAGGTTGATGTGTTCAATTTACCTTTCCAAAATTCGAGGACGAATTTTCTCCAACCTGGAGAGAATGATGCAGCCATCAAAGACGATACGGAAAACAAAGGTTTGGATTTCATGGAGTGGAGGAATCGACTCGAAGTCAAAGGGTGCGGAAAGAAGGAAGCAAAGACTCAGCTTGGTTGGAATGGTTAAAACGGTCAGAATGGTCAAATTTTGGGGGTCTTTTCAGAGGGCAAACGAACTCAAAATAGACATTATAATATGTTTTCGGAAAACTCAAGACGAGCCCTACAAATGTTATGAAGACTCCGTATTCTATAAAGGGCTGTAGAATATCCAATTTCGGCCATCTAGATTATTGCGCGAAGACTTGAGCTGGACGCTGTGAGCTGGACGAGATGATCTGGGCTGATTTTCGTGGACCTCTATAGAAAGCATATGAGGTCGGATTGTCTATTATAATATATTTCCGGAAAGCCCAAGACGAGTCCTACAAATGTTATGAAGACTCCGTCTTCTATAACGGGCCGCAGCATATCCGAATCTAGCCGTTTAGTTTCTGGCGCACCAAGACAGAAGTTTCTTGTTTTATGGTTTTTAATTAGTGTCATGATTCAGTACATTTATTTTATTTCCTTTTAGTTTATATGTATTTAGGTTATTAATTATTTTATGATTTGATTTTTAAATCAAATCCAGTTTCCTTTTCTAGATAGGTTTTTAATGTTTTTGAATTCTTTTGATTTTTAGGAGATTTGATTTCTTTTCCATTTAGGATTCTTTCCCTTTTGTTTAGGATTTTCTTGTTAGTCAAGTTTTGCAATTCTATTTAAGTAGATTGTATTAGGGTTTGAAAGGTAGCTTTTGATTAATAAAATTCAGAGATGTTTCTCAACTATCAATTTACATTATCCTTCATGCGCGAAGTCGATTATCGTATTTGAAGCCTAATATTCCGGTATTCGTGCGCGAATCAATGGAACGTTAGTAGGTTGTTTTCAATTTGTTTCTTACAGGTTTTTCTCGACAGAGCTTCCGCTACATCAGAAGCTTGATGACTTAGCAAAGCGGAATCATAAGCTTAAAAAGATCAATGTGGCTCTCACCATGGAGAATGAGGTAACGGTGAAAGAGCTTGAGGATTTGGCTAAGCTCACCGAAGAATTTGAGGAAGAATCCTCAAGAAAGATGAGGAAGGCCCTTATGGGTGTAGATGCCAAGAACAAGGCACTTGAGGAAATGAAGGAGGAATTAAGCAAGAGAGAGATGTCCTTAAAGGTTGCTAAGGTGAAGGAGTATGCCTATTTGGGGAGATAGATTGGATGGACCAAGCCATCAAGAAACTCACCAAGGATGGTCCCTCAAGGCCTCAACCTCCAATGCAAAAGGGGAGAATTCCTTCATATCCTTTAACTTGCTATTTTTGTCATAAGAAGGGTCATATTAGATCTAGGTGTTTTGATTCTTGAAGCATGCTAATCATGATAGAACTAGACCTAGAATGAGATCTAACCATGTAAAGAAAATTTGGGTTAGGAAGGATTTGGTAAATCAAGTTCGGGATGAATCTATGGGTCCACTTTGGGTAGTCAAGAGGAAAATGAATGATTGCATAGTTGACTCATGTTATGAGCATCACGGTTCCAATTCGCATGTTAGGATGCGGTAGTGTGGACTTGCATTTCTTTTTACATTTCATGCTATGAATAAATGATTGTGTGTTTTAGTTTAGTTTGTGGTGTGTTTCTTTTGTTTGCTTTGTTTTTCTAATAAGTGTCCATTTATTCTTGCTAGTTGTGTGTATTGTGAGCATATATGTGTATTGTGTTTCATTGCAGATTTTGATCAAAATGCACTCGGAAAAGGACTTCAAGTAACTGTCGTAGTTTGGCTGCCATTTGCAAATAGCGACCTCATAAGTGGCGACCTTACTTATAAGGAGAATTCAGGGTTGCCATCTATAAGGTCGCTATGGCGACCAATTGATGCAAATGGCAACCTGATCAGACCTGGTGTGGTAGCCATATGGTCGCCATGGCGACCAACTGATGCAAATGGCGACCACATGCAAAATGCTAAAATCTTTCATGGTCGCCATTTGGTCGCCATGGCGACCGAGAGACACAAGTGGCGACACAGGCGTTCAAGCTATAAGTGTGGAAAGCAAAATAGAATGCCGCACATCAACCTCTCTTCACAAATTCTCTCAATTCCTAAGCCGTGACACACACGTAATCGTCAAATCCGGTAAGCAATCACTCTAGTTCTTCAATTTTTCCATTCAAATCCTTCATACATTGCATTTAGATACACTATGGGTGGTTTTGAGTTTGATTTGAAGTGAATAGTGCATAGGATTGGGGTTTGTGTGGTTTTGATTCATATAGAAGTGATTGAGACAGTGTTGAAGTAGTTTTGTTTGATTGTGGTGCACTCAGAGAGTGCCGGATTGGTGTAGAAGCGCCGTTGAGCTGTTGGATTTTTGACAGAATTTTCAGTTCCGAGTTACGTGATACTATGGCTCCCAAGATGAAATTGCCAAGCAAAGGAGGTAAGGGTAGCAAAGCCCCCACTCCTAAGAAGAAAGTGGTCCCAGAATGTAAGCTGAATAGGAATTTCTAAGACTGATTGGAGACATTTGCTGAGAAGAAGGCCTGAGAGGGGAATAGATTTGGAGAGTTTAGTGAATATCCCAGTTCCAGCAACAGTGAATGACATGGGATGGGGAGGATTAGCAGCCACTCCTCCACACTACAGTGAGAGTTTGGTGAAGGAGTTTTATGCGGGAATGAATCATGGGGAGTACATGAGGGGTGGTCCTATTCTAGTGAGAGGGGTTCCCATTTATCTGAACGCAACAGACATTAACATCTACTTCGGGACAACATTATTGGATTTTGAGGGGTTGCATGAACAGATGGTGGAAGGGATCACCACAAATCCCTTGTATGTGAAGAATTCAGTGGAGTTTGCAAACACTTTGACCATTACTCCTATGACTATCTGGATAGCAAAGAGATTCCCTCTCAGGCAGTCGAATTTGAAGATTGAGCATTTTCCTCAACTTGTCACTTAGGCTGGTTTCTCACAGATCCACAGTCCCATTTGAGGTAGCCAGGATTCTGCATAGTATCATTGAGATGCAGCCTATTGATGTGGGTATTATAGTAAAGATAGAGATTCAGAGGATTGGAAGGAATGAATTAGAGACAGACATCCTCCCTTTCCTATGTTTGATCACAGAGGCCTAAAAATTAGCGGGTGTAGATGTATCTGGGGACATACTTAAGCCCCCCATGTCTGATATAGATTTGATCACTTTGCGACGCTCGATGATGAAGCGTAGGGAGATACCAACCGGTGGGAAGCGTAGGAGAGTACAGAGTTCAGAGGTAGGCACTAGTGTTAGGGCAGAGTTTGAGAGAGTTATTCTCGATGAGGACTGTTTTGATGATGATGAGGATGAGGAGGTTCATGTTATTGATGATCTTAGGCAGCCTTTAGGTCTTTGGATTTTGGATAGAGTAAAGCGCATCTTGGGCAGTCAGACCACTGACTTCAATATACTTCATGCTGATAATCTGGTGTTGGAAGAAAGGCAGAAGACCTTAGAGAACAGACAGCTGAACTTGGAAAGTCTGATTCAGGATTTGAGCGAGATAGTTATTACAGGGTTTACAGACCTCCGACATGATCTGAGGCTTACACCATATGTTAGGAGGCCGAAGAAGACTACCACTAGGACTCCACCTATCCCAGCCAGAGCATCAAGACCCAGTACAGAGGAGCCTGATTTTGTTTTCTAGACTGCACAGTTTGCTGCTGAGGAGGTAGCTCAGTTAGAGGAGGTGATGACTCGTTCCATGACGGATCAGGGGACCCGTTATACGGGGGGACCTCCCATTGATGAGGCTGCTGCACATAGGAGATGGAGAGAGGAGCAGTCTAGGAGGGCGGATGTGGCAAAGGAGCAAAAAAGGAAGGACCCGAAAGGGAAGGGTAGAGTGGAGCATGATGAGGAAGAGGAGGATTCAGACTAGTTGGCATCCTAGCATTTCTAGGATTTATTTTGGACTATCATCATTTGCATCTTCTATTACTTTACTTGGACATTGCCAGCATTGTGTTTTTACTTTCGGATTATTTTGTTGGATATTTTATTTGATTTATGCTTATTTGCATTTCTTGCTCTATATTTTTCTTTATTGCCTTTATTTTGTTTCTGCATAGAATAAGGGTGTGAATTGGATTTTGGTAGTGGATTTAGGACATTTGTGCCTTATTGATATATTTTGATTGTTTGGATTTTGTGAATGGATGAATGAGAGGGCAACATGCCGGATTATTGATATCTTTTGTTATTGCCTTTGCTTGTTGGATTTTTGCTTGAAATTTATCGGGTTGCACTTGTTGATTTTATTTATACCACCCATGAACATTTAGGACAATGTCCAATTTAGGTTTGAGGGTACATTTGCCCAATGCCATTGTGCTTGGTTTTCAATTTGTGTGCCAAATTTTTCGAAATTTTTTGCGATATTGCCATATTTGAGCATGCTTTACTTGTGGAGATTGTTCTTTACATGATGTAGTGATGAATTGTGCATCTTTGCTAGTGTTTGGTTTAGATTAACACCATGCCACTTAGGGTGTCATTGAACAAAATGTGTTAATCTTTATCTCTTAATGTTGAGTGAATTATCAAATTTGCTTGAAGGCTAAGAATTAATAGTGGAGATTCCCGTGAGGATCAAAAATGCAGCCTTTAAAAAAGCATACGTTGAGTTGTAAAATATTCACTCTTTAAACACTCACTCTCAAACACTCATACAAGCATGTATTGGTCTCATTTGCACTAAATGTTGTTTGCCATAGAATATTCTGGACTGCTTGTGGATGCCTTATTTTGCCTAGTGGACAAGCCTTCAAAAATGATTTTAGGCGATGCATGTGAAAAACCATTATTGGCCTAAACACTTCCAACCAATATGAATATGTGTGCTCCCAAGCCCCTTTGAAGCCAAACACATTTTAAGCTTTTCATTCATGAACCACATCTACATGAACCTTTAGCCTTACGATAATTGACCTACCTTGACCAAATGATTTACTAAGGCTTAGGAAATCAATGTAAAATTTTAACTTGAAAATGTAAGGTGTGTACCTAGGCATGTAAATGTGTGCAAAGAGTCTTGCAAAGCAAGAATGTTTGAAAAGAAAAATTGAAAGAAAACAAAAGCTTGAAAAGAATGTGAAAAGAAAAGAAAATGAAAAGCATGCAAAGAAAAGAATTGGCCTAGAAAAGAAAGAAAAGTAAATGAACTACTCAATTTGAAAATAAGAGTAGCATGCACATGTAGAATTGTGAGCCTGGACACCTTGAAGTGTGAACAATATGTGTGAAACTTGTGGAACTCCTAATTAGAATGTATGCCTTAGTGTAATCATTAGATTTCTTGATATCCATTTTCCCATTCTTTGTTTCACCATAACCTTAGACCCCATTACAACCAAAGAAAAGACCTTCATGATCTTTAGGATTGTCCATTTTGTACAATTTGGTTGATGCATGTTCTTTCTAATTCATGGCTTGCAATTCCATTCATAAGACCACTTTTCAGGAAATTACGTTTTTAATGATTATCATGTGCAATCAATTAGATGCCATAACATGAATTCATATTGCACATGTATGATGTTGAGTGAACCTAGGAGTCTTAGAGAAAAGAAGAGAGAATCCGGTGAGGTTTAGTATCAAAGCAAATTACATTCTAAACTAAATAACACCTTTGCTGTGAAGCTTTGGCATTTTGAATGTGAGATCGCATTGCGTACAATCATATCTAAGGGTGGCACGTTTTTAATCTTTACTTGACATACTCTTACATGTTGAAGTCCTCACTATGGCATAATTGTTTTAATCTCTTCATCTTGGCCTCACACATTGACTATAAGAAAAAATAACCTTTGAAATATCTCGATGCATGTCTTTGGGGGTTTGCTTGTGATTGTTTTGCTCGAGGACTAGCAAAAGATTGGTTTGGGGGTATTTGATCAAGCCAAAATTTGTATGATTTTGGCCCTCATTTCCAATTATTTTTGCTAGATTCTCAAGCATTTCCCTGTGTTTAATGGTGTTAAATGGAGTGTTTCAGGTTTTATCAGGTTTCAAGAGCAATTGGGATGAAGTGGAGGACTTGTGTGCAAAAAGGCTCACAAATGGGAAGAAACAGGGCATTTTAGCCACTTAGGCAAAAGGAGGTCGCTACATGGTCGCCATGGCGACAGAGATTATTCAGAGCATCAGAAGGTCGCCATTTGGTCGCCACTTGGTCGCCATGGCGACAGAAAGTCTCTAAAAAGCATTAGGTGGGTAACCATTTGGAGGTCTCCATGGCGACCCACCCTTGCAAATGGAGACCTTACTCCTTAAGGCAGGGTCGCCACTTATGGTCGCCATAGTGACCTTCATGTGCAAGTGGTGACCTCTTCATGATTTGCTCATGGTCGCCACTTGCTAAATGGCGAAAAATATGGTTTTCATGGCGACCTTTGCATCTAACCGTTTTGCGCACCAGGGTCGCCATAGCGATAAAATAGCGAACTTGGCGCCACATCAGTGAATCAAGCAGTTATCAATACATGTCCAAGAGTGTGTATATATAGAACGACCTTCCATCTTCAAAGGAGATCCAAACCTTAGAGAAAGAGCACGAAATTGCTTCATTGAGATCTAGCTTTCTCATCCATGGCACACCATTCCTCATCCTCCATTTCTCTACTTGAACTCATCTAATCTCATCCAAACCTCAATACAAATCCTTGACTACTTCCCTAAATCATTCCTCTCCTACCATTTCTCCACCCAAATTCTTTTGTCACTTTCCACCAAAACACCCACATTTCAAAACATATCCTCTACTTCAATTCCTTGCATTTAGGAGCATAGAGGAGAAGAAGGATCAAGCTTAAAGAAGGTGACCCAAGGGTTATTTCCTTACTATTTACTTATTTTCATTTATTGCTAATATGTGTAACTAAACCCCTAATCTAGGGGATAGATTTGAGGATCAATTGATTGTGGGTATTAGCTTTAGCTTGTAATGAATCTCTTATGTGTTCTATTCATTCAAATTATTAGATTCTATTCATTATGTAATTGACTTGTATATCACTTGTCAATTGCAATCTTGAGTGGAGTAATATGTTATATATTCATATGTGGATTAACACCCCTTGTGTGATTAAGAACCCATTGAATAGGATAGATTAGTGGTGGGTATATCAACCCCACTAATCTAAGCCTTTAGTGGTTAACATAATGAAATTGGTACATTAAAGTAGCTATATGGCATTACCCACATTCAATTGTTAATCTATCTATTCCCTAGCTATCTTATTAATTGTTTTCATCACTTTTCTTATCAAGGTTGTTGAGTATTCTATTTTTCATAACATTTGTGTATTTTCAATTTAGTAGTTAGCATTGGTGGTTTTTGAAACCACACATCTATCAAACACTATGATTTATTTTATTTGTTCAAGATTAGTCAATCTATCTAATTAGCACTCCATATCCATGTGGAACGAACTTGCTTACCATTTGCTATCAAATCATTTTAAGGGATTAAGTGGCTTAAAAAGGGTTTTCAAGAATCAAACAAAATTATATCATTTTTGTGAGTGCACGATGGCTCATCACCTTGTTTGTATACTTTCAATTGGTATCAGAGCGGGTCGTCGGATGGCACTCGACAAGATCTGGATTATACTTACAAGTTAATTGCTTAGGTTTTTGCTAGTATGGTTTTCCAAGATGATGTGATGACCGAAGGGGCTTCAAATTCTTGGCCTCCTCTTCTCAAGGGCACAACTATGGGTTTTGAAAATTGAGGATGAAGGCATACATTCGCTCTATTGATGAGAGAGCTTGGATGACCGTTGAAGAAGGTTATCTTGCTCCCAATAAGATTGAGAATGGAGTGACCATTTCCAAGCCTAGGAGTGAGTGGTCTACAAATGAGTTCGAGTTAGCAAAATGGCATCATCGAGCCGTGAATGCTATTTTTGGAGGTGTGGATAGTAAATAATTTAGCTACATCCAATACCTAGAAACCGCAAAGGAAGCATGGGATGCACTCCGGGTCACTAATGAAGGGACTAAATCGGTGAAGAAGTCTCGTCTTCAATTGCTCGCTTCCCAATTTGAGATTTTACAAATGGGTGAGGAAGATAAGTTTGTTGACTTCCAAGATAAGCTACTAGACATCACTAACAAGTGCCAAGCACTTGGTACTCTTATCTCCGGTGAAAGGCTAAATTGGAAGATTCTAAGATCTTTGCCAAAAAGGTTCAAAGCCAAGGTTACCACCATTGAAGAGAGCAAAGACATTGACGTCATGAGCTTAGATGAACTATTAAGATCTCTTCAAACTTTTGAGGCATGCATGAAACCAAAGGCTAAGAACAAGGGTTTAGCTCTCAAGGTTGTGAAAGAAGCTAGTAATAGTGAAGATGATGAGGAGATGGCATGGTTGGTTAGAAAGTTTAGGAAGTTCTTGAAGAAAAGAGCCAAGCCAAGTGGCAAGTACTCAAGAGACAAGGAAGTCAAGAAATCATTTACTCCACCTCATGAGAGGAGTGGTCAAGTCAAAAGCAATAGAAAGGTCCAATGCTTCAAGTGCAAAAAGATAAGACTTTATGCTTCGAATTGTCCAAATGGTGATTCTAAGAAGGACAAGAAAGGAAAGGCTATGACGGCCACTTGGAGTGAAGATGATGAGTCTAGTGATAAGAAGAGCTCAAGTGATGAGTCTTCAAGTGAAGAAGAGATAGTGAGCAACTTTATTGGCTTCATGGCTTCTTACTCATCTTTAGATGATGTTAGTCAAGATTCTTTGGAAAATGAGGTTGATACAAATCATCAAGTGTGCTTAAGTGAGAATCCTACCTATGATGAACTTTTGGCTAACATGAAGTGTCTTGAAGATAGTTTGAAGATAGTCTTAAGTAAGGTAGACGAGAAGAATGATTTGATCAAGATACAAGTGGATGAGTTTGTTTCAACAACTCGAAGGCTCTTGGGGTGAAAAGAATGCTATTGCCAAGAAGGTTAAAGAAGCTGAAGGGTTTGTTCTTGAAAGGGATATGATCATCTCTAGTTTGACTTTAGGAGGCTCAAGTTACGCGGTAGTTGAGGAGAAGCTCATAGAAACATCATTTCCTACAAGCAAGGTCATAGTTGACAAGAAATCTCCTAAGAAGAGACGTTCCAAGACCAAGAACAAATTGAAGAATAAGGTACCCTTTGAAACTACCACTTGTGCTTCTCCCATCCCGAAAGGTAAAATCTTTTCTTTTGTTCCCATATGTCTTTTTTGCAATACCGCAGGTCATATTAAGCCCAAGTGCTATAAATTCATTGAATATTGCAACATGGAAAATGCATCTATGAATAGAGAGATTACACTAAAATTTAAGCATGCTAAAGCTTTTGAATATGGAAAGCATGTTAATGACACAAAGCATGTTAAAAATTTCCGGAATGTGAAGAATAGAAACCTTGTTAATATTGACAATGCATATGGTGCTAGCAATGTTGGAAAAAAGAGTATTAATGATATTATTGTGAATCAAGTTGTGGAAGAACTTTACTCTAGATTCAACATTGTTGTCAATAAAGATCTTGATGATGTTTATGTTAATTCACCCAAGACAAAGTTTGTCAAGGGTGAGTGCTCTTACAAATAATGTAAGTTGCACATGTGATTTAGCTTTGAGTTTAGTGTCTTGTTGTTAAGAAACTTAGCTTGTTTTTCTTTGTATCTATATAACTTGACATGAACTTGGCTATCTCACATTCTTTGCTATAATAGTTGAAATTTGTTGATTAACTTTTGAGAAGTTGCATATCATGATATCTATATGGTGATAATTCTTGTTAAGGCTTTTAGAGACAATAATTTTTGTTTGTTTGAGTTGAAATGCTTAGCCTTTAGTCTCTTGGAATCGACACACCTATAAATTGTAGTCATGAGGACATACAAGCCAAGATGACTAATAAAAAGGGTAAATGTCTTGCATTTGATGAAAATATATTGCAAAGGTATGTCTAATATCACATTGCTTGCTTATCTCTATTTAATCTTTCAACTCATTGTTTTATCACTTCATGTAGCATGTCATACTTGAGAACTAATATAGTGTTTATATGGTCCTCATTGACATTTGCTTATCTAAGATCTTTTGGTGATAATTGTTCACATTGATCTTATCATGATGTGTGTTATTGTTTGTATGATTGTTGAGTGGCAAGTTTTTGAAAAATATGTTTCATATTCTTTGAAAGCTACTCTCTTGAGAAGTAGAGATCTTAAGTAAGTCTCATTACTTGCTTTTTGATCATGTTCTTTTAAGCCTTAAAAACTTGGTTTCAAAAAATGCACTTTGCTTCTCTTATATGGTTTGTTATGTCGTTGGGTTTGATATATGTGTAAGTTTTGGATACTCTTGATGTTCTTTAATTAGTACATTTAAAAATGACCTTTGGTTTGTATCCATTTGCTTCGGCAATATAGTACTTAACGAGCACCCTCTTGGAAAGGGCTACACACATTGGTTGTGAAGCCGCCCAATGTTGGAAAGGGTTACGCCTTTGTAATGAGTGAAAGCTGCCAAGAGGTGTATAAGTTTTCGTTAGAAAAATCAAAGTAGAGTTGAAAAGAATCAATAAAAAAAATACTTTGATTCAAGCCTAAAACACTCAAAAAAAAAAAAAAAAAAAGGGCTATATGGAGTTTAGTTGAATAATCAAATGAACTCGGGTGGTCAAATAGAATCGGGGTAAACAAGCCGCATGCACACACAACGCTCACATGTTAAAAACTATTCTCTTTAAAAGCAAAATACGGATAAAAACTGGTTTGACCTTTTAATGGAAAGTTTAAGGATGAATAGTTGTTGAAAATGTTTGCATGTTTGATTACTAAACTACTTCATTTCATATTCTTGAAGCAAAATCTTTACACACTCACATTTGCTTATTCAGTATTTTGATACTCTAGTAATTTTTGAAGATATATGAGAGTGGTTGAAAATCTAGATGTAACTCTCTTTGTTATATGGAGCTTATTTGAAAAAACTATGGAAATTGCTTGAGATATGAATGTGTGGTGATTTTTGTGAACAATTGTTTATCTGGATTTTAGATAGGGTATTTATCAAGGGGGGCATAATATACTATGTTTTTGTTCTCTTTTATGATTTGTTCACATGATTCTTCAAGAAAGTTGGTTGTTGGCACTATTCTTGTTTTTGATAAATCTTAAGATGCTATGCTTATTATATATGTGTATATTGATTTGTTCAAAAATAATATTTTTGCCTTGTATATGTTTATTGGTCACTAACTTGTTTTAATGTTTCCACTCATGTTTGTTTTTTTTATAGTATTTTTGTGATACAAGGTCATGGGAAAAGGTAAAAAAGTTGTTGGCAACATTTCTTCCATTTCCGTGGACAAGTCTAAGCCTACATCTTCTACCAAAGTTACCAAAGCTAATAAGTTGAAGGATTTGGGAATCTTTGGATGCAAAAAGATTATTCAAGAAAGAGAAAGAGGTATATACTTGAACTCTTGTGTTGATTCTTATGTTCATAAGGCTATTTGTGAAAGAAAGTGAAACTCTTGGATTGACTCAATATGATAAGGAGAGTACCACTATTGAAGATGCCGTTATAAATATGAGAGGAGTTATCTTTAGAGTTAATGCTTGGAAATTAAATGAGTTTCTAAAGTTGCCTTATGAGATTGAATTGGATTTCCTAGGTATTGATGTTGTGGAAAACCTTGATTTGATAGGTAAAACTCTTTGTGATGACATTAATTTCGAGTGGGGCAAGCGTGCTTTTATTAAGCAAAGTGAGTTGACAAAGATTAGTGCAGTTTGGCACTTATTTGTTTGTGCTAATTTAGTTGTCTCTACTAATGCAACCGAACTTAATAGAGAAAAGATTAAGATCGTATATGCTTTAGTGACTCGTAAACCCATTAACCTTGGACAAGTGCTTATTGAGCATATTGAAAATCCGGCATGTTCAACTAGGTTGGAAAAGAAATTATCTTTTCTGAGTTTCATTTCTCATTATTGTTTACCCATGGGGTTGAAGAATCAAGAGAATGATGTTCTTTTACCTCCTTTGGACAAGTTAAGTGAAATTCGTGTGGCAAGAATAGCATACAAGGGTAAGGGAGATTCTAGTGATACATTCAAGCTATTTGATGAATCATATGATTCAAGCCATGTATCTTGTGCACCTATTCTTCCTTCGTGGGCTTTGCATTTGAAGAATGAGGTTGAAGAGTCGAGGAGACAAATTGAGAAGTCACATCGGAGGATTGAAGAGCTAAATGCTAAAGTTGAGCTTCAAGATGAGAAGATCAAGGAATTGGAAGGAAATGTCTCTACTCCAAAGCATTACGCAAGAGCAACCAATAGCTCAATTTTCCTGGGTGGCAAAAGAGGCTAGAATGACTTTGAGGTATATTTTCTTAATTCTTCTTCTTTGGCTTCATATCATGTCAAAAAAAGGGAGAATTATAGGGAGATATATATTAGTCTAGCTTTCTTAGTTCTCAATTTTTTATGTTTTTGATGTATTTTTGTTTATGTCTTGAACTATATGGCTTGTAATATTTTTTATTAACATTGGCTAGAATATTTTGATTGATAACATGTATTTAGAGGGAGCATACATGATATCAATGTGGTCTTTAAATGTTTTATTTTCTTGCTAATAAATATATATTGTCATATGTGTTGTCTCTTGGATATTTTTGTGCTTTCAAGTTATTTTTTAGGTGATATCAAGAGAAGACCAAGATGAAGTTCAAGACTTGTTGTTGGAAATTTTGTCAATATGTGTAAATCATTATACTCATTGTGACTAAATTTTCTTTGTAATTGTTTTAGTTTTTGTATAGGGGTTTTGACATGGAATTTGCCAAAAGGGGGAGATTGTTAGGTTTTTAGCTTGTGTTGACATATATTCCATATCAAAACGATGTTTTCCTTGTATGTGATTAATGGTCATAGGTTGATGATTTGAAGCTTCAAAGAAAGATGTGACCAAAAAGATCAAGCAAGAAGATGCCTTTGAAGGGGAATGGACTACTTTGCACAATTAAGGTAATATATACCTCATTCTTCTTCAAGGCAATAGGTACACACACACAAATCATTTATATGTGTCCCTGCATCATTGTGCAACATTTATATAGCACATTCACATGTTTTTACATGCTCATGCATTGAACTCAAATTCTCATACATTGTAGAATTGCATGTTCTAAGACTATGTATAGGAAACGGCATACATGTGTGACATTGTGCTTATATGTTTGTGTTTTATTATTTTTGGACTTGAACATGATCTCTTATGATTCCTTTTTGAGTCTTAGTCATTTCGGTTACTCATACATTTGATTTCCAGTCCAAAAGATGTAGCTATGCTACTTTTCGTTCTCATTCGTTGAGTTGTGTTCGTCTTCATTTTCCGAGATGAATTCTCAACCTTTTGTCAAAGTTTCATAGTCATCATTATGCGTAAGGGAGTCATGATTTGTAATCGGAAGATGGATTTGAAATCAGAGTTTGGAGGCCCGGATATAGCCGAAGAACACGAGCGGAGCGCGAGAGGGACAAGCAAGGCCAAAAGGCCAAGCTTGTTGTCTACGTGTGAGCCACGTGTGACACACGGGCTGGACAACCTTCTGTCCACGTGTGTCACACACGGTCCACACGTGGATGACACATGGCTGCTCCTGATTGGGTGGCTTCTCTCTCTCTTGCTTCCTTTTAAATATTTCCATTCCCTCCCATTTTCAAGTAAGAAGAAAAGAAGAAAGAAAGAGTGAACCGCGTCAGAATTTTTCTCTCCAATTTTCTCACCTTCCAAACACCATAACTTCTTCATATGAAGTCGGATTTGAGTGATTCAAATTGGAGATTGTTTGTAATTGAGTCCTCTACCTTTTGCAATTGATCTTGCAGTCATTTAATTGAGTTTTCAAGGTGTTCTACCTAGAAAATTGTGACAGCTCGTGATTTAGAGGTATTGACTTTATCTTTGTGATTTCTTCTTTTATAACCTTTAATTTGCTTGGGTTTCTTCTTCTATATGTATGTATATGTTTAGTGAATGCTATTGAGAAAGATAGCTTCATAATCAATCTTAATCAAAAGTCTAATTAGAGACACTTGTGAACTAGAATATTTGATTCTATGATTTTCACATGTTTGAGAGTTGTATTGTGATTAGATTGACATCTATGATTATTTGAGATTTGATTGAATGATTTTATGATTGATAATCTTTGAAATATGTTTTGATCCTTTGATTGATGAAATCTTGGATTAAGGCTCTCGTATATGTTTTTAGAGATATCTAGGATTTAATTGATTTATCAATATATCCTTTCTCTAAATCTTTGGCTAGATTACTCATTAAATACATTCTAGGTTTCTAGCATTTATTTGTATGTTTATAACATCTTGAAATTATGCTTCATGATTATGATATATTCAAGTGTTATATGTGTGAATGGAATTTTGAGCTTTTGTGTTTACGTGTTTTCACATGCTCTAATTTAATTCATATTTTCTCTTCTAGACTTTTATGCTTGTGTTCTCACATGTTTAGGTCTAGATGTTCCATAGAATATATTGATCACATGTTCTATGTTGTGTTGATTGTGATTTGCATCATTTGCATCACTTAGATCATTTGCCTTGAGGAAAGGTTAAAGTCTCTTTCAAAGTGAGTGAAACTTTGTATTGAGCAAGAAGTCTTGGCTAGGAATTAGTCCCGGATAGCCAAGCGAAAGTCTTAGCAAGGAGTTGCGTACTTTAGATGGTTGAGCTAGGGGAGCTTAACTAGGATCCTAGTAGTCTAGATTGCTAAGTAAGGGAATCTTCCAAGAGGCTTGAGAGTCTTGGATAGGAAGTTGCTTCCTAGAGGTGTAGGACACACCTTGGATAGAGAGTAGGCTTAGTGATTCACTATCCCGAGGGTAGATTAGGATTTGATAGCTTGAGACGGATATCATATAGTTGATAGTCTTGAGTGTGTATGTCATTTTTATATTGTGGATTTGCTTTTCCGGTGGTTGTGGATTCAACCTGTGGATGTTTCCTCTTCGAAGGTTTACCACATAAAAATCTTATGTTCATTGTCTCTTTCTCTATCTCTTTGATATTGTGTACGTGTATATGTTAACTTGTTGAATATCATTTTCTTGTGTTGTATATTTGAACAAGTACTTGTAAAGAGTGATTTGTAGAACAATCCTCTTTAAATCAATTTGTTTTGTAATCTTTCATATTTGGTTATTCTTGTATATTGATATATTTGATCACTCTTGTAATAACTTTGAACAACATTGATATACAAGATATTCTTTGTTTTTGTATTTTAGTGATATTATACCTCATACAACAGCTTGTTATATGTAGACATTGCTCAAATGATGATATGCATATTTTGTCTATATATGGATGTTCCGTTTATATGTTGTATATAAAGCTACCTTGAGGGACAAACATAAGTTTGTTCAAGGGGATTGAAATTAGGCAAAAAACCTATTCACACCCCCTTCCCCCTCTGGGTACGCTTTAAGCAATTTAACCTTGTTTGTATACTTTCGCACTTCAACTTGTCCTGAAGTCTGAGGATGGTACGGGGTTGCCACTTTGTGTTTGACACTATATTTCTTCATTAATGAGGCAAAGACCTTTTTACAAAAATGGTTCCCACCATCACTTATGATTGCACGAGGCGTCCCGAACCTGGTGAATATGTTTTCTTTGACAAACTTTACCACCACGTTGCTATCATTAGTCTTGGTTGCAATTGCTTCAATCCATTTTGAGACATAATCCACGGCAACCAAGATGAATGTGAACTTGTGTGAAGATGGGAAGGGGCCTATGAAACTCTTCCCCACACATCAAATATCTCTACAACCAACTGGTTTGAAAGAGGCATCTCATCTCTTTTACCAATGTTCCCCGTTCTCTGGCACCTATCATAAGAAATACAAAAGGTATAAGCATCTTTAAATAAAAAGGTCCAGAAGAAACCTGATTGGAGAACTTTCAAAGCAGTCTTTTTGGCACTAAAGTGCCCTCCACAACTAAGGTTGTGGCAGAATTTTAGCACATCTTGCTGCTTTTCTTCAGGGACACATCTTCGAATGATCTGATCAGTGCCATATTTGAACAAGTATTGCTCATCCCAAAAATATTACCTGGTGATGGAGATGAATCTTCATTTTGCTTGCGAATTCAGATCAGTTGGTATGATGCCATTTGCAAGATAATTCACTATATCCGCATACCATGGATCATTGACTCCCACATTCATTAGCTGTTCATCTGGAAAATTCTCATTAATTGGCACAAGCTTAGTACTTTTTCCCCAGTCTTATCCTCCACTAATCGAGAAAGGTGATCCGCTACCACATTCTCGCTGCCCTTTTTATCCCTGATTTCCAAATCAAACTCCTACAACAAAAGGATCCACCGGAGTAATCTCGGCTTCGCTTCCTTCTTTGTTAGTAAATATTTCAGAGTAGCATGATCAGAATAAACAATAACCTTGGATCCGATTAAATATTGACGAAATTTTTCCAAGGCACTAACAACAGCAAGTAATTCTTTTTCTGTAGTTGAGTAATTCAATTGTTCATCATTCAAAGTGCGACTAGTGTAGTAAGTAACATGTGGTAATTTATCTACTCGCTGTCCTAAAATAGCACTTACAGCATAGTCTGATGCATCACACATTAATTCAAATGGAAGAGACCAATCAGGAGGCATGATTACAGGGGTACACGTCAGTTTATCCTTCAAAGATTTAAAAGCATGCAAGCATTCATTATTGAAAACAAATGTAGATTCCTTGGTCAAGAGGTTACATAGGGGACGACTAATTTTTGAAAAACCTTTTATAAAGTGCCTATAAAAACCTGCATGACCAAGAAAACTCCTCACACCCTTCACCGAAGTGGGGGATGGAAGTTTAGCAATTACTTCAATTTTAGCCCTATTTACTTATATGCCTTTATCAGATATCACATGTCCTAGCACTATTCCAGATTTCACCATAAAGTGGCTTTTCTCCCAATTAAGAATTAAATTGGTCTCGGTGCATCTTTTCAAAACACTAGTTAAGTTATCAAGGCAGTGGTCAAAAGAATTACCAAAAATAGAAAAATCATCCATAAATACCTCAATATACTTCTCTAGCATGTCGGAGAAGATCGACATCGTGCATTTTTGGAAAGGGGCATGGGCATTGCACAGCCCAAAAGGCATTCTTCTATAAGCAAAGGTTCCGAAGAGGCATATGAATGTTGTCTTCTCTTGATCTTCTGGAGCAATGTTAATTGTACCCTGAAAATCCATCCAGAAAGCAGTAAAAAGCATGTCCCGACAAACGTTCGAGCATCTGATCAATAAACGGCAAAGAGAAGTGATCCTTTTTTGTTGCCGTGTTGAGTTTACGGTAATCTATGCACACTCTCCATCCCATTGTCTTCCTAGTAGGAATCAACTCATTGTTCTCATTAGCTACCACCGTGATCCCAGATTTCTTTGGTACAACATGGACCAGACTTACCCACTTACTGTCAAATATAGGGTATATGATACCTACCTTAAGTAGCTTTAAGACCTCTTACTTGATGACCTCTTTCAAGTTCGGGTTAAGTCTTTGTTAAGCCTCTCTAGATTGCTTCATACCATCTTCTAAAAGAATAAGGTGCATGCAAATGGCAGGGCTTATTCCCTTAATATCCACTATGGTCCATCCAATGGTGGCTTTGTGTTCTTGAAGTACCGTCAAAAGTCTCTCTTCTTATGCATCTAGGTCAAAGGCTATAATTACTAAAAGAGTTTCATTCACCCCTAGGAAGGCATACTTGAGGTTAGAGGGAAGTTGTTTTAGCTCTAGTGTAGGGGGAGAACTCATAGATGAGATTAATGACTTGTTGATCTCATTTTCTATTTCAGCACTTACTTCCTCAATATCAGAATCCTCTTCTGAAACTCTAACTTGTTGAATTTCTTCATCATCTTCAAATATCACAAACCCAATCTAGCAATTCCTCGGATATTTCTTCTAACAATTCATCTTGCACTGCCGACTTCACCACTTCAATTGAACTACACTCAGCTGAGTAACAATAATCGGCTGCTTCAGCGAACTTAAGGGATTCAAAGACTTTAAACTCTATGGTTTCGTCTAACACAGTCATCGTTAGCTTTCCATTCTGGACATCTATAAAAGTCTTTGCAGTTGCCATAAAGGTCTCCCTAAAAGAATAGGCTTGCAGTTTCTATCTTTAGCTCTTTCATCCATGTCTAGAACCACAAAATCAGCAGGAATGATGAGGTTGTCTACCTGGACCAACACATCTTCAACATAACCCCTAGGGTATCTGACAGAACCATCGGCAAACAAAAGTGACATGGTTGTCTTTTTCAGATCATTTAGTCTCAATTGCTCATAGATAGTTGAAGGCATCAAATTAATACTAGCTCATAAATCTAACATGGCTCTTTCCAAAATTGTACCTCCAATAGTGATGTTAATGCAAAAACTAGCTGGGTCTTGTAATTTTGGTGGCAACGACTTTTGAAGGACTACATTAACACTTCCAATCATGAATTCTTGATGATTCTCCACAAATCTTGTTTTGTATGTATGAAGGCTCTTGAAAAACTTGGCATATGCTGGCATCTTCTGAATCATCTCTAGTAAGGGCAAGTTGACATTGACTTTTGAAAGGATGTCATAGATGTCTTTGTATGACTTTTCCAACTTGCTATTTTGTAATCTTCCTAGGAATAGAATGGGAGGAACATATGGATTGGCTGACTTGTGTAGGAATGGTGAAACTTTAGATTTTTCCACCACTATCTCTTCCTCCTGGGATATGATGTTCTCTTTTGAAGGACCTGAAACAGTAGTAGATTTATCAGAAAGTTCAGCAAGTCTTTTATCAATTAGTACCTTACCATTCCAGAGAATTGTCATAGCCTTTGCTTGCTCAGTGTAACTTGGAAATTTTCTATGTTCGTTTCTTTAATTAGCCTCAGCTAATTGTCCAACTTGTATTTCTGTTTTCTTCATTGAAGCATGAATATTCTGAAATTTTACCTCGTTATTTTGTTGTTGTTGCTGGAGTGTCTCCATTCGTTGCTCCATCCATAGGAGTATATCTTCTATTGATGGCCTCTTGGGTTGGGGTTCAGAATTTTGTTGAGCTCCGGTGTTAATTTGTCTCTGATTGCCATTGTTGCTTCCCCATTGGTTACCAGTGCCTTGATTATTGTTTCCCCATTAATTACTAGAGTTCTGATTGTTGTTGGTCCTTGAAAAATTGGGATGATTTCTCCAACCTGAATTATAGGTGTTGGAATATGGATCATTCCTAGGTCTAGAATTATAGTAGTTCATAGCTTGAACTTCTTCTTCCTCCTCAGGTCCAGGACCTTTTGCTTGGTGTTCTCCCATAAAAACTCTTTGTTTCAATTGCCCTATATCAGTAGCAAAAGTGTCCATCTTTTTCATCATTTGTGTCATCCGAATAGAGCTTTCTATGTTGGCATCTATGGTATAGATTCCCTTCTTCCTTCTGAAATTCTTATGACGAGAGTTCTGGGCCAACTTTTCAAAGATAGTGTATATCTCATCAGGTTGTTTGTCATACATGGATCCTCTGCGGGCATTGTTCACTAAAAGACCTGATACTTCAGTCAAACCTCTGCAGGCATTGGTTCAGACAGTTGCCACAAAATAGCATCAGCAGTTTCGATCAACTCAGCTAGGCTTTCACACAGCAGTTTATGGGAAGCCTTCAGCGGAAGAAATCTCTAGCCCATCTTTCAAGTTTAAAACAGGGAAAGAACGAAACCATCAGGGAATACTTAGCCCATTTTAATAGAGAGGCATTCAGAATAAAGGATTTCAATGATATAGCAGCCGTTAACGCCTTCACCAATGGCCTTCAGAGCGGCTCATTTTCATTCCGGTTAAGGCGATAGAGGCCCTCCACGTATCCGGAATTAGTAGAAGTAATAGCTGAATACGCTATGGCCGAGGAGGAAGAAGTAGCCTAGGGTGGGACTTTAGTACACGGTACACGACCTGAAAGAATAGAAGGGTTGAGAGTCGATACACCCAAAGCAAGACAGAAGGAGAGGCGTCTCGACCACAACAAGGGAATTCGGAAGAACGATACTCGGGATGGCAGAGATTACCTAAGAAGTAGGTATTCAACCTACACACCTCTTACATGCAATGTAGAAACCATATTCACAATAGCTCAGGAAAAAGGGATACTTCGATGGCCCCAGAGGATGAACGCCCCCCCGCACAAGCGACCAACGGAGAAATATTGTCGGTTCCACCGCGACCATGGTCATGAGACATCGAAGTGTTTCCAGCTAAAAGAACACATTGAAAGTCTAATCAAAGAAGGACATTTAAAAGATTACTTGATCAAGAAGGATAATGGTCGAGGGCCAAAGCTAGACGAAAAAAGGGATCCGTCCCAGAAAAGTCCATAGAAAGGGAGTCCGATTCATACAATTTCAAGAGGGCCGAACACCGGCCATAGTAATCGATAGAGGAAAGCCGAGATACGAAGAGTTTCGGGAAAGGAGGTTAACCTTACGTAACAAATCCAGAAAAGGTCAAAAGAGGGTTGGAGTCCAATATCTTTTCAGCCAGAGGATGCTGACGGATACGACGCCTGACCCAACGACGCCATAGTGGTCGAGTTGCAAATTGGCCACAAAGATGTCCGAAGGATCCTGATCGACAACGGCAGTTCTACAGACATTCTAAACGAGTCGATTTTTCGACAGCTGGGGTTCACGCCTAAAAACCTCGAACCATTTGATGCCCCATTTCTGGCCTTCGACAGAGCCGAAATACGCCGGCTTGGAATGGCGAAGCTCCCAATCAGGGTTGGCCATTACCCTACCAGGCGAACGGTGATGATTGAATTCGTAGTAGTCAGCATCCCTAATTGGCCTTACAACGCCTTTATGGGAAGACCTTTTCTTAATGAAATAAGAGCGGTAACGGCCACCTATTGTCTCAAAATAAAATTTCCAACCGAGTTCGAAACAGGTGAAATCAGAGGCTCCCAGGAGACGGCACGAATGGCAAACCTCTCAACATTCACTACCAAAAAAGGAATAAAAGAAGTACTCCAACAAGATGAACCATCGGCCGTTCAAAAAGAAAAACGGGCGACGAAAGATTCGATCGAACGAAAGATGCCCATCGAAGATACGGCCGAAACCCCAACAGAATTTGCTCTAGATCCGAGGGAACCAACCGACAAAGATCGAGAGGATGAGATTAAGCCAATAGATAATATTGAACTCGATCAAAGTATGCCTGAAAGAATGGTGAAAATAGGGAGCCATTTGAACCCTCAGTTAAAAGCTAAACTCTCGGCCTTCCTAAGAGAGTACGCTGATGTTTTTGCATGGGGCCTGATCGAACCAAAATTGGTATGATTTTAGCCCCTCTTTCCTTCTCCTTTTGTTTGATTCTTGGGCATTATCCAATGATTTAATGGTGTAAAATCAAGTGTTTCAGGTTTTATTAGGTTTCAAGAGCATTTGGGATGAAGATGAGGACTTGAGTGCAAAAAGGCTCACAAATGGGAAGAAACAGGGCATTTTCGCCACTTAGACATAAGGAGGTCGCTACATGGGCGCCATGGCGACAGAGGATTCTTCGAGTCATCAGAAACTCGCCATTTGGTCGCCACTTGAGCGCCATGGCGACAGAAAGTCTCCAAAAGCATCAGGTGGGTCGCCACTTGGGGGTCGCCATGGCGACCTACCTCTACAAATGGCGACCTCTCACGAACAAGGCAAGGTCGCCACTTATGGTCGCCATGGCGACCTTGATGTTGCAAGTGGCGACCTCTTTACATTTTGAGGGTCGCCACTTGAGGTCGCCATGGCGACCTACACTTGCAAATGGCGACCACATAGGAATTCCAACGTAGGAATTCCAAAGTGGGAATGGTCGCCACTTTGTTGTCATGAGGTCGCCATGGCGACAGAAGAATCCATGAAAGGTCGCCATTTGAGGTCGCCATGGCGACCTAGAAGGACAAGTGGCGACCACGTTGGAATTCCAGCGTAGGAATTCCAGTGTTGGCATTCAAGAGGGGTATTATTGTCATTTCATACCCATTTCGTACCCTAGCTTTTCACACCTATAAATACATCACTATTTTTCCTCTTTTAGACAACTCTTGACCACTAAGAAACCTTCTTTCTCCACCATTCCTTTTCTCTCAATTTTCTCTCCTACCTAAACTTAACATCTAGATTACCTCCCCTAATCATTCCTTTTCTTCCCATCTTCTCCACAAATCTCCTTAGTCACTTCCCATTTGACTCCACCTATCTAGACACATCCTCATCATCCACTCTTTACACAAGGAGCATCAAAGGCAAGGAAAGGATCAAGCTTACAAAAGGAGACCCATGGGTGATTTCCTAATCTTTTACTTGCCTTCCCTTTGTTTGTAATATGTGTAATTAAATCCCCTTTCAAGGGTTTTGATGTGAAAACATTTGGATTGGGATTTGCTTAAGCTTTAATATATTTTTAATCTCTATTTGTGTTCTATTCATTTTATAATTAGATTCTATACATTATGTAATTGACATGTATACCCACTAGTTGATTATAATCTTGCTTAGGATAATTTGTTATATAATCTTGATTGGATTGACAACCTTGATGGATTGAGAACATAGTGACTAGGATAGATTGTCGGAGGGTATATCAACCACGATAATCTAAGCCGTTAATTGTAACAAATCGATCCCGCCGTGACCCCCTCTCCTTAATCGGTTAGGCATTGCAGTGGGAAGTTGTTTAGGGTTCATAATTATGGCCTAAACAGATTTTAGAAATCAATTGGTTAACATTTACGAGATTCGTTCACTAAGGTAGCTTGATAAGCATTTCCCGGTAATTCATTTGTGATCCCATTAATTCCCTAGCTATTCTCTTAATTGTTAATTCCATTTATCTTATCTAGATTTGTTAAGTACTCTTTTATTAGTTTATTAGGTTTATTTTTCATGTATGTTTGATGGCTTGACAACCCATTCACTCATCCATATTTTTATGATTTATTTTATTGCATATAGATTAGTTAATTTGTTCAACTAATCACTTTAATTCCCTGTGGAACGAATCCCACTTGCCACTTTACTAAATTTCAATCTAAGTGGTGAAAAATCGGTTTTCTAAAAGATCACATTTAAATATCATTTTGTTGAGTACATAAACGACGCTCATCAGGGCCACAAGGATATGACAGGCATTGACTCAAGTATAATCACTCACAGCCTATCAGTCAGACGGGATGCTCGCCTAGTGACTCAAAAAAGGAAATGTTTTAATTCTGAAAGAAATTTGGCCATCAAAGAAGAAGTAAAGAAACTATTAGCTGCCAGATCCATCCGGGAAGCGACGTGCCCAGAGTGGATAGCCAATGTCGTTTTGGGAAAGAAAAAGAACGACACCTAGAGAATGTGCGTAGATTTTACAGATCTGAACAAAGTCTGCCCAAAGGACGGTTTTCCCCTCCCGAGGATTGACAGATTAGTAGACGCCACCTCCGGACATAAGCTGCTTAGCTTCATGGACGCCTACTCAGGATACAACCAGGTAAAGATGAATGGCCCGGACAAAGAAAAAACCACGTTCATCACAGACCAAGGGTTATATTGTTATAAAGTCATGCCTTTCGGACTCAAAAATGAAAGTGCAACTTACCAACGATTAGTAAACCGGATGTTTACCGACCAGATAGGTCGGACAATGGAAGTCTACGTAGATGATATGTTAACAAAAAGCCTGACGGCCGATGAGCACGTCGACGCACTCTGGAAGACGTTTGCTACCATCAGACATTTCGGGATGAAACTAAACCCGGCAAAATGTGTGTTCGGTGTCCGAGCAGGAAAGTTCCTCGGTTTCGTCGTACATCAAAGAGGCATAGAAGCAAACCCAAACAGATAGATGCTCTTATTAAAATGAGGCCCCCTCGAACTTTGAAGGAATTCCAGCGATTGACCGGTTGTCTTGCCGCACTAAGCCGATTTATATCAAAATCAACAGATAAGTGCCTGCCTTTCTTTCTTTAAAGCCCTAAAAAAAGGCAAGGTTGTGGAATGGACTCAGGACTGCGAGGCAGCATTTCAACAGTTGAAAAAAATACCTTGGCACGACACCGTTGTTATCAAAACCAATCATTGGAGAAACTCTTTTACTATATCTTTCAATCTCCCCAGCCGCAACTAGTTCAATTCTCGTCCGAATTGAAGAAGGATCTCAGAGACCGGTATATTACACAAGCCAGGCATTGGCCAACCCACAAACAAGGTATTCAGAGGCAAAAAAAATGGCCTTAGCACTAATCGTATCTGCCAGGAAGCTTAGGCCATACTTCCAGGCTCATCCCATCACAATCCTGACCAATTGCCCACTAAGGCAAATCTTGCAAAAACTAGAAGTGTCTAGTCGGCTGACAAAATGGGTCATCGAATTAGGAGAATTCGAAATCGAGTACAAGCCAAGATCATCCATCAAGGGCCAGGCCGTATCCGACTTCATAGCAGAATTCTCAGAACCCACGGTCAACATAAAGGTAGCCGAGGCCGACGATCTACAGAGTAACTATCCTTGGAAGCTCCATGTCAACGGATCATCAAATACCCACGGAAGTGGAGCAGGAATAGTAGTGACCACCCCTGAAAATGATTAGATAGAATGTGCTTTCAGGTTTGAATTTAAAGCAACGAATAATCAAGCTGAGTACGAGGCACTTCTAGCAGGAATGAGAGTCGCCACAGCTTTAGGGGCTGACAGAATAGACGTATACAGTGATTCTCAACTAGTCGTCAATCAAATTCACGACAAATATGAAGCCAAGGAAGAAGGGACGACAGCCTATTTGGCCATAGCAAAGCAAGCCATCAGACGCTTCAAAACTTTTCGGATTACCCAGATTCCTAAAGTTGAGAACAACCATGCAGACGCATTATCCAAACTAGCCTCTGCTACTAACGCGATTGTCACCAAGATGATATCGGTAACACACTTACAGCTCCCGAGCATTTACCATAATAATCGACTGATAATTGTCGAAGTCAACCTAGTCGAGACAAATTGGATGACACCGATCAGATCTTTTCTAAAGGACGGTCAAGTCCCGAAAGATAAAATAGAGGCTAGGAGACTCCGGGATCGTGCGTCCAGATACACAATGGTTGCAGATGAGCTATATAGAAGAGGTTTCTCAAGAGCATTACAACGTTGCGTGGGACCAGCAGAAACGGAAAAAATCTTAGGCGAAATTCATGCCGGTGTATGTGACAACCACATAGGCCAGCATAGTCTAGCTCACAAAGTAATGAGACAAGGATTCTATTGGCCGATGCTGTTTGAGGACGCAAAAAGGGTGGCAACAAGTTGCGACAAGTGTTAGAGAATAGGAGATAATATCAAACAACCGCCCAAATGGCTCAGAACAATGGTATCAGCGCATCCTTTCGATCGTTGGGGAATTGATCTAATCGAACCTATGCCAATAGCTAAGGGTCGGGCGAAATATGCCATCGTAGCAGTAGATTATTTTACGAAATGGGTCGAAGCAAAGGCTCTTGTCCAAATAATCGAGGAAAAAACCACAGATTTTATCAAAAAATCGATCATTTACCGGTTTGGTGTCTCAAACGCCATAGTCACAGATAACGGGACACAATTCAACAATTTTAGCTTCGGGAGATTTTGTGACAAATGGAATATCAACTGGTTATTCGCTACCCCGGCACACCCACAAACCAACGGACAAGTCGAAGCAATAAATAAAATACTCAAACACAACACCAAGTCCAAGCTGGACGTCAAGAAAGGATGTTGGGTAGATTTATTACCCGAAGTTCTATAGGCATACAGAACGACATCAAGAACGTCAACTGGAGAAACACCATTTGCAATGGCATTTGGAGCCGAAACGGTCATCCCCATAGAAACGGAAGTAGCTTCACCTCGGATCAGATTTTACGACCAAGATAACAATATCGCTCTTCTAAGCTCCGGCCTCGATGATTTAGAAGCACGAAGAGACAAAGCTCAAACCCGAATGGCCGCCTATCAACAGCGGATTGCCCGGCACTACAGTAACAAAGTCAAGCCAATACAGTTCCGAGTAAACGACTTAGTACTACGAAGGGTAATGCCTAACACCAGAGACAAGGCCACTGGAACACTCGACGATAAATGGGAAGGACCTTACCAGGTGGTCGGCATAGTCGGGCATGGTGCTTACCAACTAGCAAGACCAGGGGGAGGGATCATACCTCGCCCATGGAACACCCAGTATTTGAAAATCTATTATCAATAGAAGGGTACACATCCAGAAAGACAAATAGGATGAACACTTTTTGTGACAGCTTCCGAGCGTCAAACTTCTATGTAGCCTGAGGGCATAAACCATCAAGAAAGGCCTTTGAGCCAATAAATAACAGTTTATTATTTAAAGAAACATTCGTTAGAGTATTCAATCATCCAGCACATGAAACAAAACGAAAGCACAAAAATAGTGCGAACTTGGTTTACGCAGGTTGTTGTCAAACGAATCATTACCGAGCACAGTAAAAACTTGCAGAAACAACCAAGTGAAATTTGAATTACAAAGGTTATGGCAATACTGGGTCATAACCAGAGGCTAAAAAACCATCAAATTAATCAAATCGAAATCTCAAAAGCAGACTAATGCAAAGAAGAAATAAAGATAATTCTCATAGATATATACTTCCAACATACAAAAGCCAAACGAAGGAATGACAAAGAGCACATTCCAACCTGACCATTAGCATGATTGAACAAAAATCGAAAAACAAAAAGCTGATTCTTTAAAGAACAAAAAAAACATAAGGCGATTTTCCATGACTTTCAGCTATCAACTAAGTCTCCAGCCGACCCCCTTTCATCAACTCCAGTGTCTCCTTGAAACCCTTCGCCGGGAGTATCTTTTTCTTCCACTTCATCGCCTTGGTCTTCGTCCCCTTGCTCTTCCCCTTCCAAGATCTCATCTTCATAAAACTGATCATCTTCAGACTCAGTATCAGGGCCATAATCGATAAGAGGATCGAGCCACAAATTGCCCGGACAAGAGTTACCGAAACATTGATGGGTTTGAGCTTCCAGATCAGTATGGACGTCCAACAAAGGCATTTTCTTCCTCTTTCTATCCGACTCCCACCTCGTAACTTGTTTTTTCAGGTCTAGCTCGGCCTCCTGCAAGTTGAGTCGCATGGATTCATCAATCTGATCGGCCACAACAGGATAATCCAAAGATAGAACGAGGTCTTTACAAGCATTAACTCCCTTCACAAACTCCTTGTGGGCAAACGCCTCGAAAGCAGGAGAACGTTTGAAAAGGCTAATTGCTGGGATGCCAAGTTCGGTCTTTACCGTCTCAAAATCTCTCTCGTATTCCTTGAGATGAAAACTGAGAGAGTCCCGCTGTTTCTCCAAAGCGACGATCCGATGACTATTTTCTTCGTTTTTCTTCTTCTCGGTAGCCAGAACTGTCCCATGATCAGTAAAAAGCCTACTATTATCAGCCAGAAGCCTACCATTATCAGCTAAAAGTCTATTCTTCTCTTCAACCAAATTATTTACTTGACCGGTGAGCTTTTTGTTCTCCTTCATCGCTAAGTCACATTTCCATAAGAACTAAATATTAAAAAAAAAAGGATCAACCAGGAAGCTAAGAAATACACCATGGTACGTAGGAGATGTTCCCGAAAACTTACCATGGTAAAGAAATGGAGACTTCGTTGGCATTGGTCGGCCATATCTTCCCTCTTGAAAGATTCAAAATCCTCGGCAGGCCCAAAGGTAAGCTCCCCGGCCATAGCCCAACGCAGTGTGACTGAAGGGTCCAAATAATCAAGATCCGACACCAACGGTCTAGTTGAGTCGGCCGGAGCAGGATGAGCTGACCCTTCCCCGCCAAAAAAGCCTGATAGGGTGGCAGAAGGGCGCAATAAGTCTTGACCTGAAGATCGGTCGGGTATTACAGATGAGTCACCATCCGGAAAAAGATTCGCAAAGTCAGTTGCAACAGTCTTGGGAATTTTTGTCTAGGAAGAGGCCCGAGGTCTCTGAATACACTATCAATTGGATCACTCCCTGAAAACTCGCTACTCCCCTTCTTGGGCTTCAAGGGAATACTAAGGGTTCGTGAAGTCTTCGGGCCCTTATCAGGAATAAGTTCCCCCATTTTTCACTTACGAAAGATCCCGATCCGACCCTTTGGGCCCCCCATAGGACCATCAACTTTGGTTTTAGAGATAGCGGCCGCAACACGGGAGCCGGACGCCGAAACTTTCGAAGTCAACATAGAAAATTCTAAACCCTCGGCCACTGTCGGGTCATCAGGTGGTGTAATGCCTTGTTTTTCGGCTATCTTCGCGTCTTCTTTACTAACGGCTTTCAGACTTTTCAACATACGTATCATCTTACCAAGAATTGGGTCCAGATGTAGAACTGCAAAACAAAGTTTTAGGAACAAAAAACAAGTCGGACTTACGCAAACCACATATACTCACTATGATTATGGTCATTGATTAACTCCGGAATCAAGCCAAAAGCTTCCAACTTGTCCGCGGTCACCAAAGTCTTAAAATTTCGGCTGTCCATCGTGGTCTTGACCGCCTGCGAAACCCGGTCAGCCTCGACACTGGTAAGCTTCGGCTGATCTGTATAGGTGCCAGAAAGTGAGATAAGAAAATAGATCGCATTAGTCCATAGCTCTATTTTTTATTTTTTTTTCGAAAATATATATCAGGATATACTTACCGGCCTTGCAAAAGTGTCGAGGAATGTTCAGCTCTGCTCCGTTCGGTTCGTCCGAGGGTTTCTTTCCCCAATTCCCTTCAATAAAAAACAAACTTCCTTTCCAATACTTGTTGGAACTTGGAGCACCCCAAATAAGTCCATTCTTTTTCTGGGCTTCCTCCTTGCTCGGCAAATCCAATTTTCCTTCCATCCGTTTCCCATCTTCCCCAATAGGCAGCCACCTGGAAGAATGATAAGAAGCCAAATAGTATGAACCTGTTTCATGGACAGACTTACGGAGGATCAAACAGTGCTTTATTTCATTCACCGTGGGTGCGCCAAAACCCAAGTCACGCCAAAGGCAATAAAGCCCTATCAGATTGCGGTACGCATTCGGGGTCAGCTACATTGGCGAACACTTCACCGAACTCAAAAATCGAGCTATAAACCTAGGTATAGGCAACGTAACCCCACAACAAAGAATAAAACCATATATAGCAACACAACCTGGAGAGGGATTCCAAGTAGCATTCTCCCCAGGTAAACGCAACACAACCTCGGACGGAATACGAAAAAAGGTCCTATATTCTCTCAGGCACCTTTCATCAACTGCATTAGCCTCACAATCCACGAAGGATGGATTCTCAGAAGAAAACCGAACCTAAATGCCACGATGATCTTCAACGTCTGACTAAGTAATCTCCTCTTGGTCAGCGAGCAGATAGGGACCCTTAGATGCCTTTACCACCATGATGTTTGGAATCGTTTGAATCGGCCGAAAAATCTGAGGAGTAAAAATCGGAATCAAATCACGAAAATCAGAGATGCGTAAGGAAAGGAAAGATTGAAATCTCCTAGAAAAACCAAAATCCCAACGTTTTAACTTCTTCTATTAGATCAACAAAAGGGAACCATCACCGGAATTTAAAAAGAGAAGAACGCATGAAGGAAAAATCTTGAAACTTACCAAGAAAAACGGAAGGCGAAGGCAGTAAAAAGAAGACACCCGGATCGTCGGTAGCCAAAGAACCTCGTCGGCAAGAGTAGGGGAAACACCCAGATCACCAGCGGCCCAAAGTCTTGTCAGCAAGGTTTAAGTTTTTATGTTCTTTCTTTTGTTTTCTCACTATGAAGGGAAGTGAAAACAAATAAAGATATATAAATACACATATGTTGCACGGTGGAGAAGGAAGATATTTCTTAATAACCAAGGAATAATAAAAACCTCAGAGATCGAAGCATCACCTGAAGCGAACTTCGAAAACACACGAGAAAAAATCTAAACAGATTAGAGTTGCATGCTTGACACGTGGACTGCGGGCGGTGTGGCCGTCAAATCAAAATATACGTATATCGATTTACGTACAAGGCAAAAGATTCACTCCATTAAACTCTCACTTCATTTTTTATAAGAGGATTTGCTTTTGGGAAAAAATGGGACCAACCAGGATAGGTAGAACATGTCCCGAGGGTCAAGACAAAGTATCCAAAAGACAAGAGTTTTTAGCCGGGCATACACTAGTATTTACTTTTTCATATCCTAGAAAAAAGCAAAAACTAAGGGCCAAATGTTATACCATAAAAGTTGGTCACTGCCCATTAGGCAAAATAACTCGGGCCCATTTATAAAGGCCCAAGCTTATATTGAATAGAACCTAAAGAAAAGGCCAGAGTACAATAGCAATCCAAGGAGATTTTTTCGCCTGGCCGAGTAAAGCTTGACTCTCTCAGATTTTCTACTCGGACATATCAAGCATTGAACCAGGTCCCAACCATATACATCGAACGATGAGTTCCTCTTCTGAAAAACGCCCCAAGATCGTAGGGCAGACAGGTGTCGAATGAGCATTTGATACAAAGAAAGGTTACCGCCCAAGCTATTGAGGTCACCAGCCTAGAGCACTCAAGTTTAGTCACTCAAGCACACTTTCAGAAGGTATAAATACAAGGTTCATAACCCGTTAAAGGGGACTGAAGTTTTTTGGATTGGCTCTGATCAATTTAAATACTCTTTTATGCAAAATCTTTACATAAATAGGAACTACCAGTCAGCCGTTTCTAAAAGATTGCTGAGTTCCCCATAAGTCATTCTTTGACTCATTTCTTACTAAAATCAACCGTAAACATGCACGAATCATGAGATAAGTACAACGACAAGTAAGGATCGTTCCCATGAGGAAAAGTGATATATCGACTAAAGCTAATTTTAATTAAAGCTAAGCAAGTAACAGTAACCAAGAGATTTGAGATTGATTGATTGATTGGAGATTAAAACTAGATTAAACTAAAAAGCAGTTAACAAGAATATGTGAATGTGATCAAGAGGTGAGAGAACTAGGTCATCAATGCTCCCCAACTACATTTACTCAATGCTTCGAATTGACTTTTATAAAAGATGTTAATCAAGTTAAGGGTTCATTCTTAAATTGTGTATGATTGTTACCGTATGGTCCTAGAATGAATCAAGTATTCTCAATTATAATTTACCTCAATATCCTAATGTATAAACTATAACTGAAAACTCATTAAGAACAAGAACAAGTGAACCAAAACTTACGTGCAATATCCTGCTACGATTAATTTTACCCATTCAATTGAAGATTGGTTGAGAATGGTGAAACACACGCGCACCTCAACCTTTAAATTATCAAAAACCCTAAATTCATGCCTATCATAACCCATGCATCAACAAGAATAAATAATTATGATATAGAATGAATTGAATGAATCGAAACTTAAATTAGGAAAATATAGTCAATTCTAACAAAGAGCATTCATAGAGGTTCACATTGATTCCCTAGTATGGAGTTAGTTACACATAGCTGAAATAAAGATAAGAGAGAAGTAATTAATTACAAATAAAGCCCTATACTAAGTCTTGAGCATCTTCAAGTCAATCTAAGGCTTGTAGAAAATTTCAACCTATACACAATCAACAAGAAAGATACCTTTTAAGAGCAAATGTGTAAGAAGTGCTTGTAACAAGAGTAATTGCCAAAAAAAATAGATACTATCAAATAATGTAATTATGCAATGCAATGCAACTCCCCCTATATGCATTAACTCCCAACATAGATTACTCTCTCTCTCTCTCTCAACTCCCTATAAATGCATCAACTCTCAACATGGGTTACTCTCTCTCTCTCTCTCAACTCTCCCTAAATGCAATGCCCAAGAAAAAGCAAATTCTCCCCCAACCTTACTCCCACTTTTTGTCATGAGATAGGCAAAGGGAGTCTCTCCTAATGGGTAAGCATTAGCAAGGAGAGCTTGTAGCATAACCACATATGCATAATCATATAAGCAATTTTATGCAACTCAATTAAGTAAAAGAGATTCAAGGAGTTTTATTTCAAGAAAAATGTGTGACAAAGATGTTTTGCATGCAAGACATGTTGCATTCAAGTTCAAAAGCAATGGTATTTGGCAAAGCAAACAACAAATGTTTCTTAAAGGAATTCAAACCAATTTCACCCTTTGTCATGGAAAAAGCAAGGATATAGAGTTTAAGCATTTCAAATTTTAAAGAGCAACTATATCCAATTTTATATGCAAAACAAGACATGAGCGACTTTGCACCCTATTTGATTTTTTCGGGTGAGATACCCGTATGATAGTAGCATTGTTCTACAAATAAAGAAAGAGAAAGTTTGGATTCTAAGATCTTTATTAATTGAAGTCTCAATATTTGCTTTTGCATACAAAATTGCATTCAAGATAAAGCAATCAAGCATATCAAACTTTTCATTTTTAAGCATGTCAACAAAAAGTACTTCCAAAGTACATTTCCTATTCCAAAAATGTATGCTTGAGCATAAATATGACATGGATTGCAAGCAAGGCAATGTATCACACTTATTAAGAAAAAAATACATATAGGCATGTACAACCAATCATCTCAAGCAATTAAGTAAGAGGCATAAAATATATCAATATAACACAATGCATGATTATGCAACTTTACTCTCTTTGCTTGAGCTCCACATATAAGGTCAAGACATACCACTTCAACCCAAGTAACAAATCCCAATAGACTTGCTAAGGTTCCCAAATCTAAGAGTGTCTAAGGGTTTTGTAAACAAATCCACTAGTTGGTCATTTGTCCCCACATGTTCCAATGCAATGGTTTTGCTCTCAACTAGTTCTCTTATGAAGTGGTGTCTGATGTCAATGTGCTTAGTCCTAGAATGTTGGATGGGATTTTTAAAAATGTTAATGGTACTCATGTTATCACAAAATAAAGTAAGAGTACCTTACTCCAAGCCATAATCTGCTAGCATTTGTTTCATCCACATCAATTGAGTGCAAGCGCTACCGGCGGTAATGTATTCTGCCTTGACCGTGGATAGGGAAATAGAGTTTTATTTCTTACAAAACCAAGAAACCAAATTGTTCCCAAGGAAAAAACAACTGCCCGATGTGCTTTTCCTATCATCACAATTTCTCGTCCAATCGGCATCATTATATCCAACAAGACTTGGATTAGTGTCAAAGGAGTACCAAATCCCATGGTTTGAGGTACCATTCAAAAATCGAATGATCCTCTTTACCGCAATAAAGTGAGTTTCCTTGGGATTAGCTTGGTACCTAGCACACACACCCACACTAAATGTTATATCGGGCTTACTTGCGGTTAAGTAAAGCAAGCTTCCTATCATGCCACGATATAGACTTTGCTCCACATCCTTTCCACTACCATCTTTGCTTAGTTTCAAGGTGGTGCTCATGGGTGTGTCACAATGTTTGGCATTCTCAAGACCAAACTTCTTCACTAGGCTCTTGGCATATTTAGCTTGGGATATGAAGATCCCATCATGCATTTGTTTAATATGCAAGCCTAGTAACTAAATTAGTTCACCAACCATGCTTATCTCAAACTCATGAGACATGGCATCAACTAATTGTTAAACTTTCAAGTTGTTGATGGAACCAAATACAATGTCATGAACATAAATTTGAGCTATGAATAGCTCATCTTTAGTGCACTTGATGAACACAGTCTTGTCAACACTACCTCTAGAGTATCCATTGTCAACAATATAGAGAGTGAGGTGCTCATACCAAGCCCTCGGTGCTTGTTTCAACCCATATAAAGTCTTCTTGAGGCAATAGATATGAAAGGGGTGGTGTGATCCACAAACCCCTTGGGTTGTTCAACAAACATTTCCTCATGCAAGAAGCCATTTAGGAAGGCACTCTTGACATCCATTTGGTGTAATTTGAACTTATACACACAAAAAATGGACAAGGGAAGCCTAATAAACTCTAAACAAGCAACGGGAGCAAATGTCTCCTCAAAGTCGATACCCTCAATTTGAGATTACCCTTATGCAACAAGTTTTGCCTTGTTTCACACAATGTTGCCATTCTCATCGGATTTGTTCCTAAACACCCATTTAGTGCCTATGAGATTGGTAATTTTAGGTCTAGGAACAAGAGTCCAAACCTTATTTCTCTCAAATTAGTTTAGCTCTTCTTGCATGGCAAGAACCCAATATTCATCATTCAAGGCCTCATCCACCTTTTTGGGTTCTATTTGAGAGGTGTAATAAGTGTAGCTAATTTGATTAGCTATTTGACGCCTAATCCTAACACCCTTTCCAACATCTCCAATGATATCATCCTTATCATGGAGTTTCCTAACCCAAGGAGCGGGTTCATTAGAGTCCAAATGAGGAACTCTATTAAGAGGTAAATCATCCTTTTCATCTTGGTTTGACTTCACATCACTTGAAGTCTCACCACACTCCTTTAAGGGAAGGTCATCAATCTTACAAACATCTTTCTCATGGTCATCATGTTTGGGCCTACAATCATCAATGGCAACATTTGATGATTCTATCACACTTCAAGTCTTTAGATTAAAAACTCTATAGGCCTTGCTATTAAGTGCATATCCAATAAAAATACCCTCATTACTCTTGGCATCAAACTTGTCAAGTTGATCACAGTCATTAAGTATATATCACTTACTTCCAAATAAGTGGAAGTAGCTCACATTGGGTTTTCTACCATTCCATAACTCATAGGATGTTTGTTTAATCCCGGGCCTAAGGAATACTCTATTCCTTATGTAACAAGTTGTATTGATGGCTTCGGCCTAAAGATTTCTAGGGACTTTGTTGCTAAGCAACATGACACGGGCCATCTCTTGGAGGACTCTATTCTTCCTCTCAACAAAACCATTTTGTTGAGGAGTCCTAGGGGCTAAAAATTCATGGGAAATGCCTAAACTATTGCAAAAGTTTTCAAAGCTAGCATTTTCAAACTTTTTCCCATGATAACTTCTAATTTTCTTAATGCTTTTAACGTGAGAAATTTTCTCATTTTGAATTTTGACATAAAACATTTTAAATTTCTTAGAGGCTTCGGACTTTTCTCTAAGGAAGTAAGTCCATGTGAACCTAAAGAAGTAATCAACAACAACAAGAATGTATCTTTTACCATATAAGCTTTCGGTTTGAATGGGACCTATAAGGTCCATATGGAAAAGCTCCAATGGCTTTTTGGTGGAAATGTATTTGCCTTTCTTGTGTACACTCTTGGTTTGCTTACCTTGTTGGCAAGGTCCACAAACACCCTCAACCTTTTTCCCAAGCTTGGGAATGCCTCTAACCACATTCAATCTATCAAGGACTTTCAAGCCCTATAGCTCATGTGGCCAAATCTTTGGTGCCACACTTCAACTTGCTCACTAGTGGACAAGTTACAAGAGATGATAATAAACTCAAGACACGAGCAATTGTCACTTGATCTCTTGTCTTTCAACAAAACTTGCTCATTTTCCTTAAGAATAGAGCAATCAACCTTGCCAAACATAATTGAAAGCCCTTCATCACTCAAGTGTGATATGCTAATAGGATTGGCTTGCAAGCCATCTATATAAAGAGCATTGGGTAAGGAGGGCAAACCGGGAATAGATATATTACCTTTCCCCATAACCTTTTTCTTTGACCCATCACCAAAGGTGACGAATCCACCATCCCCCATTACAAGAGTTTTAAAGAAACTCGTATTTCCGATCATGTGCCTAGAATACCCACTATCAAGGTACCAAGTGTTGGAAGCATTGGCTTTTAAGGCAACTTGGGACACATAGCAATAATATTCATCATTTCTATTCATCCTAGGTGAAACATGGTCATTCTTAGGAGTTATTGGTCCATTGCCTCTAAATTTCCTAGGTGCATGCATTGTGGCTCTTCTAAACATATTTTTCCCAATCATGATTTCTCTTCTACACAATTTAATATACTTAAAACAATTAGGCCTAATATGGCCTTCATTTCCACAAAAATGGCAAGTAGGAGTAAAATAGGAATTCTTACCATAGCCTTGTGCAAGCATTTGTGGCCTCTTTCTATTTTGAGTTGCTCTTAGGTGTTGAGGCAACTCTCTCCTTTGTGGTTGAGCCAAGTTGGCATGTCTTCTAGATTGAGCATGAAAGACCCCATGTTGAGCTTATGGGATCCTTAGTTGTAGAGGTCTTGGTTGAGGAGGTCTTGGTTGTGGAGGTCTAGGTTGAGGGGCACTAGCTTGTGGTGAAGCTCTTGCTGGAATCATTGCTTTAGGATTCACCAACTTCCACCCACTTAGTTGATTGTTAAGGGGTTTGAGCGTTTTCAACCTCTTTGCTCTTAACAAAGGTTGTCTTCTTTAAGGAAATGGTCTCCATTTCTTCCACATATCCTAACCCCTTCTTGTCACTTGGACTCTTCCCACAAGATAGCATATTGTCAAGCTTCTCGGTTCCGAAAGTCATTTTAGCAATCAACCCCTTCGCTTCCATGAGCTCTTTCCTCAAGTTTTCTTTGTTCTTCTTAGCCAAGACTAGCTCCATCTTCAAACCTTCTTCCATCTTTTTAGCTTTACTCATTTCCTTACTCAAATGAGTTACCTTGGAAGTTAATTCATGCTTCTCCCCTTTCAACTTTTGTATATCCTTTTTCTTCTTCAATCTAGAGTTCACAAAGAATCTCATGAAATCATCATAGTCCATCTCTTCATCAAATTCAAAATTAGAGTTGAAAAGTTGCCCTCACCATTTAAGTCACTTTCTTCTTGCTTGTCATCTTCCTCTTCTTTGTCACTCATAACTTCATTGTTATTGTAAGAGGATAAGAAAGCAATGAAGTTGGCAACTTGGTCTACATCATCATCTAAAGACTTATCTTCCTTTTCTAGGTCATCACTATCACTCTATGTCACCGCCATGTCTTTTCCTTTCTTCTTCTTCAAGTTAGCACACTCGGGAGCAATGTGTCCAAAGCCACTACACTCATAGCATTGGACACTCTTCTTGTGGTCTTTCTCTTGAATTTGCTCCATTTTCTTAAAGGGGGCCTTCATCTTCACAAACTTTCCTTTGAAATCAAACCCTTTCTTCTCAAATCTCATAAATTGCTTGAACTTCTTTGCCATCAAAGTAATTTCTTCATCCGAGTCTTCTTCATCCTTTTCTACCTTTATGCTCTTCAAGGCAAAACTCTTGTGCTTCTTTGGAGGTGTAGATGTAGGACCCTTCCTAGATTCATAGGCCAAGAGCCTTCTAATTACTTCACTTGGCTTCATCTTTAAATAATCACTATTTTTTTTCCAATGCTGTCACTTTGGATTCAAACCTCCTGGGAAGCGATCTCATGATTTTTTACTTGATTCTTCTATCTGAGTAGAGATCACCAAGTTAGTGACTTTGATTCACTATATCCATAAGCTTCACTTGGAAGTCATTGAAGCACTCATCCTTTCCCATCCTTATGGTCTCAAATTATGTATGGAGAACTTGGAGCTTAGAGTCCTTAACCACCTCGGTTCCTTCATGAGTCATCTCCAATATGTCCCAAGCTTCATTTGCTATCCTTGTAGTTTGAATAAGTTTACATTGGTTGTCATCCATAGCATATAGGATTACGTGTATGACTTTGTTGTTCCATTTTGAAGCCTCAAACTCTTGGGGGGTCCATTGTGCCTTCAGCTTGGGGACTTCCTCTCCATCTCCCGTAGGATTCATTATAGGTGGCATGTACCCATCTTCAATCGCCATCCATGCCCGGTCATGAATTTGGCAAACATATGCTGCCATTTTGCCCTTCCATGATGCGTAATTGGCCCCATTAAGCAAGGGAGGTCTAGTGCTAGAGGCATCCTCACCTCCAATTACATTTCTACTCATTGTGTTTGGGTGAGAATGATATGAATACACACAAACAAGCTAAACACATAAAATGCAAACAAATGCAAAAGACTCTAACAAGAGCAAGGGATCTCCTAATTATGTTAAGGAACCCGCTCTGATACCAATTGAAAATAAATATAAACGAGTCCTAATATAATCTAGAGGGGGGTGAATAGATTTTTAATCCCTTTTTACCAATTTTTGAGATTAGTCAATATATCGAAATCAACCTTAACTAGTCAACAACTAAAATCAAGTGTAAAAATGTGGAAAATAAATGACACATGATTTTTACGTGGAAACCCACACGAGGAAAGACCACAAGCTGTTTTGTGCGCCACACAAAAACTTCAATCCACTAATTGTAATGGTGATTACAACCTAGGTTGACCACATCAAACCCTATAGGGTTACTAATCCACCACTACTACCCGCAGACCTTTAAAAGTGAATCTAGTCTATTGCTTGCAAACTACCAAAAGGCAAATACAAGACTTGTCTCTCAAAAAGAAGAGATAAACACAACCTAAGGTGAATATGTGCAATATTCAAGATGCTAAAATGCAAGGTAAGACATTTAAGCTTATCTAGGCATGAATGAGCATGTTAGAGACATTCCTAGATATCATGTGGCTATATGGCATTCATACAACCTAGCTATATGTGCAAATCAAACCCTATAGGCAATAGCTATCACAAACAACTCACAAAACACAATAAATGCTATCTTGAAACTAGTCAAGTCATAAAGATGCAATCTTGAGACTAGTCAAGTAATAAAAAAGCTATCTTGTAGAGAAAGAACATGTGAAGTGATGCTAATGATGTTCTAACTACAAGTCATGTGAGAAAAGATGAACACCCTATAAAAATCAAACTAGAACATGCTAGATAATATATGAAACATGAAAGTATGATGGGTGTTTGTGTTTTGTGTAATAAAAATCAAGTCTTTATACCTTTGCTTTGAAGATACTCAATGGCTCTCAAAAGTTGTAATTTTTGCTCTAAAAAAAGACCAAAGGCCATCAAGACATATATATATATATATATATAAGATCTAAGCAAAGTGGTGTCGTTTTGGAAAAAATGTTCCAGTTTCTAGCCTATTGCTCTGGTGCTGCACTGGTCGAGTAGCGCACGACCAGCGCACCATGACCAGCGCATAACCAACGGTACATCTCTGCCAATGTTGTGCTAGTCAAGTTGCGTATGATAATTAGTGCACCACCAACGGCAATTCTCTGCCAAAGTTGCGCTAGTCTAATGCATGTGGACCGGCGCACTACACGGGTCTTGCGAGGGTAAGGGCACCAACGCACATCACAGGATGTAAACAACACATAAGAAAATTATGCACGTGTGATTGGTGTAAAGTAAACATACAAAAAGCAATAATCACACATGCATGCTAGAGAGAGTGTGTGTGTGTGTGTGCAACTAAATCTCTTCAATTGAGAGTCAAGATCAAGTAGCTACCTTCCTTAAAGCTCTTAATATCCACAATGAGGTCCTTAAGCATTTGAGTAGAATTTCTTCAATCCTACGCTTCCCTTACAAGATTGAACCCCATTATGATTTTGTTGACGAAATAAGCCAATCAAAAAGTAAGGCACTTATAAATAGTAATTTCATATTTTATATTTTTCAAAAATTAAAATTAGATAAAGAAAAATAGTTTTCAACAAATGGGATCCTAATTTGAGCTGTAAACAAAATGTTTTGGCTCTTTCAAGTGTAGAAGCAGAGTATATAGGGTTCTTTCTCAAGCCTCAACTATAGAAGTGCTTTAATTAGTTGTGTTCATTATTTGTAGAGCTAGACATATCTCTTACTAGCACTCCAATTCCTTGGTGTGACGATACAAGGACTGCTTCTGTAGCTCAAAACCGTGTATTTCACATTCAAGGAAAGGTTGCAAATGGTCAATTAGTAGTTCATTATGTTCCAATTGATTTGCGAAAAAAGTTAGTAGAAAGCTCATAGCTCAAATCCACATAGACATAGCTCAATCAGTTACTAACAATTACAGAAATGATCAAGTGTTTCACATGTCATTGTTAGCATCTTCAACACTAGAATTTCAGCTGTTAATCACGTCAGCTGATCAACGGATCAAATCACAAAATAAGAGATGGTATACCTATCAGAATTGAAGAGTGGGTTGAAGAAGCCTTGAGTCAGAATGTAACTAACTTATGTTGATCACTTGGTGTTGTGGTTGGCTCTTCGCATTTTAGAGAGAACAAGTTATTTTTGTAAGAAATGAATTTGAAATTCCTTAGTGTATATAAATGTTTCTTATATTCAGTTATCAATTAATGAGAATTTTGGTCTCAAAGACTCCATTGTTAAGTTTGGAAATTCTCTCAAGCTTGAAGTCTCCTTCAAGTTTTTTCACAAATTAAACACTTGTTTGCCTTTTTCAAACACTTAAGTCCTTCTAGATTTATAAAAGGTAAATGTTAATTTTAGTAAGTTAAAACAAAATGTGTCAATGTTAAAAAAAATAAAAATAAATAAAATTTGTCCATTTTTTAAAAAAATTTTACGATAGTTATATAGTAACTTACAAATACGAGATCTCGTACAATTTTTTCATCCAGTTTCACTGATTCCAACCGGTTAGAATAAGTGTAATTTATCTTTTCACTGATTCCAACCGGTTAGAATAAGTGAAACCACATGAATTTTTTGTACAGAATCCTGCACTTGATAATTTATAATAGTAATAACACGTCAACAAAAGAGGATAACAACAAAATAAGACAAGTCAAAGTCAACAAAAGGATGACAAGGACATTCAACAAATGACAAGAGGGAGAAATTGGTTATGAACGGTTTCTCCCCAAAAACTTGGTGATCAAGTTTACTACTTCGAGAGAAACCAAGGACAACAAAATGACAGCGATAGGAAGACAAGTGTCTACCTAGAAGTGGCATGTCAGACCCTACGCTTAGTCACATGCGCGTGCATACCTAATGTGTGGCATAGAGATGAGGCCTAAAAAAGAAGAAAATACAAAAGAGACCAAGGCTGGCACCTCCCTGAGGTGTTGATCTCGGATTAGACACATGGATAATCTACAAATGTACCATGTCCCTTACACAGAGAGAAGGTGAAATACGCACCCATCATCTGTTGAAGGGTATTAAGTGCGCACTACGCTTGTTCTTCCTCTATATCAAGAAAACGATGGCTACACCTAGATCATGGAACAAATAGGGTGGGTAGGCCCAGGGGTTTCAGTTCAAAGGTTCTAAAATGTGGTAATCGGACGGGCCACCACATCCAGCCATCGCTGGGAATAGGGAATCGATCCGGCCAGCCCTAACGGCTACAAGAATAGCTACAGGCAGCGAGTACCATAAGATATTTAAAACCCTAGAATTCTCTTATTGCCTATCCATAATCGTCCTTTCGGCCATTGGTTGGAGGAAAAGACATGAAAATGGAAGACAGAGTAAGGAAATAAAGAGGCACAACACACAATATGCCCTTAAGAGATGAGTATAACTCTTTATTTACATTCCCAACAAATTACTATCTAGATCTGAGCTTAATACTCAGAGATCCAGCTAATAAAGTTATCTCTAATGATAAAGAAGCATCTACTACCTTTCAGGAATTTAAGAGAAAACTGTATTCTACAGTTCGGTCAGGCGGGAGAAGTCGTTGACCCACGAAACGGGGCATCGAACCGAGGTAATGGGTCATCTTCCTTGTTATTCCCACATGACAGTATTTCCCCGATTATAAATGTTCAAATACTTACTTGAGACATCTAAGGAGAAATCGAGCTCTCTACCGACCTTTCTCTGTTTTGTGAGGTATTCTCCAAGATTCCTTTAAGAAGAGAAACCCAATGTAAGCTGATTCCTACCAAGAGGAATCCTCAATATTCTTTCCTCACAAGAGCAACCTTGACAAGGACCATCAACCCAAGATCAGGTTTGACCATGTCCAGCTAGTCGTTGAAAGTCCACTTCATCTTACGTGGCGAGAAGTTATTTGACTTTTGACCGTTGATGAGATTTCACCGTCGACAAAATGAATTGATTTCTTATAGAGACTACTTATTATAGTTCCCTAAATTTAAAGAGCTCTTCCTTGCAGTGTTCATGACCAGCTCAAAAGTTATCAAGATTTATCAAATCAAACTAGAAAATTGTTAACGATAAAATTTGGCCATCGCTCTAAGAAAGATTTTATCACCACCTAGAACCTTGCGGACCCGTTCCTCTCGATAGGACCCGGCCTAAGCCATAAGCCGGGTCCACTTTTAGGTATGTACCTAGCATGGATCAGACCCCAACCAGGAGCAAGATCGAACCACGAAAGGCTAAGGCTTGACTAAGAGAGGATCGAACCCAATCCAACCTCATCTACGGAGTGGATCTAGGCTAGGGACCAGGGCTTAACTAGAAGGCGATGGCTGCCAAGAAAAGAAGAGAAACATGGTAACCTCATGATCTAGGAAAACCGTAACGTATGCCATAACAATACTTCTAGAACCCGGAGCATGCCCTAGGGTTGATGGAAGCCCTAAAGAAGAACCACCCTAAGAAAAAAGGAGAAAGGAAACTAGAGGACGGTGTGCATTTGGGTAATTAATGTATGAGCAGTAGACATCGAAAAGGAAAGATGGGCTCCAACAGATGAGATTCATCCTAGGCTCTCATCCCTAACGGCCAGATCCAACTCCACCTAAGCCTTTACCAAGATCAACTACCTCAAGCACTTAGATAGAAACTATAATTCCCTAGCAAAATGCAAGCAGAAAGCTACTAAGCTAAAAAGGGAAAGGTTGGGGAACACCGCCTAACAGGTGCAACACCATAAGCGTTGACGTTGTCCCCTAATTACCGAGATACTGAAAGCGACATGTCATGCTAGAGAGGAGCGAAACCATTCAATCATAGGGGAATGTTGAGCCACCAAAGCGCCATAAGAGGACCCCCTAAAACGCCTAATTAGTTGTAGTGTATAGGTGGAGCAATCACGACCCTTCGAGACATATGCCACCTACAAGCCCACCTAAGGGGACAGTGAGGATCTGATAGGAGATCTTGCACCTAAGAGGAGGATCCTTTACCTACCAGCAAAGAGGATGCCATATAATACTTATACTCAAGAAGAAGAAAGAGGTTAGCAACTTAAAGGAAAAAGAGCAATTAGAACCACAATCCTACTTGGATACTTCATTACTAGTTTCTCCTAAAACCCGGTCTATAAAGAGTCAAATTCTTGTAAGTCCTCTTGAGAAAGATGTATTGATCTTACTTGGCTACATGTTGTAAGCTCATCGGAGCAATAACTTTGCATAAATGAACATTTTTTTACCAATTGTTGACACATACATGATCCTCATACCTAAAGAACAAATCTTGACTCGATAGTATCGCTCCCACCAATGAATCGACCATGCTAGGATAGGTAGAAACAATAAGCCACGAAGGGTCCGGTATGTTGGTCAGACCAATCTGTCTCTCCAGGTCTATTTGGCTTATCCCGATTATACCTCCCTTATTATCCACAACACTAAACCAACCCCTCATAATGGGTCCAACCACTGTGGAGCACCTTTACGTCGTAGTTGAATGTTGTTTGAAAAATCCCAACTGGTTTTCTAGATAACAAAAGATTTTAGGGTGCATTTGGTAACGTTTTTCATTTGTTGTTTTTTAAGATAAAAATGAAAATGAAAATGAGAACAATGTTTTTTGTTTCATTTTTGAAATCCAAAAATGTGTCTGGAAGCATATATAGAAAACAGGATCTTGAAAATAAAAACAATAAAAACATGTCCAATAGGTTAACCGTCAAATATCAAAAATTGTCAATAATTCATCTCAAATATCATTAATTTTTTAATAAATAAAAATTACATACAAAAAATTTAAAATATTTCAAAAGAAACAAATTATTAAAATAAAATAAAATCAAAGTAGCCGTTGATTTGCTCATGGAGGAGCATATCGGCATATCTAATGCCGAAGGAGGATCTCACCTCCTCCGACGTTGGAGGAGCAGACCTCCATATTTGCTATCATGGAGTAGTAGGAGAAAAAGATTAAGAAGAAGAAGAGATGAAGAAGAAGAAAGAAAGCAATTAAGAAGAGGCAGATGAAGAAAGAAGAAAAGTAGACGAAGAACTAAAGAAGAAGGTGATGAAAGGAGGAGAAACAAAAAGACGTCTGAAATTTGTTTAAAAAACAAAATGAAAAAACAAGTTTAAGTTAGGGCCTATCCTGCAGCTTGTTTTAAGTATCTGTTACAAGACACATTTTTGGATTTCAAAACTGAAACCTAAAACACTATTTTTATTTTTCTTCTTCTTTTCGAAAAACAGCAAATGAAAAACGCTTACAAGACGCACCCTTAGGGTGCGACTTATAAGCGTTTTTCATTTGCTGTTTTTCGAAAATAAAATTGAAAATGAAAACAGTGTTTTTGGTTTCGGTTTTGAAATCCAAAATCACGTATGGTAGCATATACTGAAAGCTATATTCCGAAAATGAAAACATAAAAACTGTGTCTGGTAGGTTAACCGAAATTTATGAAAAATTATAATTTTCCTAATATTTTTCTAATGAGTTGAAAATATTTTGAATAAAATAAAATAAAATAATAATAAAAACAATTAAGTCTGGAAAAATTCTCAGTTTTGAAAAAAGTGGATCAGCGACAAGGTTGGTCGGGGCACCACTGCAGCTCGGCCAAGTCGACGATGCCGACAAGGTCACCGGGATGCACGACGACTAGGGGTAGTGGCAGAAAGGGACAGCGGTGGCTAGATCAGTGGAAGGAAGAAGAAGTTGATGGTGGCGCGTGCGATGCGTGTAGCACATGCAACTGATTTCGGTGTCGGTTTACAGTGACACTACTTGGGTTTTGTAGATCGGCATATAAGGATTCAATCTATGATGGTTTAGCTCTTTCTTGTCGTGAAAATAGGTTCGAACGAGAAGAAAAATAAGATTCCGACGACTGGAAGAAAAAGAAGATTCTGACGATCGGAAAAAAAAAATTGATTTCGGTGATTGGAAAAGAAGAAGAAAGGAAGAAGAAGAATAGTGATGGAGACTGGAGAATTGAAGAAGAAGAAAAAAAGAAAAAAAAAAGTGAGTTTTTTATTTAGAGTGAAAAACAAAACAAAAACAAAATGAAAAACATTTAAAACTTGTTTTTCAGATTTTTCACTTTTAACACTGGTTTTGTTTTCTATTTTGTTTTTGTTTTTAAAAAAAAAAATGAAAAACAATTAATGAACACGTATTCAAAATCATTTTCGAAAAATAAAAACGAAAATGGCCTTGGAAAATACAACCGGATAGACCCTTACTTTCCTTGTTCTTCAATTTTAACATTGGTTTTGTTTTTATTTTTTAAAAACAAAATGAAAAATTGTTAACGAACACAAATTCGAAATCGTTTTTGAAAAACAAAAACGAAATCACCTCTAAAATCTTGTCCCAGACAGGCCCTTAGTCTTTACATGTTGAGTCATTCAATTCTCGACATATTTTTGCTTACGTAGTACGTACACTTGTGAAGATCTATGTAGCATGGATATGGATACGGATACGGATACGGATACGGAACCGGATCCGGATACGGATACGGATATGGATATGGATACGGATACAGATACCGGATACAGATAAGGCACAATACGGGGATACGGTAAATCTTCAAAAACTATGATACGGATACGGTAGGATATGTTGATTAAAATAATATATATTTATATTAAAAAATAATAATAATATATGAAAATGTATTTGATAATTCATTCAAAATCAAAACATATTCAGAATCCAAAACATGTCAAATATTTACATAAGTCATAACAATATAACATATTATAGGATTCAAATAAAGTATGTCACATAAGTCGTAACATATTACAAATCCAAATAAAACATATGTCACATAAATCATAATATATTACAAAATCTAAATAATACATAAAAAATAAAAATAAAATAAAATAATAAAAACTCATAAAACATATTCTAAATTTCTAATTAACTTCACTATCATCATTCACATTATCAAAGGATATGGATAATTCGTCATCTAACTCTGGTTCATCAAGAGAAAGGTTTCTAATCATCATTCCGGTATTCTCTATGCCAATGGAATCAAAACCAAAATTTCTTTACAATTTCATTTTGACCCCTAAATTTTTGAAATTATAATTTGACCATGTTTTATACTAAAATAATTATAATATTTCCCCAAAAGTATCTTTGATGTATCCCTCAAGTATCCTCCAGTCAAACTTATAAAATGTCAACGGATACACCATTTGGCGTATAAGATATGTATCTGAATTGGATACGAGTTCGATATGAGTTACCTCTATCAAATGGAGTATCCGTGCTTCCTAGGTGAAGATTGATGCTCGATCTTTTTCATGAGTTGATGAAAAGACTGCTACTTCTCACATAGTCAGTCACATGATATCTCATGGCGCGGTTAGAGATATTTTCTCTTTTATATTTTAAACGCTCATACTTCATGCACACACAGTCACATAGAGATAATCGCTACATTAACCCTAGAAAAAAAGTATATTAATTAAAAACTTGCATTAGCATTACCTACCTAGACATTCAAATAATTTAATAACTTAAAACTTTGTTTATCAAATACACCAGTTTTTCTAATTGTATTAAGCTCACAAAGAATGAGATTTGTTGATTGAGGCATGGACCTTTACATATGTGCATATGATATTCAGACACCATAGCATAGAGAAAGTTTAGAGTGTAACAAATAGACCATATAGAATATATAAAATGAAAGAAAAATCAAAACTTAATGATAAAATTGAAACCAAAGTACGATAATCATATGAAATAAAGTGAAAATAGTTCATTCTCCAAAACAAAAAAACAAAAAAAACAAAAAAAGTGAAAATAGTTCAAACCAACTACAAACTTTAATTTTATTGATCTCTTACCCAGGTCAAAATATGATACAGACACGACGCATCTGATGCACCCTAAACTTTCTTATTTAGTTCCAAGAAGTAGTCTTCATGTGAATCTGGATCAATCCTCTCCAACAAGTAAAAATGGCGGCTGTTATTCAACTGGGAAACATGTCTAGCAAAGCAATTCATCATTTCCACATAAGCATCTCTGAATTTCTTCATCAGTAATTCTGCTGGGACGATCAGATTGATCTTCCAAAACCCTAGATGATCAGTCTTCACGTTCTGCTTATCATCTGCTACCATGACCACATCATTCAGTCTACGGTAATTGTACTGTTTTTGCCTCTGGTACTTCTTGATCATGCTTAGACAAAATGGAGTTGTATCAGCTTCTTCTTCCATATATATTTTCAGAGACTACAAACTTAGATGAACAATTACAAAGGCGATAAGTGTACTAATTAGTAGATAGGCTTTAGAAGGAAGAGTTACTTCAGAAAATAGAAATGATAGAGATTGTTGTAATCCTTACGTGACAATAAGTAAAAGCAAAGATGTGTCACGACTCATGGGTGATAAGCTGGCTTTATAATGAACTGTCAATTAATTGATGGATACTTTCAGCCTTTCAGGTTATATGTAGGTCGACCCACGTGGTTTTACTATTCAACAAAGACATCCTTCACCAATTAATATAAATATTTTTTTTAAAAAAGAAGTTCCTAATGAATTTTGAAATCGAATTAACATGTACATATAGTCTAATAACTTTATCGTTGTTAAAAAAAATAAATTTATCGTTCATATATATTTATAGTAACTTTATGGTGCTCGATTTCTAGTACGAAATCATCGATTATTATTGGTACTTATTGAATTGCTACTGGTAACAATTGGATTACCATTGGTAGCAATCAAAAATTCCGTATGGGAAATCCTTTACCTGAAAATTTTATAATATATATATATATATATTTCTAGTTAATAATTATGATCTTTATAAACTTCAATTTTATTCAAAAATAAAATTTCTAATTAGAAAAAAGAAGTGGCCGGCTGTTTGTAATTGAAAAGAAAGGTGAGTGGTAACAGAAAGGTTAATGGCATTAAAAAGAAGGCAATAACAGTGATAAATGAGCACCCAACAACCGGGGTAGATATATAATTATGAATTAATGAGTCAACAAATGTTAGACAGCTGTTGCGTTGTGGGTTAGTCTTTTGTCTTTTCGGTGAGTTATAAAGACATGTCTCTACAGCTCTACTACATAAATCATTATTATTACTTATCCAGTCTTCTGTAAATACATAAAGAGGTAGCATACATTACCTTATTTTTTTACATAATTTTTATCACAACTTTTTGGTCATTAGTTTTTACTTTTAGATAGAATTTAATCTTTTTTATCTTTCTTTATTTAATATAAACATCACCTATTTAATACTTTTTCTCTCCAAAATATTATTATTTTATTAAATTCTCTCAACTTATTTAATTTGTTCTTTTATTTATTTAAATTTTTTTTTACATGTTTTTTTTTTACTTTACCTTAATCCAGAACATCATCAATGTGATTTTCACTCTCACTTGTCGATCTTTAAAATCATTTTATTCTATTCTTTTTTACTATCCTTTTTTCCATAAGGTTATTGAAGATCATAATTAACCCTATCTCAACATATTATTAAAATAATAAAATAAAGAAAGAGAACAAGAGAAAAAAGAAAGCAAATCAACAGAACCTAAAAGAATGTCTACTATAAAAATCATTGAAAATTAAGGAATTAAAAAATTACGAGCGGTCCACCACCATGTATGAGAGACGATACTAGGGCTTCTAGACGCTAAACTATCTGCAACTCGGTTACCTTCCCGATAAATGTGAGTGACAACAAAATCCATTTGAGAGAGCTCAAACATTTATCCCAAGCTGGGCATCAACACTAAGGAACCTTACGAGACTTAGAATGAAGGGCAGCTACTATAAAAGTCGAATCGCTCTCCAACCATAACCGACGCTAGCCAAAAGTCCAAGCATAATCAATAGTATGGACGTCAGTGCAACCTCAGCCTCAAAAGCAAAGTAGACACCGAGAGGAATAGCAAAGCAACCTTTAACGAAACCTCTGCAAGTATAAAAAACCCTTGCACAACCAGCAAGACCCGGACTACCAAAAGTAGCCCCATCTGTGTTAACCTTGAGACATCCCGGCAGGGGAGGACGCCAATTAACCTCAACAATACGAGGTGCCTTAGAAAGACAACCAGAGACATGAAGCTGTTGAAGAGTCTGAAGCTCATCCACTGAATTCTTTATAGTGCTAGACTAAAGGGACTCAGCCTTACGAACAGAACACCAAATTAAGGAAAGAGTCTCGGCAAAAACAGGCATGCCACCCTCAAAGGTAGCTTGATTCCAGAGAGACCACACCACCTAGAAAACCGTGATGATAGAAGTCAGCCATAGAGCTTTCAATTAAGTGCTAAAGAGAACCCTCATCGCCTCTTGCCAAAGGTCCAAACAAGTACCATCCAAATTAAGATTATGATCAAACATAGAGGACACAACATCCTACAACCCACGAACAAAAGGACATTCAAGAAACAGATGCATTAAGTCTTCCTCTGTAGCGTAACAAAACCGACAAGGAGATGGGAACATATAACCATGGGCATGTAACTCAATGTTCGTAGGAATCTTACCATTAAACAAACGCCAAATGAGGATAGAGCAAGAAGGAGGAATAAATGTCGCACAAATCTGCTTACCCAAAAAAACAGAGCTCATAATCTCAGAAAGATAATCATAAACAGTTTTACAATAAACAACACTATCCAGAGAACAAGTCCAAACTAACGAGTCTAGGTCAGTGCTCACCACCACCTTCTCATCCGAGTGAGAAGCGTGAAAAAAAAATAGGAATATTCCAACCAGTAGCATCCGAATAAATATCACCCAAGATAGAATCCAGAGAAAGTTGTACCGATGAACTATCATCAACCAGATCAATCAATGGATCTCTTAACTAGTTATCTGTCCAAAAACGAACCTTAGAGTGACGACCAACCAACCACCTAGACTCAAGCATCAGGGGAGTGTAATGCAATTTTATTCCCGGCCAAACAAAAGAAACAACATACCACATTCTTGGTTTGTGATCCTGGGTGAAATAACGAGCTCGAAGATATGTGAAAACGAGGGAATCCTTAGTTAACATCCTTCATGTGAACTTCTTAAGCATGACCTTGTTAAGAATACAAAGGTCTTTAACACCAAGACCACCACCATCCTTAGGCCTGCAGCAAGATTTCCAAGAAACTTGGACAGATTTACAACCATCGATCGAACCAGTCCAAAAAAATTCCAAATAGTAGTATTTAAATCTTTTAAAAGAGATGAAGGCCAACGATAAACTTGGAATGAGTGTAGGAAGGAACCTATAATCATATAGTTAATAAGACATAACCTGCCTGCTATTGAAAAAGAGAAACCCTTTCCACGATTCCAATTCACTCTTAATTTTATCAGCCCATAAGATCAGCCATCGACATTTAGGTGCACCAATGAAGATAGATACCCCAAAATATGTCATTGAATTAATGCCCTTACGCATCCAAGAAATTGAGAGAAAATCAGTAATCTGAAGCCCAAAGATGCCTCTGCCAAAGAAGATGGAAAATTTTTCCCAATTAACTTGTTGACTTAAGAGTGAGCCATAAACTGCAAAAGCATCTAAAACCACTCGCAAATTTTGAGTAGAAGCCCGGCAAAAGAGGATAACATCATCAGCATAAAGAAAATGTGAAGGGGCACACATCCCAACCTGAGAAGAGATAGAAGTCATAAAGCCCAAGTCTACTAGATGAGTAAGATATCTGATCAAAAACTCTTCTGCCAAACAAAAAGGCATGGGGGAGAGAGGGTCACCTTGTCGCACACCACACGAATATGGGAAATAACCCTAAGGGGAACCATTAATAAGAATTGAGATCCTAGCAGAATCAAAAATAGTCACAACCCAACCAATAAAACTCTCAGGGAAACCAAAACACTGAAAGACTTCGAAGAGAAAAGGCCAACTAATGGAATCAAAAGCCTTACGAATATCTATTTTTAAGGCCAAATGACCACCACAACTACCATTTTTTAACACATTGAAACATTCAGAAGCATCAACAATACAGTCTCTAATTTGATGACCCCTTAATGAAACCAAATTGATTTTGGGAGATAATATGGGAGCAAAATTCAGCTAAGCGATTAGCAATAATCTTAGTGATAACCTTAAACAAAAAATTACCAAGAGTAATCAGGTGAAACTGATTGACTGTGAGAGCATTCGAAGTCTTCAGAATAAGGACCAAGAAGTTAGAATTCAAGCCTAGAAAAACTCGACTAGTATGAAAAAATTCCAGCTTAGCTAAAACCACATCAGGTTCCACAATTTCCCAACAGTGTGAATAAAATCTGGTCGAAAAACCATTTGGACCAGGAGCAATTAGAGGATCCATGTCAAAAACCGTAGTCCTCACTTCGTCAAATGAGGGAACCCTAAGAATTAAAGCATTCTCATCAACAGTAACCAACGAAGGAATATGCTCTTGAATTATAGAGAAGTCCGAACTACTGTTGCTAGAATCCGAAAAATGATGCTGAGCGGAAATATGCTCACCAATTTCAATTGGATCATAAGAAATATTCTCACCAATTTGAATCGAGGAAAGAGACTTTTTTTCCTCCCTCTACGCTTCAGCAATGAATGAAAAAAATTAGAGTTCTGATTACCCTCAGCAAGCCACCAGATTCTACCTTTTTCTCATAGAAAATTCTCTTGCTGTTTTAGAACACTATCCAAATCTGTAAAAGCGGTAGTCTCAAGACAAAAAAGATCATATGAAAAACCTTCAAAACCAATCATGCCCTGAATAATCATCATCTTCTCATTCGCATTAGTGATATTCAAGGCAATATCCCCAAACACCTCCCAATTCCACTTTCTCAAGGCCTTTTTTAACAGCTTTAGCTTTTGAACAACAACACTGGTACCACTCCCAGCAGTATTGGATGACCAAAATGATCTAACTAAGTTAAGGAAGGAAGGATGAGAAACCTACATACCTTAAAACCTGAAAGGTCGTGGACCCGGTGAAACACTCGTAGAATAAGAAACCAGTAATGGGTGATGATCTGAGTGAGATCTAGGTAAGGTAACACAAGCTATCTGTGACCAAGTATCCAAAAAAGAATGGAAACATACAGCTTTGTCTAACCGAGAAAGTACCATACCACACCTACTCTGACCGATCCAAGTATAGAAAACTCCTTTCGTTTCAATGTCAACAAGATCACAAACCATCAAAGCAGCTCAGAATTCATCACAACATATAGTAGAAATGTTACCAGTAGTCTAATGAGCACCTAGAACCGAGTTGAAATCCTCAAATACCAACCACGGATCATCCGAACCAGAAATGTCCATAAGGGAGCTTCAAAGAGATCTACGAGTGAAGTAGTTCACACTATCATAAACAAAAGAGATCTAATGGGCAATCCCACACAAATTAGTATAAACAGTAATATGTTCATAATGAGACATAACAATAGTAGCATCCTGAAAAGCAGTAGACCAAAAAATCCACATACTAGGAGTACTCTAGCATTAGCACCAATAAAGTGTAACCCCATAGAGTGCCAAAATGTAGGGGCAATCGAATCAAAAGCACACAATGGTTCAGCAATGCAAAAAAATTCGGTTTATGACAAGAACAAAAATCTTTAAAAGTACGTTTGGTATCACTGTTTACAATACCTCTACAGTTCCAGTAAAGGACAATCATTTATGTAATAACTTATTCTTAGCAGCCCTAGTTTTAGGTGAAACAACACTGATAACCTGTTTTTTATTCTTCTTACCTTTTCTAATGGTAACCTCCTTCCAACCGGAATCTTCCAATTTGATGTCTAAAGTTACGGGGTGGCTGAAGTCTAATTTGGTGCCTTCACTATCAATGTCTGAACTAACTTCACCCTCAAGAGTATGAGAATGTGGCTCTACCATTGAAGGATCTATCAAGGGTTCCATATGAGTAATAACTGGATCTGTCATGTCATCAACATCTACATGCTCAGTATGAACACTGTGTTTCAAGGCCTCACCTTGACCAGGAGGTATGGTTGGCCTCAATGAGCTAGAAGAGGCAGCCGGGTCTAGAATAGTCTTGTTTGAGTTATCACCGTTAACTTCATTAGGCTTAGCCGCTTTGGCTTTGTCATTAATACATGATTTAATAGTTTCAAGGACTCGAGAAGTAGGAACCTCTCTTGATTTGTGTTTCGGTCGATAATATTGTTGAATTTTGGATCTTCCTCTTTTCGGATTCTTGTCTTTTGGCTCAATGGTGACAGTTGCTATAAATTGGGCTGCATAATGGCATGAGGCAACCGTATGGCCAATAGAGCAACAAACTAAGTAGAAACTCGGAACATTCTCAAAATAAAGAGTCAGAAATAAAAATCCTTCCCCAACCTCTATCATAATGGAGTCAGGAAAAGGCTTAGAAAGGTCAACATTAATAAGCATGCGAGCAAAGTGGCCATAACACCTCTAGAGTAGCTCTGTCAAACTTTAGAGGAATTCCAATCCCACATGTAGAGGTGTCCAAAGGGCCAGGTCGACCCGGCCTAAAATTTTAAGGCCCAATTACTGTGCGGGCTAGATAATTCAGGCTTGTTACTGTTCGGATCGTGCCAGGCCAGATTATCAATAGCATAGTTGCTGTCAAGCCCAGCTTGAAGCCCAGTCTAAGTTGGACCCAATCGGACCGGATATGGGCTTGAATAGGCCTTAAGCCCAATTTCAATTATAAAATAAATTAAACATTAAAAGTTGTGCTCAAAGGGAATCAAACATGAAACCTCATGTGAGATATAGTCATTGAATCTCCACCAAGCCAAACTCATTTAATTGTCACTAATTGGAACATTTAACTATAAATAAGATACTTAAAAGTCAATAAACACAAACCATATCAGACATTAAAATATAATTCTGATATTTTTATTTTTTTTCCTTTTTAGTCTTAACGTAAAATGATATTTATCTAAATATACATTTAAATAGATATATAATACTAATTTACTTTGCGGGCCGGATTTTTCGGGTTCAGACCGAGCTAAGCTCTCATAGTAATTTATAAAAGCCCAGCCATTATTCGGGTTTTGGGATATTAAGCCCAGACCATATTCGAAATATCTACAGTACTGGACCAGACCGAGCCGGGCCGGACTGGACCAGACCCATATTGGGCTCGGGCCGGACCGAATTTATCCAGCCCTTTTGACATCTCTACCCACGTGCCATGTCTGAAAGGATTTGAGGGTGCCAAAATTCTCAAGGTAAATCTTAAAACCGCACCCATATTTGAGCATTCATCGTGCAATGTGTGTTGAGATTAAAATTTTGAGTCCATGGCTGAAGCCTTAGAATTTTAAAGCCTTAGAATTTTAGGTTTCAAAGGAAGTGATCCGATACCCCAAACTCAGGCTTTATCTTCCTCATAATTAAAAAGAATTGGGAAGGATCCTCATCCAAGTGAGACGAGACGCCATTGAGTGGTCAGCTTCCAAATAGATTGAAGTTTTTCTTTAAGAGCCAATATCTTCCATGGTTCTTCTCCCTTTGACAAGACAACTCAACCGATAAGAGAATAACTGCAAAGTTTCAACCATTCTTCATAAGCTTTCAGATTAACTTTGATTGTAACATAATCACCTTTTTTCTTTAGAGCCGAAGAAACCGGAGCAATGACGGATGAGATTGCTTAGGCATAATAATTCATCACTAAATTGGGGTTCGAAAGTCCATCCATGTGAGAGTTTGTTTGGATTGAAGGGGCTCTGACCCGTGGTTCAAGCTCTGAAAAGAGATCTGATAACGCTATAGAAGTCATAGATCTAAACAAACATGAGAAATTAACGACAGCGAGATATTAAGCAGCGGAAGCAAGGGCTGTTAGTGGTCTGAATATTAAGCGGCACGAAGGTGGAATCACCCAAAATCGTGAGAGATCAGCCATGTGAAGCCGAAACTAGTGCAACACGAAGCCAAAACTGGTACGATGAAGAGGATCAGAAAAGGTGTGATCGGCGACGAGGTTGGAGTGCTTTAGGTAGAGCTAACGGCGATGGGGTCTTTGGTCAAGCTGGAGAGGCGGCTAGGGATTTGGATTTTCCATTCTTTTTTCAATTTCCCGTTATACCCTCAAGCACTATTCCTCACAAACGTCACGTGTGTCGCATCTCACTGTGAGTCAATTTACTTCATCTAAAACCAGAATTTTTATATATGGAATAACTACTCCCTTCCACTCCTCTCTTTTATTTTCTTTCTTTTTTATTTTTATTTTTGTTCTTTTCCTCTTTTATTATTTCTTATTTCATTAGCTTATACGGTGTAAATTTGTAAGGTTGTACAAAAAATTTATTTTCACTTGTATTGGTCTTGTTAATATATTTGTAAAGTTAAACAACAACATCGTACATAACTTTATTTATATTGATATTTGTAAAATAAAAACTAGGTGTAATAAGTAATTCAATGAAAAACTACCAATGAATACATGACTTGACCTATAAAATTAATAAAACATCAATAAAACAAAAGAGGATAGTGGAAAGGATTAAGTGATTACATGTATAAAATTTATGGTTTTGAATGAAGTAAATTGAGAAATAAGAATAGTAAAAAACAAGAGACAAAAAAAAAAAAAATAAATAAAAATAAAAGGATTTTAAAGGCTAAAAAGTGAGAGTGAAAGTCACATATTAAAAAATAGTAATAATATGTTGGAGCGATAAAAGTATTAAATAGGTGAGAGACAATGTCTGCATTAAATAAGGAAAGATAAAAGAAATTAAATCTTATCCATTAAAAGAAGTAAGATCCAATGCCCCATACATATATATATATATATATATAGTGGAACCTCTCTAAACTAATATTCTTGTGATCTATCTTTGAGTATTAATTTGAAGGGTTTTACATTGTAAAGTATTTTTTTGTTAAAAGGGTTTTACATTGTTTAGGGAAGGTTCCTTTTCAGGATCCATTGTTTAGTCGATTTTCTTCAGAGAAAGTTTTTTTTTTTTTTTTTTTCTGGATTCTTTGTTTATGAAAGATTTATTAAGAAAATTTTCAATTCCTTTTGAGAATGTGATTACTTAGTGACCAAGGATATTCATCATATAAACAATGAGACTTATTTTTGGTTGTATATAACAAGAGAGATCTCATGATATACCTAAAAATTCTATTTCTAACGGCTCTTACAAATTCTCTCTTTTCTATCTTCTTGGTTATAACATGATGACAAGTCAAAAGATGAAGGATGAAGTAAAAAATATTAAACATGGTGGCCTTGTACAAGCTAGTATCTTGAAATACTTTTCTAGTTCTTGATTATTATGTAATATATTTTGTAATTTTTTGGAATTATTAATTTATACGACAGTTGGGACCGAAATTTTACACTGGGTTTTAAAAAGAAATTATTAATTATTATGATAGAGGGGTTTATTAATTTTTTACATTGGCCCAAGTTGAAATCGGGATTTTTTATTAATTTATAGGAGATTAATTTACAGGGTTTCTACTGTATATAAATATATATATATATTTTATACATAGGGTTCTTTTTAGAATAGGAAGGACTCAAAGTCATAACCTCATAATGTATGTCCACCCAACACGGGAACGGAGGCAATATATAGCCAGAGGGGGCCACTACCCCCCTAAAGTTTTCAAATTTTACAAATTTGACTCTGTCAATTTTTGTAAAATGCTTAATTTTCATATATTTATTCTTTTACCCATATATTTTTTTTTTCTAATGTTAATTTTTTTGAAGCAATTTTCTAATGTTTCTATAAATTAACTAGACAGAGCTAGTTTTTAATGTCTGAAGTCATAATATTTTTTCACTCAAATCACATAAATATATATATATATATATTTGATTCTATGCATTTTATTTTTTTTCTATGTATCTTAAATATAAATCTAATTATAACATCTATGTTCTATCTTAATTAATATTATTTTCTAATTCAAATAATTTTGTTCTCTTTTCCAATCTTACTTATCTCACCCTAATACCATGTCATACTTCTGATATGTTATTTAATTTAATATAATAAATATGTGTTAATTTAAACAATTAAAACATGTCAACCAAACCACTACAAGAAAAATTGTCTTTCTTGACAGTTTTTTCAAATTTTTTATTTATCTTTAATAATTTTTTTAAACTTTTACTTCATATTTTCAACACCAAACAAAATCCTAATATTGATTTATTTTACTGTAAGATATCGGTTTTTGGGCAAACTGATATTGGATAGGTAAAATTTTAAATTTAATAAATTTACTTTTAAATCATTTACTTTAAAAAATTCAAAAAATAATTTTAAAAAAATCATTTATTTATTTTGCATCCTCTTGTTTCATACTAAGAGACACGTTAATAATTCAATTACCCATATAAATTAGTAATCTAAATCTTACATTTGTTTATTAAATTGTAAGATGCATGCTGAGAAATACCTCATCTGTAGTGATAGTTGTATTTTAAATCATGCTTATTATAATTGATGTCACGAGTCTCCTATAGGTCATGTTTGGTTGGATGAAAAATATGGAATGGAATGGAAAGAAAACCATTTTATTCGTTTGGTTTGTTAAAATGCAAAAGAATGGTGATTCCATTGGAATGGGGATTCCACCATTTTGGTGGAATGGACATTTCATCCAAAAACCAATGGAATGTCTATTCCATTCCAAACTAAAATTTATATTCCATAAATACCCTTATATGCCCCAACTCCATTCCAAAAATACTCTTCTTTCCAAAAATAATATATTATTATATATTATATATATGTACTATATTATATATATTATATATATTATTATATATTATATTATTATAATATATATAATGACTACCTCTAAAGTGACACTCACAATCGTACGAGGTCAGAGAGTAGTACAAGGTTAAGTAAAGTTCGTTCCCGACAAGGATCGAGTGATTGATTACCGAAATTGACTAGCCTAATTGCTATTCAAACAAGCAATACAAAAAGGTTTTCATAATTGAATTCTTTAAACGAGTTAAATTAAACTACTAAAAACGATTTATGCTATTGCGATAAAGAAATGACAAGTAATAAAATCAAATGTAATAATGAAGGAAATGATGCTAAGATTTGACTACACCCCACCCTCTCCTAAATTCCTTTCTAGACTTACTTGCATACCCAAATTATGCTCATGCAATTTATAGACTCATGCACCCAATTGTTAACCTCTAATATCGGTCGAGCAACAGAGGTTACACCCAAATCATACCTAAGCCTATCTCTCAATTACTTAGAATATACGTATGAATTCATTTAGAACATTGACCCACTAAAATGAGTCCTATGCGCTAGCCTCGGCGGGTCTACCTTACTAGACATGCATAGAAAACATTTTATCAAACACATTGTGTGCGTCTCCGGTTGATTCATAACACAACCAAAAATCATTCAACAGAAGATCAATCTATTGAAAGCATTAAATACTCAAACACATCCATACAAATCACAATTGCACATAATGGATAAAACAAAGGTCAATAAATATAGTTAAGAGTGAGGTTTCATCAAATCCTAGCACTAGAGAATTAGTTCATATTACACAAGTAAGCCATACAATATGTAAGATCCTAGATCTTTGTTGGCTTGATTCCATTGCAAAACTCTCTTTATTTGTAATGGTTAATTGCTTAGGTGGTTCTTGGTGAAAAAAACTTTCAAAGAAGAAAAACAACTTCTCATGCAAATATCGTCTTCAAGAGGAAAAACGCGTACTTGGATGCTAAGGTATAAAGATACTTCTTCCTCTTGCAAGGCGTAAGCGCACACATACACAATTCATACTTGTGTGTCCCTGCATCGTAGTTCAAACATTTGGCATAACACATTCACACTTATTTAAGTATGCACATGCATTGGTCTCATATAGACAAACATTGTAGAATTGCATGTTTTATGACTATCTCTTAGATATGACATACTTGTGTGACATTGTGTTTATTTATTTGTGTTTCTTATATTTTTGAATTGAACATGATTTCTTATTGAGTCCCGGTCATTTTGGTTACTCATTCATTAGGTTTCGAGTCTAAACAATGTAGTTATGCTACTTTACGTTCTCATTTATTGAGTTGTCTTCGTCGTCATTTTCTAAGATTAATTCTCAACCTTTTGTCAAATTTTTGTAATCTTTGTTGTGCGTGAGGGAGTCATGGTTCATAATCCAAAAACAAATTCAAATTCAGAGTTCGGATGCCCGAATACGGCTGAAGAATTCGCGAGGAGCGCGAGGAAGCTTGCTCAGCCAAAGGACAAGCAAGGAGGACCACGTATGGGCCACATGTGCCACATGGCCAGAGTCCCTCTCTGCCCACATGTGCCACACCTGCCCCACACATGGCTGGTGATGTGGCTCTTTTTTATTGGTCAATGAATCCCTCTCTTCTCCACCTCTTTTCCCTCTATTTATATTCGAAAATTCTACAGAATTCTTCACAACTTTTGATTTCTTATTTTGATCATATCTCTTTCATTTCAACTCCGAATCAAGTAATTCAAAATCCAAAAATGTTGGTCTTGAAGAGAGGAATAAAACCCAAGCATTTTTAGAGTCATTTGATTTCATTATGTTTTGAAACATGCAGATTTCAATTCGAGTCTCAACTTTTGTATGTGAAACTTCTTCTTCTCACTTTCTCTTTGATCATCTCTTTTAATCTTTCTAATTGATAGATGAAATGTGTTAAGAGTGATGTTAGTTCATACTCTAGGGTTGTTTGATCTATTATTAATTGAGTTTTAGCTTTGTGATTTCTCTTGAAGATATTTTAGCCAAACTTGATTGAACTTGAAATTGATTCTAGAAATGATATATATGATGTGCCTCATGATATTTTCTAAGTTTAATTTCATAATCTAAGAACTAAGATTTTTCATATCTTGTTCTTATTGATATACATGTCTTGATTTCTAGTACATTTGTGATTGTTTGTTGAAAGCTTATCCTAGAGTATATCTAAGCATGTACATAAAGCTTGATTGATCATCTTGCTATTTTTTTGTGATTTGCATCATTTGCATCACTTAGATCATTGCCTTGTGAAAAGGTTGAAATCTCTTGTTAAAGTGAGTGAAGCTTTAACTTGAGCAAGAAGACTTAGCTAGGAATGAGTACCGGATAGCCAAGCAAAAGTCTTAGCAAGGAGTTTGGTACTCCGGATAGTTGAGCTAGGAGAGCTTGACTAGGATCTTTGTGATCTAGATTGCTAAGCAAGGGAATTTTTCTAAAGGCTTGAGAGCCTTGGATAAGAAGTTGCTTCCTAGAGGTGTAGGACATACCTTGGATAGGGAGTAGGCTAAGTGATTCACTAGCCCGAGGGTAGATTAGGAGGTGATAGCTTAGGGTGGATATCATTGTGTTGATTGTCATGAGTGTGTAAGTTCTTTTCATTATAGTGGATTTGTTTTGTTGGTGGTTGTGGTAACAACCCGTGGATGTTTCCTTTTTGAGGTTTTACCACGTAAAAACTATTGTGTCAAGTTTTGTTTTATATTACTTTATCTTCCATATGTTTGTGTTAATTGCATCTCTTGTATATTGATTTTCACATGTTTTGGTTAAATCAATTCAATTGTTATATCTTATCAAGTGTGCTTTTAATTCTTGTATTCCGTAAAATTTGAATTTGGAAGATTTTGGGCATATACCTATTCACACCCCCCCCCCCCCCCCCCCCCCCTTCTAGGTATATTCTACACTATAAGTGGTTAATGGAATTTCACAATATATATGATCAAATGAATACATGGCTAAATATAGAAAATGAAAGAGATAAAGGTGTAAAGAAAACTATGTAGATCTTCTCTTCTTCCTTTGCTCTTCTTCTCCTCCAAGCTCCTTCAATTTTCTATCTCCCAAGAACAAGATATGATCATGGATTGATGTCAAAGTGCTAGGTGGATTGTGTAGGATTTAGTATGGTGATGTAGGAAAATGATTAGGTGAATATTCTTAGGTAGGAAATTGGTTCTTTTGGTCTAAAAATATTAAAGGTTATATAAGGGAATGAATTAGGTCAAGGGCAAGGAGATAAATTCTTGAATTTAACCATTGTTTGGGCAAAAACCCAAGAGGAAAGCGACCTTGGGGCGACCTTAGGTTGGGCTCGCCTTTGAGGTCACATTTCTTACGAGTGGAGTTTTTCAGCTTCGCGCACCGTTACGAAAATGACCATAACTTCCTTTAGAAAACTTGGAATCGTGATCCGTAAAAACCCTTGGAAAGTAGACTCATGGAGCTTTCTAGAAATAGGCTACCAAAAATGTAGTTCAATCAAAGGAGGGAGATATGGCCCCTGAAAATTGAATGTTCTGCACGATGATTTCCAATTTCAGCCCTTTAACCTCCGAAATTCTTCAATTATGCTCGATACCTTATTTTATGGCATATAACCTACACATTGCTCACAAAACGCATTATATACAAAAACATGCTCAAAAAAGAGTTCAAAATCTAGGAGATGAGGACCTCAAATAGGTATGTAAATCATCCAATCATATAACGATATATAAAAATATATAATATAATATTTTTTATATATTATATTATTATATAATATATATTATATATTATATTACTATATATATTATATATATTATACTATTATATATATTATATAATATTACATATAGTACATATAATATATATACATATGTATATTATATATATTATTATATTAAATAATATATTATATATATTAAATAATATTTATTTTATATAAATATATTACTATTATATATTGTATAATATAACATATATATATATTATAAATTATATATATTATATATATTTATATTTATATAATATATTATTATATGTATTATATAATATATATATATATATGGATTTTATATTATATATTATGAATGTTTTATAATTATGGGTATTTTGGTCAAAATACAGTTAACTCCATTCCATTCCGTTGTTAACCAAACAAAATAATACTAATTCAGAAACTAATTCTAAAGTTTCAACCAAACAAAAAACTCAGTTTTCCTTTCCTTTCCATTCTCATTCTCATTCCCATTACAATTTCAATTATCATTCCACCATGTAACCAAACGTTAGACTAATAACTCGACTATATATGTTTTAAAAAATATAATTTAATTAAAAATTTTAATAAATATTTTTTAATATATGTCTGTCGTAGAAATTAGAATTTTGATTAGTTGAATAAATTTAAATTTATCTAACAAGTTTTTTTTTTTTTTTTATTTCTAGCAACTCACATCTGTTATATATAAATATTATTCAATTATTAACAAATCAAATCTTGTAGTCAAGTGGTAAATGCTTACAACTCTTGACTTGAGGTTTCAAGTTAGATTCATAATAATAACAATTTAATTGTCATTGTTATCATAAATGGGCCAGCAGCGGTGGGTGGCTGGAACGAAGGCAGGTGGCGATGGTGGTTACCGGACGGCAGCGGCGATGGTGTATAAATCCTTGACGGTTAGAAAAACTGTCAAGAAAACCTTTCTTGATAGTTTTTAACTGTCAATAATTGTATTATTTTCTTGTAGTGAACATATATAATTTATATTTAACTATTAACATATTTTACCAAACAAACTTTTATCCTTTTTAAAAATTAAACTAGTTTTTGGATGTTATAAAAATATTAGGATTACAATTTAAATTTTAATTAGTTTAATTTCTAACTCTTAAACATTATTCTTGAATCATGAATGAAAAGCCATAAGGTTTTTATATATTATTTTTAGAGTAATTTTAGACATTTCAACTCTAAATCTTAACTTGTATTCCAACTACTAATGTATCAATTGATACACATGAACATTATTTTTTATTAATTTTTTTCAACATATACTCTAAGATACATGTTAATATAACTCATTATTTTATAGCGCCCCCATTGGAAATAATTTCTGGCTCCAACCCAGACCGGACCATCCTCATCTCGTCCTCTAGTCTTCTATATACTGTATGTACACTTACCATAATGAATTCCTAACCTATAACCAAACAAAAGTAATTTCATTAATTATAAGGGAGTACTCTTCACTTCCGAAACTAACAATAATGCTTTGGAGGGTTGCTCTCTTTGGGGCAAAGGCTCCTTTACCATGGATGATGGATAGAATGCATAAGATCTGTGATCCGCAATAATAATTAGAGAATAAAATAAATATATAAATAATAAATATAGTTGCATATTAATGATAATGATAACGTGCATGTCACATCTTCATATCTAAGCATCTCAAAGATTGAAATAAACTTTCTTTCTTTTTCTTTTTTTTCTTTTTTTTTTTGAAGGAAAAAGGATTACAGACAATTATGATAATCAGCCACTAGAAAGAGACCAATACAAGGAGGGAATTCCTCCAGCCAAAACATATCATCAATACAAGAGAGGCTGTTTTTAGCTAAAACATGGGCTACCTGATTAGCTAATCTAGGAACAAACATAACAGACACACATTGCACATGCGAGAGTAAAGTGAGAATGTCAGAAATTACATTTCCAATCTTAGAGAAAATAGGCTCAGCTTTGTTGATCCACCGGACAACCACTTGTGCATCCGACTCAATTCTACATGGATTCAAGCCATAATCTAAAGCCAATTGAAGACCACGAAGAATAGCAATGGCTTTAGCCACTTGCGGAGAGAAGGTGGCAACAATCTTCTAAGAGCTTGAGGCCATAACAAGGCCATTCGAGTTGCGGATAACAATCCCAATACCCACCGCAAGACCAGCCGTGTCTAGAGTTGCGTCGCTGTTGATCTTATACATACCAGTTTTAGGGGGGGTTTCCATATAGGATTTCTGGGCAAGAGTTTCAGCAGGTGTCTCAGACACAAAATTAACACTATGAACTTCATTAATAAAATTACGAGCCCACTCCACAACATCAACCTCCCGGGACAGCACTAGGATCATGTGTTGGGGTTTTTGCCCTAAAGCTTGTAGTTTGTAAATGTGAATTGAACAAGAAATAAAAGAAGTAGTTTATTCATTCAAATTGTCTCATACATTTATATATAACATGTGTACTTAACATCCAAGATTGCCAGATGTATTTTCAAACTGAGTATATGAATGTCATATACAAATGGATTCAATTTGAAATGAGCAATTTAAAGAGTTCTTAGATAGCAAATAAAGCTGGGTACTTTATTTGTGGTTAATCTATAGCTGCGGTCCATTCCGTAATGTACGGTGATCTTATCCTAGATCATTCATATGGAGATATGAGAATGGAGACACCTTGTATGATGTGAACATATAGAACTGGGCCATGATCTATATGAATCTCTCACCAAGATCCGTTACATGATAAGATTCATATATATCAACAAATGATGGTTATATGTGGGTGATATCAATCTTGAGTGTCTTATCGACTCTTTCAGATTATATCATGGTCTTTGATATACCATAGGTGAGGTCGGAGTTATATTCCTGATCAATATGCTCCGTATGTTGGGATCGCAGTTTGGCTTGTGGCTGGGAAGATCTGCACACAATAGTGGAATCCACTCCTTCTTGTGAGAAGTAGATAGTAGTTCCCTTAAGGGTTGATTCGGGGCTTGAACAATATAAGTGCTCTCCTAATTCCGTAAGGAATGTAGGATTTATTGTTCATTAGAGAATCAATGGTACTTAATGGAAAGATATAATTAAAAGGGTATAACAGACATTATGACCCAGCTTTAATTATGAACTACATGTGGAGGATCATACCATATGTAATAGCTATATCAATGGACACCAAGAGTTATTGGTTTGTGTAAAAACGTCTACAGTTGAGAGAATGCAACTTCGTGTTTTTAGTGGAATAACACCGAAGTTAATAATCATGAAATATTAATTAAAGAGTTTAATTAATTATTTCTAAGGATTATTGGAGCTCAAAATACTGTGGGTCCATTAGGTCCCCTTGCTAGCCCGATCGATTTAGGTAACAAGGGTAACGGTTAATTAATTGGATTGTCCAATTAATCGTGTTACAAAAGTAGCACGTGTCTATTCGGGAATTAATTGAATAATGTGATTATTCAATTAATGAATATTATTGATTATGTTAATTAAATAATTAGATTATTTAATTGTGTAATTAATCATTAGATGGAGGGTGTTGATTGATATTTAATTTTGAATGAAGAAAAGATAATTTGATTATTTTATTTTCATTTTATTAAATATTTAAATTTGAATTTAAAAGAGTTTTGAATTCAAATTAAATCAAATAAATTAATTAATATCTTTAAAAGATATTCGATATCTAAAATGATTTTATTAATTAGTATAAGTTTAATATATATATATATATATGATAGGTTAGTTTTATAACAGATATATTTGATATATATGGTATAACAAAACCGATGCATTGATTGACAAAAAAATCTGATGCATTGATCGACAAAAAACACAACAATCATGTGAAGAGATAAATAGGTGCGGCTAGAGAAGAAAAAAAAAAAAAACTTTCTTATTTTTTTTAGACTTATTTGTTGCCGCACTTCACCAACAAAAGAACAAGAGTTGTCTTTTGTGTGCTCTTCTCATCTACCTCCATTTTTGTTCCTAAGTACTGTGACGTGCCCACACGCCGTTACCAGTTCCAGGAGATAGCGAGGAAGATCAAGTGATTCAAATCAGGGGCAAATATTATTAAAGTGAAGGAGCCTCCTACGTTAGTATGAATCGTTTACTTTATTATTGCATTTGATTATTACTGTATAAATGGGTTACTTTATGATTGCATTAAAAAAATTTAAAAACCATTCTGTTGCGCAATCTATAACCCTAGGTTCCTACATCATGAACAGTTACATTACGCATGGACTAAACCTTCCACAGACAGATACAAAACAACCCAAATTCCTCCATTTTCAAGCGCGGAAAATAATCTAGAATAAAATCAAAAAAATGGGACTTATTTTTATGATTACCAGAGAGTTTTGACGACCAGAAGGCATGCAAATTTTCTAGAAGTTTGCAGCTCCACAGTCCATGGAGAATGGATTCGACCTTGCATTTGCATAAAGGGCAAAGAATGTCGATTGGAATCCTTCGACAAGCCAGAATTTCGAAATAGGGAAGCATATTATTACAAGCTTTCCAAACAAAAACCTTTACCTTAGAAGGAATTTTTAGTCTCTAAAGTGACTTCCACCAAGCAATAAAGATATTAGAGAAGAAATCAGAGATAGAAGGAGAAGGGTCTGATCGTAGACAGCACCCCAACTAGTAACCCGACTTAGCTGAGTAGGATCCCTTTGGATCAAAATGCCACTGGAGAGTCTTCTACATAATTTTTACCAATATGGATGCTCAAAATAGTTGAGATATCATCATCCCAAAAAACTGATCTAACCAGATTTATATTCCATTCACCAACCGGAGTTATAAGGTGATTGACAGTGGTATTTTCGCCCAGCAAAAGAGGAGAAATAGGCTTGAATGTTGTAGGTCTTGGGATCCATCTATCTTTGTAAATACGGATCTTAGAACCATTTCCCACTCTCCATATGGTACCAACAACAATAAGCTCTTTTCCCCACATTAGACTTTTCCAAATAAAGGAAGTCGTGGGTTTCATTTCTACATTAATAAACCCATCTTCAGGGAAGTAACAATCTTTCAAAACACGGGCTGCTAGCGAATCACCCTTAAACAGTAATCGCCAATATTGATTTGCTAGAAAGGCTTTGTTGAAAGTCTCTAAATCTTTAAAACCCAGACCCCCTTTCTCTTTAGCATCACACAAACGGGACCACTTGCACCAATGAATCTTCCTCGAGGTTCCATTACTCCCCTACCAAAATCGTGCACAAAGACGGTAAATATCATACAAGAGACCCTTAGGAAGCTGGAATAGGTTCATTGTACGTGGGGATGGCCTGTACAACGACCTTAATTAAGATCTCTTTCCCGCCAGTAGAAAGGAATTTGTCACGCTAACCTCTGATCTTGTCCCAAACCCTACTGATTATAATAGAAAAAATTTCCTTTTTCTTTCTTCCTGTAAAGCAAGGTAAGCCAAGGTATTTCTCATGACAATCAACAACCCTAATGTCGATGATGGCTGCCAACGAAGAACATTCTTGAGAGGGTAAAAAGGGACTAAAACAAACTGCGGATTTATCAAAATTAATCATCTGACCTGAGGCAGCATCATAGGAATCAAGGATGTGCTTAACCAACACACAGTTGGAGACAGTAACCTTGGGGAATAAAAGACTATCATCCGCGAATAACATGTGGGAAATAGTCGGACCATTGCCACTGCACTTGAACCCCTATAACTCACCCATATCAACCGCATGATTGATCAAACTTGAGAAACCCTCCACACATAAAAGGAAGAAATAGGGGGAGAGCGGGTCTCCTTGATGCATACCGCGCATCGACTTAATAGAATCGCAGATCTCGCCATTAAGAACAAACAAATAGGAGACGGATGAAATACAATGCAAAATTAGACTAATCCATCTCTTAGGGAAACCTATAGACCGCATCATACTTTCAACAAAAACCCATTCCATACAATCGAAAGCCCTAGACATATCTAATTTGATCGCCATAGAGCCATGTTTATGCTTCCTCCTCTTAAGCCTATGCAAACACTCAAAACCAACAATAATATTGTCAAAAATTGATTGACCTGGAATGAAGGCTCCTTAGGTTTCTGAAATGACATCACCAAGGTCTTGACGAAACCGGTTAGCGATAGATTTCACCACAATTTTATAGATGACGTTACGAAGGCTTATCGGTCTGTAATCCGTAATCTTCTCCGAGTTCTTCTTTTTAGGGATAAGAATGATCAAAGTATCATTCATTTCTTGAGAGAACACCCCTCATTCAAACACTCCAGACAAGCCTTCACTACACCTGGGCCAACTTTGCCCCAAAATTTATGATAAAACAAGGCTGGGGGGTCATCACTGTCCGATGCTTTTATAGCACCCATATCAAAAACCGCCATCTTGATTTCATCTTCAAAGAACGCAGAGGCAAGGAAATTACCCATAGAAGGAGAGACCTTTGGCTGGATATCATCAAAAATGCCTCTAAGATCAGCTTAGTTTTAAAAAGAGTACTTTAATAATCAAAAATAATATGCTCCATACCTCTGTTTGAGTCATGCCAACTGCCATCACTACTTCGGAGACCTTTGATCAAATTTCAATCTTTCCTAACCGTGGCTTTCATATGAAAGAAGCGTGTATTTCGATCTCCACACTTAAGCCAATCAACTCTTGACCTTGCCTCCAATACCGCTCATCTGTCTCTAAAATTAAGTCTAATTGGGACTTGATCAGCTGAATTCTCTTCCAAGACCCTTCTCTAACATTGTTGTAGGCATCTTACAGCAGCCTTTTATTGTTGTTAATATCCTCCTTCAACAACCGCCTACCATGATTGTTTCAGCTGTCCAGACAAAGACTGCAAGCCAGGATATTATTGAGGACCTCATCTACTGCATTTGGCCAATCTTTGTCAACCTAGGAATTCAAAATTAGATCTTTACATTCTTGATTGTCTATCCAGTACTCAACAAAATGGAAACGTCTCTTCCTTTTAATATCTTTAGGAATTACTACTAAATCGGTAAACTCCAAAAGAATTGGCTCGTGATCGGAGCACTAATAGTCGAGGTGAGAGACTCTAAAATTAGGAAATAACTACTTCCAATCAAAATTACTAGTACATCTATCCAGCCATCATTGAATCATCACATCGCCTTCTCTTTTGTTACACCAGGTGAAATGCGGCCCAACATAGCCTAAGTCTTCAAGCCCGCAATCATCAAGGGTCTCTCGAAACTCAAACAGAGCATTCTCATTCTTAAGAGCACCACCCAGTTTCTCTGACCTATCAATAACTTTGTTAAAATCTCTTAGACATACCCAAGGCAAGGATGACATCCCGGCCAACCTCCTTAATAAACTCCATGAGTGCAATCTTTGATTTGGATCCGGGTTACCGTAGAAACCGGTGAACCTCCACCACTGATTATGAGAAGAAACCAATCTAACATCAATATGAGCCAAAGAATAGCTCAACAACACCACTTGAACATTAGCTGACCATAGTAAACATAGGCCACCCGATTTTCCAGAATAATTGATCACCGATTTTCCTACAAAACCAAGCTTGACTCTCAAAACTTCCATCCTTACCTAATTCACTTTTGTTTCCATCAGGAATAGCAAATCTGGATTAATCTCCTGCTTTTGGGAGAGCAGGGAATTAAATGTCTGAGAACTTCCCAACCCCTGAGCGTTCCATGACATAATCTTCATTGTGGATAGCGGGCCGATGAAGATCGACCGGCCGATAAGCATGTTTCCAAAGCTTCTTCTGTTATTGGTGAAACCAAATCACTAGTAACCTCCCCAACAGAAACACACTCGGTACCAATTTTGCTAGACTCATCTTCGAAAACAGAATTTCCAACCATTCTCCTAGCTTTCTTATTATCATGTAACGCACGATCTTCCACCAGAGCTGATTTATGCTTACCACATTGAACCTTTAGAATTGCTCTAGAAATCCCCAAACTCCTAATTCTAATAGACCCAAACCCCTTTTATTTCCTGCAACCTGATTGGTCTCACCAGTAGACCCGCATGAGAGACTTGGGCTGTCTGAAAAAGAACAAGAATAATTGAAGTTATAAATGGGCTCTTCCACTTCAATGTCTCTGATAGGCCCACACTTAATATTCAAGTCAGAAAATTCGGAGATGGGCTTCTTAGAAATATCACAGGCTTCCTTTATGACCTCTACAAAAGGAGTGTGAATATCTTGGATTATTGGAAGGGTTCCAATAGTCTTTTCACATAACCTAAATGCCTTCTTCCCACTAGCACTTTCCACTATCTCCTCTCCATTAATAGCTCCATTAATAGCCGCATTTGCAGTCCCATTACTATCCAAATTGTTGACTACCTCTTCCAACTGATGTGAGATAAATACCTCAAGTTATGAGCTAATTGTCTAAGACATGACTTCTATCTTCCCCAAACGTCTCAAATCAATGGCCATGTCGTCTTGAGTAAAGGAACCGCTTGGTTTAGGCTCCGAAGCACTTGCCCTACTTGTGATGTCCTCCTTCCCAGTTTGCTTGCTTGAACTTGAAATAATTTCTTCACTAGCCATTGGTTCTGGAACTAGCTTTTTCTTGTTTCTATCACTTCTCCAACTAGAATCAGTGTTGACAGGTGAAAAGAAACTACTCCTCTGGGATTGGAAGTTGGAATTGCATGTTGATCCAGACGCTCTAAGCCAAGCCCCATAAAGAGGCTCTTCTTTTCCATTAACAATAGGGATAGGTTCAATCTCTACACATTTAGACGAATTATGGCTAATCAAACCACATTTGAAACAGTGATTTTGGAGTCTCTCATACCTGAGAATCATAATAGTTTCATTTCCATCTCCCAATATATCCACCCACAGGTAACACTTAAGAGATTTTTTAATATCGATACGAATCCTAACGCGTAAAAATTTCCCCACACAATCTCCTAAATTCCCTCCATCCACATCGAGCACTTCACCAATCATTCCACCCAAGAACCTTCATATTTCCTTAGTCACACACAGGAGAGGAACTTGGTGTATTTGAACCCAGAAATCTGCCTGACTAAAGCACAAAGAACCTATAGTGCCAATACCAACTGATTTCTCCATAGCGATGAGCGCATTATCGAAGCTCCACGGACTCCCCAAAATTACCCTGTTTAGATCATACTCATCTATGAAATGGAATGAAAAAGTGTTCCTTGAAACCGATTCAATGTCTAAACACTTTTTGACCTGCCAAATCTTACCTATAATGCGCATAAAGGCATCCCTATTAACCCATTTACTGGAAAGAATTTTACCCACTAGACATAAAGACAACCTATGTCTAGCATCATTCATAAGATTACCATGAAGTAGTTGCACCGGACCATCGCGAGGACTAATAGTGAAGGATGCGTACAAGGAATCAATATCCTCAAGATTCATGATCGAAAACTAGTAAAAAGAGGCCCAAGAGAAAGAAAATAAGAAACCCTCGACTACTCTCACTCAACTTTCAGAGAAAAAGAGGAGAGACTAGTTATTTCTACCTCTGTTAGGTATTTCAGTAACTGAAATAGACTTACACTTAGAGTATGTTTGGTATGACTTCCCTACAGTCAAAAAGCGTTTTTCAATATGAAAAGCTCTTTTGAGATTTTTTTTTTTTTTTTTTTTTTTTTTTGTTTGTTATTTGACAAAACCAAAAAACTAATAAATTGTCTAGACTTGTCTACTATTAGAAGAAACTCAAAATTTGGATTTCTCCCAAAAAAAATCTTTTTTTAGGTTTTTTTTAAAGTAGATCAATTATATTAATTACCCTCTATTAAACTTTAAATATTTCACTTTATATATGTTTTATTACAAATACTTTTGTCACTCATTTTGTAAATTATTTATTTATTTGAAACGTTAATTTCACTTTGTAAATATATAAATTATTTATTTATATATTTCACTTTAATTTCCAACACCACAGTCCAACCTCTCTCTAACTAAATATGGATGGCTCCTCCTATTAGACCAAGTTATAATCGGTCCAATATAACCCAAGTCCTTTAAACCACAATCCTCCAAAGCATCCCAAAAGCTATTCATGAGCGACTCTTGATGCAAAACCCAGCCATCTTTCTCATCCAAACATAGAATTTTATTGAAATCACCCCCTACCAACCAAGGAAGGGAGGCCAGATCAGCCAACCTTCGTAATAACGTCCATCCCTAATTTCTCATCGACGTCATAGGATTTCCATAGAAACCCGTTAATCTCCAGGTTTTATTATTTAGAGAGGTAACTGAAACTAATAATGCATAGTGTGTATAAAACTATATAGGCGGTGAATAGATTTTAACCGATTTTACCCAATTTTCGCATTTATTCAAATTTATGAAAATGCCACTATCTAGTCAATTTATATAACAAGTGTATTATGTGCGGAATTATAAATGACCCTTGATTTTTACGTGGAAATCCAAACTGAGAAAAACCAGGGGCTGGTAAGTGCGCCACACTCGAACCTCGAATCCACTAATTATGATAATGTTTACAACCTAATCCTGATTTACGACCTAATCCCGATCAATAACCTGCTACCACTACCCTCGGGCCTATAAAAGTGGACCTAGTCCAATTGCTTATGTGAGCACCTAATCCCGGTAGTCACACAAGACTTGGTTCTCCAAAGAGATCACACCCTAAGTGAATATGCAAGATATCCAAATATGCAAATAGAGCTAGGTTGTATTTATAGTGCCCAAGTGAAACTATGTCGTTTTGGAATAAATAGAAAAACTATGGGTATTTCCGTGGTACATGTGACTGTGGAGTAGATCAAGATTTGAGTGCTCCAAAACATAACCAAACGACATCAAAATCTTTTGTATAGTATATTCTTGGAAAGGTATTGATGTCTACTTTATACTCGTTTTTACAGAATGACATTTCAATATATGTAGAAAAAGTTATGGTTAATTAAGTGACCAAAGGTCATAAACAGACAACAATATAGTTGCCCTGTTTTGGTGGTCAATTTGGAGATTTCAAAAACAATACAAATGGTCATAAAATATTATGAATAATGTATCGTTGGAAAGGTATGGGTGTCTAGTTTGTATAGAAATTTTCAAAACTCATTTTAAAGCTTTGTATAAAAAGTTATGGTCACATGACCATACAAATGTCAGTTTTGAAAATCATTTAAATCATGGAAATCCAATTTTTAGAATCTAGACACTTTACTCTAATCAACCAAACCAAATCTAACACTTATCCAAGAGAAGAATGAAACCTTCTCAAGTGATCAACCATCGCGCTAAGACATGCACACCATCGTGCAATCGCGGATGTTTCTGATCACACAAACGGAAACGAATTACACCACACTTAAAACTAACATGAAATGCAAGTGTGGGAAGTGAATGCATCCTAACGCCTAACATGTCATGGCATTGTCATTGAACAAGATGCACTCAATAAAAACATGCATGAATAGAATTCATGGCTTTGCATCCTAATACCTAAACATGTCATGACATTTCAGTGAACAAGATGCAATCATTTAAACATGCATGAAGAGACTTTATGGCTTTACATCTTAATTCCTAAACATGTTATGGCATTTCAACAAACAAGATGCAATCATTTAAACATGCATGAAGAGATATTCAAGAACATTAATGCACACATATAAAAACACACAACATACAAGTATTAGAGATATGCATGAGTTGTCAGTATGTGCAACTAGATCTCTTCAAAGCAAGTAAGCACTAGAATATACCTTTGGTGCTTCTTCTCTTGAGGTCTTGAGAGGGCCTTGGTTATGCAAATCACCAACCATCAAATGCATAAGCTACCCTTACATCAAGCCCTATATGTGATTTGTCCACGAAATAAGCCAATCAAAATATGAGACCTTACAGTAACCATCGTATCAATGTGGAACCTGGAGTACGACAACAGAAACACATCCAAAACCAATTTCCATAATAAGCAAAGACCCCCACTATTACCGTCTCCGTCAACAACCAACTTCAAATCAAAACCTAATTTAATTATAATATTCTCCATAGCTTTATGATCACAAATTATCTCCATCAGTAAAACAATCTCAGGGCGATGCTCTGGCATTAATAAATGCAGGACGCAGAACGCTCGGCCCCCTCTTAAACCCCGAGCGTTCCAAAACAAAGTTTTTATGGTGTCCGGCGAGCCGGGGACTCCTCCACCCGACTCACCGATATCTCAATTAACTCTTGATCAAAAGCATTGATAGACCTCTGCTTCTTAACACTCCCTGCATAAACATCCAAAACCAAATCAGATTCTCTCTTCTGACTCTCCACAAACCCACCCACCGAATCCGCCTCCCTTAAGCCTCTTTCTCTTGCCCATCTCTTCCATTTTCCTTTCTTCTTTGTGACTTCCACTCCCTTCCCTGCAAAGTTTGAACATCCTTGGTTGCCACCCTCACTACCCCTAGACTTAAACCGAAAATCTGATTCAACCCGTTCTTCTAACAAAATTAAAGGTGGGCATAAAACAGTATCCATCTCCGGACCTGCTGGCATACAATTATCCCCCTTAGCAGCACTAATATTTTCCTTATCACCCCGAATATCTATAGGATTCTCCGCAGGTATAGAGCTCTCAGGAAAAATATTCCCTAAAAACTGACCATTCATCAAAAACACCTTTCTCTTCTCCACCACAACTTTCTCACCCACTTGCTTTCCAACCCTTTCTTGATGATCCTCCTCTATACCTACCGACTGGGGATGAGGATGTTCACCAGATTTCTTTGCTGACTGATTCAGACTACTACTCTCTGGTTGGTCACTCCTATCATGACGATCATTGTCTAAATCCCTTCTCAAGACCCGAAGGTTCGAGCCTTCACCATTTGAGCAATACTGGCTTACCCCCTTATTGTGGCCTGGCACACCTGTGGCTCACATCCACAGACCATACTCAAAACCTTTCCCGGAGTCAAAACTATCACTATCCTTCCTATATTGACAAACCTGGAAAGAATGCCTATTATTCCACAATGAAAACAATACTTTGGAAGCCTCTCGTACCAAATCAAAAGCATTGATTCCACATCTTATATTAACTCCAACCTTAGGAACCTTTTCAACAGTTTTGTAACATCAAAAACAACTCTGAGGCGCATATATTTTCCAAAATATTCGCCTGTAACTCCCACATCTATATCCACTAATTCTCCTAAGCACCTACCAATAAATCCTCCCATCTCTTTGGTCATGCATAGAAGAGGCGCTTTAATTATCTATATCTAGAAAACAACCCTATCAAAAAGAAGTCTTGCAATATCTCCTACCCCCGATAACTTTTCCAACACAAAGAGACAGTTATCAAAGCTCCAAGGTCCACCTAACAGCACACGAAATCTGTCACCCAGATTGCGAAAATAAAAAAGGTATATATTGTCCTGAACCATCTCAATATCCATCGTCGTTTGCCAAATCCTAGGTATAACTGCCTTAAAGGATTCTCTATTGACAAGTTTTGGTGACAAAATCTTGCCCACCAAACACAAGTCCAACTTCTTCTCCACCTCCTTTGTTACCACGTCTTGTACACTCCACAACTTTTCCTCCTTACCGCAAATAGACAATTCTGCACACAACCTCGAAATCTCATCTAGATTCATACCGAAAAACTAAAGAGAACGCTGGAGAATTGAAAGAAAAACACGTTGAAAACAAGCCAAAACCCTAGAAAAACCGCCTACTTCTAACACTAGGGTTTTAGAGAGAAACCCTAGGAGAAGAAAAAAAAAATTGGTGGAATACTGGATAATTTATAAGGACTTTCAAAACCAAACCAATTACAAATATACAAGATCTAAAGCTATATTTGGGATTGCTTTGCTTAAAAAGTAATCTGCTTATAGCTTAACTTTTAAAAAAAAAAAAAAAAAAAAAAAAAAAAAAAAAAAAAAAAAAAAAAAAAAGCCCTTATAAAAAAGTTGACAAGTATTTGGTAAATTAAATTTTAAAATTGCTCTGCTTTTGAATGGGTGGAAAATATGCTTGGCAAAATGATAAAAATAGACATTTGCGCAAGCTAGGTCGATCAATAAACTTTAACAAAATGACAAAACTGAGTTGGACTGAGTCAACTCTATCTCTTTGGTGGACTGAGTCGGACACTATTTCATCACAAAAATGAAAGATGCTTCCTCCACCTCCATTGACGAAGAAGAACCGGCCTCTTCGGCGCCAGAGAGAATAGTTATGCTTCAACGATGGCGGTTATGCTCTCGAATCGGGGGATCGAGCGCATTCACTCAAATCGACGATATTGTTTCGTCGATTGAATCTGAACTTGACCCGACTTCGAACGGGGTCAACGCAGGAAAGCCATCCGATCAATCCTAGGTCCATCGCCGAATCTCCTCCGGACTCGAACTCTAATGGTGGCCACCACCACTGTTCGATTTTTTTTTCTGTTTTTTTTTAATTAATTTTCGGTTTTTAAAAATCATTAATAATAGAAGGGCATTATTGTCATTCTTTTAAAATAGTATGGGTGTTATAGATAGTTTAAAGGTAAAGGCTAGCTTCTGTTTCCAAAAGCACCTACCAACCAACTTCTCAAAAGTTGATTATTTGAAGAGCACATTGTAAAATAAGTTGATTTTGGAAAGTTTACCAAACATCTATTTGTTCAAAACTTAAGAAATAATCACTTATTTCTCAAGCAAATGCAATCTCAAACATAGCTTGGCTAGTTTGGTATTGCAGTAGCTTTTGAAATAATCACTATTAGCTGTGATAGGGAATAATCAACTATGAAGTTAAGTAGGTAGACATTTGGCAAACTGTAATTTTTAAACTGCTTTGATGTTTAAAAGTACTGTATATATGTTTTGTACGTTATATTGTCACACTGATGTGGCGGTGTATAATGACCAAATTAGACATTATACTGTTCAATCTTATATTTTATTCAAAAACCAAATCACTATTTAACCAATATATATATATTATATTTTAACAATAAAATTAAATATTTAAGTATTTTTAATAAATATCAAAAAGTTGAATATTATATCATTCACATAAAATTAATTGATAATTTAGGAAGCACGGATACTTCATTTGGTGGAGGTAACTCGTATCGAACTCGTATCCAGTTCCGATACTTCTCGGATACTCCAGGATACGTATCCGATACACCAAATGGCGTATCCGTTGACTTTTTCACAAGTTTGATTGGAGGATACTTAGAGGATACTTGAGAGATATTTGGAGGATACTTGAGGGATACTTGGAGGATACGTTTGGGGAAATATTATAATTATTTTAGTATAAAACAGGGTCAAATTATAATTTCAAAATATTAGGGGTCAAAATGAAACTGTAAAGAAATTTTGGCTTTGATTCTATTGACATGGAGAATAACGGGATACTTGAGATTGCAAACCTTTCACTTGATGAACCAGAGTTAGATGCCGAATTATTTAGATCCTTTAACAATGTAAATGATGATAATGAAGTTAATTAGGAATTTAGTATCTATTTTATGAGTTTATTTTATGTATTATTTGGATTTTGTAATATACTATAACTTATGTGACATATGTTTTATTTGGATTTTCAATTTTGTAATATGTTACGACTTAATTTGGATATTGTAATATATTGCATTGTTATAACTTAGGTTGTTATGTGACATGTTTTATTTGGATGATTGGATATGAATATGTTTTGATTTTTGAATGAATTATCAAATATCCTTTTATATATTCTTATTTTTAAAAAATATAAATATATATTATTTTAATTGACGTATCCTGCCGTATCCGTATCCTAGTTTTTGGAGATTTACCGTATCCCCGTATCGTACCGTATCCGTATCCCGTATCCGTATCCGCATCCGTGCTTTCTTGTTGATAATATATATATATATATAATAACGTTATACTTGTATAAAAGTAATTCATTTTTTGTTATGCTCCTGTTGCAACATCAAATTATCAGACCATTTTTTTTTTAATTTTTTTGTTGATAATAAAACAATCAGACCTTTGAGTTACCATGATCTATTTTATCCTAAGAACATGCACACCTATAAAATATAATGTTAAACATTAAATTGAAAATCCAAATAACAATATCAGTTAATTATAAAATATTAGATCGTGTTACACTAGAAAAAGCCTAAAACAATCATGTACACAAACTCAACTTCGACATATTGTACGTATATATATTCTGCAACATCTCCCCCCAATTTTTTTATTTTTTATTTTTATCTATGAATGAGAAATAAACTTTTAATTGAGGAGAGATTAGGGTTGAAAGAAATCAGTTTAGGAAAAAAAAAATATGGACAAATATGTCTTTAAGTTAAACTAATGAGGGTAATTGGAGTATTTTAAATGATTGATTAAATGCTAAAATTGACTTTTTAATACATATATATATATATATATATTATTGTTAGTAAAAAACCAAAAATATTCATAAGTTTTTTTTCTTTAATTATTAATTGAGAAAGTATGGAGATATGATTTTATTTTTTATTTTTAAATGGGGAGATACTAATTAGGAGAGAGTAATTAGTAGATAGTGTTTAATATGGTAATAATAGATTTAGGAAAGAGAGTTTAATACATAATATTTAATCTAATGATTTAGGAGAGATGATTTCTTTTTTAAATAATTTAATTAGTTTGGAGTGTCTTTAGAATTATTTTATTTTATTTTATTTTTGTCTTGATTAGTAATTTTAGTTCAGGCTAAAATTGTCATTAACAAAAAAAAAATTAAATTAAATTGGAGTGTAAATAGATAATTTGTGGATTGTAAAGAGAAACTCTCTTATTTTATAATCACTATTGAGAAGTAACCCTTCATCTACTTCTCAAAATCACTATCAAATCAAGGTAGATTCTTACATAATCACTTTTGGAAGGTTTTACCAAAAAAAAAAAATTATAAAATAAGTTTATTTTAGCTTATCAAAATCAATACCAAACTAGCCCTAACTGTGTAAGTACAAAAAAAGAAAAAAAAAATCGTGGGAGAGTGTATTTCCATGTACTTGTAAATTGTAAATTGTAAATTGTAATGCTTTTATTATTTTTTATGATATAGAACCAGTTTTGCACGAAAATTATTTTAAGTGAGGAGGTCCTCCATCTCTTCCGACCTAGGATGGAGCAGCCACCTGAGAAAAAATGTTGTTGAGTTCTCCCAGATCTTGTTTTTAGTATTTTTATTTAATTCGGTTTAGTTTGCTAATTTTTTTAAAAAGTAAAATAGTTATAAAAATTATTAGATCTTTTAATTAAAATATTTATGATTTAATTTAAAAATAATATTGGAATTTTAAAAATATATAAATTTAGGATATACATACAATTACAGAGAAGTGCAAATATCGTCACTCACTTTTATATTAGACAATTGATTTTATCCATCTACTTTCTAACGTAAGGCCCAACCCAAATTCAAATGAATCACTTTCTAATGTTACATAATTAAGGTTAACTTTTGTGAAAATGCTTTATTTTTATTTTTATTTTACATCAAAAGTTAAAAAATACAACCAATGAAATTATGAAAATGCTTTACTGGGTGGCTATTAGGCATCACTAACGAATATTGTGTTTAATTTATTTGTTTTGGTGACTGATTGGAGCTTATGTTTAATGTTTATGAACTTTTGAACTATATAAAGTTTACATTTAAAGTTATATTATGTATTTTATTTTTTTTATGTTAGTTTATTTGAATTAATTAGTATTGTCTAAACTAATTATTTGATTTTAATAATTTTAGGAACATTATAACTTTTTATATATTAAGAACGGCTTTATATTAATTTCATATATCAGATCGGATCGGATCGGATTTAATATTTTATAATATGATCGGATCTAATTGTAATTTGATCGGATCAAATTGTAATTTTTTTCAATCCTGTCGGATCAGATTGGATCTTGGATCATGGTAAATCTATTGGATCTGATCCGCCACACTGGTCCGCTGCACACTCCTAATTATAATCAACCTTGCAATAAAGTACTGACTACTTCAACACAAGATATATATATATATTTTAACCCTTTATGTAAAACATTAACTCATTTTTTGAAGAATTTACTTAAATCAAGATGTTCATTCCAATGAAATCCATTTGATACAATCCAACAACGGGTATCATCACTAAAAGATGTAAATGTTGCAAACTTTTAAAAAATATTATTATTTAAAAAATAAAAGCAGGAGAGGAAAATATTTTACTCTTTAAAAATATGTTTTAACGGTTAAGAGCATCTCCAACAATCTTCTTTGGAAACCCCCTTAAATAAGGGTAGATGTTGTAATAAGGGGTCATTAAGGCAGTATGTGTTCCAACAATACTTCCTTAAATGACTCATGTTGGGCATATTTACATAGTTTCATAACTACCGACATTGTTGCATTCCGCTTCTCGCGTACCTTCCGATAATGTTACGGAGTGTTATATACATAACTCGGTACTCCGTGCGTGACTCCCACCACCGTTACCACAGTACCGACATACATTCGGAGTCACTGATTGACAGGTCTGACCCTTTTCTGAGCACATTTGGACAGCTGCCAGCACCAGCAAGTATGATTCCGACACGTGTCCCAGATTGTCAGACCAATGGCTATAAAATGCCTCATTTTCACCTTTTGAAGGACTTTTGGCAACTTTTTTACTTTTATCTCTCAAAATTACTGCATCTCTTCGGTAAATGTACCATTGTATTCTCATCTGCTCATATATATATATATATATATAAAGTGGGGGAACGTTTATTCAGAAGGTTCATTTTTACCCTCAACAGTTGGCGCTAGAAGGAGGGGGTGAAAATCAACACCTTCGCGGAAACAATGGATCAACACCCCGAAAACACGCATCCGAACGTCAATCTCGAATTGAGACCCCTCGGAACCCATGATTATGCCCAGAACCAGCAACAGCACCCTTGTCCGGGATTCGTCAACATGGGGGCCCCGGGGGGACAGCAGCCAGCACCCCCGAACTACGGCTATTACCCGTACCTCGGACAATTTCCGATGCCAACCCCGATGTTCGGCTACCAAGGACCTCCACGGCCTTACCCGCAAATCCCGACGAGCCAATTCTACGCCCCAATGCCGCAACAAGCTTATTATCCACAAGGGTACCCACCGATGTATACACCACAGCAACCCCAACCGGCTCTCCCACAAGTAAACGATCCAATCATTCAGGGAATCGCCAGCGGGCTAGACACATTAGCTCAGAATGTAACTAGGGTGATCAATGTTGTCGATGGAGGCGGACATCAAGGAGATTCGGATGAGGTAAATTCACGTGCTGAGGGAGGTCTCCCTGAAGCACCGGCCACTGAACGAAGGAGGAGACGTCATCGAGCTGCTCAGTTTGTAGAGCCGAACCAAGGAGAACATGTGGACCATCAAGCACATCAAAGGATCGCGGGAGTGACACGTAGCCTAGAGGATCAAGATGGGAACGTCCAAGAAGAAATACCGAGAAATACGAGATACCGGAGAAGCCTCCCGGAAGGATCCCGTAATCTGGAAAGAGATACTGAGAGGAACACCTTCGCAGATCCGGATGCTTTCCGAGATCTACAAGATCAGCTCGCAGATATTCAAGATCAAATTCACTTCGGCCGTGGCCGCCCCTCCAGCCACAGGGAGAGCCCCTTCACCGAAGAAATCACAACGGCATAGATATCGAACAACTTCAGAATTCCCCGGAAAGATATGTGTGGATTCGGAGGAACAGGGGACCCAGATGATCACCTTGACTCATACCTCGATTGGATGAATATGCAAGGAGCGTCCGATGCTGTGAAATGCAGAGTTTTTCCCTTGACCCTTTCCGGGGACGCACGGACATGGTACGGAGGCCTCAAAAGGCAAAGCATATCTTCGTTCAACGAATTATCGAAAGAATTCCGAAGTGGATTCGCGGCGAGCAGAAGGAGAATGAGGCACATGGTTCATTTGACATCCATCAAGCAGCATGATTCGGAAACAATCAGAGACTACATGAAGAGGTTCACAAAGGCAGCTAGACAAATTCAAGATTTTAGTGAAGTGGGGGCTGTGATGGCCTTCACCCAAGGACTTCAGCAAGGTCGGTTGAGCTGGTCGTTGTCGAAGAGAGGACCGACAACCTACCGAGAATTAATGGAAAGGGCAGAGAAGTATGCTACAGCCGAAGATGTCAGTGACAGTAAGAGTCACGCGACTTCCGCAGAACCCAGCGAACCATCAAGGAGATGGGGAAGGCAAACCAGAGATAGGGGGAAGGAGCCCCAGACTTCGAAACAGGTTAACACCGGAATGTCAGTTCGGAATCTAAGACCTCCACACAGAGATAAATTCGAACAATACACCCCCTTAAAGCTTCCACTCGACAGAATGCTTGAAATTGCCAACAGGGAAAAGTTATTGCGGCAGCCGGACCCACTACATACACCTCCGGATCGTAGGGACCGGAGAGTACACTGCAAATTCCATAATGACCACGGTCATGAAACAAGGAAGTGTCGGGATCTGAGAGATCAGGTAGAAGAAATTGTTCGAGGAGGAAAGCTCCGAGAATACGTCAAGATGCAAGACACGAGTGAAAAAACATCCAAGGTGACTCAGCCAAATAACCAATCTAATGCAGCAGCTCAAGATTCGGACGATGAAGAGCCGATCAATTACATCGATGCCATACCTGCCATAGGAGATTTCAGATCCACGTCCTCCGGGAAGGCACCCGCAGCAGTATGTTTGACAACAGCACCGGAAGAGGCTTCAGGGGACTGGGGACCGATCTCCTTCTCTACCGCAGATACAGTCGAGGTTAGATACCCCCACTGCGATGCATTGATCATCTCCGTGAAGGTAGGAACCTGCACAGTGAAGAGGACCCTCGTTGATCACGGGAGTTCTTTAGATATCATTCATTGGGATCCGTTACAGAAGTTAGGATACACTCTGCAACAACTACAGGCATCTAGATATTGCATCAGAGGTATCGAGGGGCATCGAACAAGGCCGGGGCCAGATAGATCTACCAGTGAGATTCGGAACCAGACCTCAGATACGCACTGTTTGGGTCTGCTTCCAAGTTGTCGATATCTCTTTCCCTTTCAACATCTTAATTGGAAGGCCAACTCTGTATGCCCTCCGGACGGTCACCAGCATTTATTCATTGAAAATGAAGTTCCCAACCGAGGCCGGTACGGGGGAAGTGAGCGCCGACCAAGAGGAATATAAGAGGTGTATCCAGATAGGATCGAACCCGGTCATCACCATTGGCAACTATAATACCATCCGTGTGCCGAGAGGAAGAATCCCGAGATTTAGAAGGCCGAAAAGAAAACAGGTTGGGGAGGTAGCCGAAGCCGAATCCTCCGATCCCACTCCACTTGATAAGATTCGTGTCACAAGTCTTGACCCTCAAGAGGTAGGTTCACAGCCGGTAGGGGAGCCCACCGAAAAATTATTAAACATTGTCCTTCGTGACAGCGAACCAGAGAAAACCGTTCTCATCGGAGCTAATTTAAACCCGAAGGTCAAGAAGGAAGTGGTGGAACTCTTAAGGGAATTCTCGGATATATTCGCATGGAACCATACTGACATGCCCGGACTAGATCCTTCTGTGATTTCGCACTCCTTTAATGTGGACCCGATGTCCAGGTCGGTATCCCAAAGGAGAAGATCCTTCAATGGTGAGCGATATGAAGCAATAGCCACCGAAATAAACAAACTCCTCGAAGCAGGATTCATCCGAAACTTGGATTACAACGAATGGCTATCCAACGTAGTCTTAGTAAAAAAGAAGGATGGGAGACGGAGAATGTGTGTTGACTTTACTGACTTGAATAAAGCATGCCCGAAAGATAGTTTCCCTTTACCAAGAATAGATCAAATGGTAGACGCCACATCAGGTCATGAGTTGCTCAGCTTTATGGACGCCTATTCCGGGTATAACCAAATTCGGATGGACGAAACAGATGAAGCCAAGACTGCTTTTATCACCGATCGAGGGGTATATTGCTACCGGGGTGATGCTGTTTGGTCTTAAAAATGCGGGAGCAACTTATCAAAGACTTGTCAACCGCATATTCCACCAAGAAATCGGAAGAACTATGGAAGTCTACGTTGACAACATGTTGACCAAATCGGTTACCGCCGAGCAGCATGCCCCGAACCTTCGAAAAACCTTCCAGTTATTAAGGCAATACCAGATGCGGCTGAATCCTACAAAGTGTGTATTCGGAGTTTCATCCGGAAAATTCCTCGGGTTCATGGTACATCAGAGGGGAATTGAGGCGAACCCCAACAAAATCAGAGCTGTAAGAGGACTTCTACCACCGACAAGAGCGAAGGATATACAAAAGCTTAATGGCATGATTGTGGCCCTATCTAGGTTCATTTCAAAATTGACCGATAGATGCCTACCGTTTTTTAAGGCTTTAAAGCATAAAGGTGACTTCTGCTGGACACATGAATGTCACACTGCATTCGAAGACCTGAAGACCTACCTCCAAAAACCTCCGATGCTGGCAAAACCAGAGGTTGGAGAGACGTTATTCCTTTACTTAGCAGTGTCGAATGTAGCAGTAAGTTCTGTACTTGTCAAGGAGGAAGGATCTGTTCAGAGAGCAGCATACTATGTAAGCAAAAGCATGACCGACCCAGAAACACGATACCCCGCACTCGAGAAAATAACTCTAAGTCTCATAGTCGCATCCAGAAAGCTCTGACCGTACTTTCAGTCACACCCCATCATTGTATTAACCAACCAACCACTCCGGCAAGTTCTCCAGAAACCGGAGTTAGCCGGGAGACTCACTAAGTGGCCAATGGAGATCAGCGAGTTCGATCTCCATTTCAGACCGAGAACCTCCGTGAAGGGACAGGCGGTAGCAGATTTCATCGCGGAATTTTCAAACCCCAATATCTTGAACCTATCAACCGAAACCGTGGCACAGTGGGAAATGTATGTCGACGGGTCCTCCAACTGACATGGATGCGGAGCCGGGATAATTATCAAGACCCTCGATGGCATCATAACCCAAACTGCACTCAGGTTTGATTTCAGGGCAACGAACAATGTCGCTGAATATGAAGCACTGGCTACCGGACTCAGAATAGCGTTGAGCATAGGGGCCAAGCTTCTCACCGTGTACAGCGACTCTCAGCTTATAGTCAGTCAGGTGAACCAGAACTACCAGGCCCGAGATTCCAAAATGATGAGATACCTTGCGAAGGTGAAAACATTGATGGCTAAGTTTACTCAGTGCACGGTCATCCGGGTGTCCAGAGACCACAACTCCCAGGCTGACGCCCTAGCAAAATTGGCCTCTACCACCGATATGAAGCTCCCAAGAACAGTTACAGTGTTTCGTCTTCCAGAATCCAGCATACATGAAGAGCAGGAGACCGCCGTGCTGATCCCCGAACCCGACGTCGGCTCCTAGATGACTCCCATAATGAACTACCTCCGTGATGGAACCCTACCTTCTGAAAGGGATCTTGCTCAGAAGATCAGAAGGCAAGCACTCTGGTACCTGATAATTAACGGATCCCTCTTCCGACGTGGTTTCTCTTTGCCCTATCTTCGATGCGTCAGTCCCCCTCAAACCGATCAAATACTTCAGGAAGTCCATGGTGGTAGCTGCGGTAGCCATTCCGACGGAAGAAACCTTGGCCATCGAATAGTCCGACAGGGATACTTCTGGCCTACACTTTTCAAATAGTCAAAGGCACATGCCGAATCCTGTGACCGGTGTCAGAGAACCGGTCCCATTCCACGCCTACCTGTCGAAGCACTAACTCCTATGTCCGCACCCTGGCCGTTCTCCAGATTCGGAATTGACATCATCGGACCTCTACCCAGGGGGACATCGGACAAGAAGTTCGCCGTTGTAGCAATTGATTATTTCACCAAGTGGGTGGAAGCGAAGGCTCTAAAGCACATAACCGAGGCAAATACAACAAATTTCATCAAGCATTCCATAATATACAGATTTGGAATTCCCGACACCTTAATCGCTGATCACGGGACCCAGTTCGACAACAACAAGTTACGAAAGGTATGCTCGGACTTCCACATAAACCTAAAGTTCTCTTCTCCTGCCCATCCTCAGAGTAACGGCCAAGTCGAGGCCGTAAATAAAACAATCAAAACACTCCTCAAAAGAAAGCTGCAATCTCGAAATGGGGGTTGGGTGGAAAAGCTTCCGGAGGTTCTATGGGCCATACGGACTACACCGCATTCTGCCACAGGGGAAACACCATATTCTCTAGCTTTCGGAACTGAGGCGGTTATACCAACCGAAACTTCCATCCCCACAAGAAGAATTTCCGCATACAATCCGGGGGACAGTGAGGAAGAACTCCAAGCCTGCCTAGAGGAATTGGAAGAAAAAAATAGACATGGTGAGAATCAGAACTGCTCATCACCAACAAAAGATAACCAAATACCACGACAATAGAGTCCGAATACGAAGATTTAACCCAGGGGATCTTGTCCTAAAAAAGGTGCTACCTTCTTCCGGTGGCCTGGGGGACAGATGGGAGGGCCCGTACATTGTGGATTCGGTATCAATGGAAGGAGCCTACAAATTAAAAACCGAAGATGGTACGCCCCTGAAGAACCCATGGAATGTAGACCACCTGAAAAAGTATTTTCAATAAACCCCGCAACTTGTAAGGACACCACATGGCTTTGGAAGTGTATGCATTTCGGTATGTTGATTGTAAATTACCAGTTATGTTTTCACCTTTTTACTTATATTTATCTCTTATCGGATCACAATTATCTCCAGAGGGTTTAAACCCCGAGAAATGCACCTTGAGTGCCAAAGACTCTCTAAGGGGGGCATCAAAGCCTCCAATATCAGAGCACAATTATCTCCAGAGGGTTTAAACCCCGAGAGATGCACCTTGAGTGCCAAAGACTCTCTAAGGGGAGCATCAAAGCCTCCAATATCGGAGTACAATTATCTCCAGAGGGTTTAAAGCCTGAGAAATGCACCTTGAGTGCCAAAGACTCACTAAGGGGAGCATCAAAGCCTCCAATATCGTAGCACAATTATCTCCACAATCGGAATACACGTACCTCCAAAAGGTACAAAACATTAAAGCTATAACTTAAGCATTCAACGCGAAAAAATTATTTCTTTTTTTTCGGAGTATATTGCGCAAGCAAAAACCAAAGATTTGCATTCCAAATTAATAATACTTGCAAATCTAACAAGATAAAATCAAAGCAGAAAATCAAATGTCGAAAGCCCATGATACCGATGAATGGTGAAAGATCGAATATATTGATTAATAGATGAAATACAAAAATTCAGAATAACATCAACCTCCGAAATGTCAAAGTTACAAAATTACAAAATCATAAAAAGGGGGTAAAACATAAAGGATGCAGAAAGGAGTTCCGGGATTCATTCTTTTCTACCAGGAGGCTCATGGGGGCGATCGGGAATGAACCTCTCATCATCATCCGATACCGCATCAAGTTCGTTCTCGGATAGAGGCTCCTCATGAAAAGTCACAGACAAGTCAAACACTGGAGCTACTTCCGCTCTCTTCCGACTCTCGGTGGCCTTCTTCACGTCTGCATTGAAGGCCGAGAAATCAAAATCGGGATACGAACGAAGCAAGAGCTTCTGCACGTCCTGAACTGCCTTGTCAAAAATGTCTTCCTGCATCTCTGCGAAATCTTCTGATGCAAGAAACATCTCGACAGCGTTGTCGCCGAGATCGGCCTTCATAGTCCGAATAGTGCCGTTCGCTTTCTTCAAACGATCCCGATATTCACAGAGGCGCTTATGCTTCGCCCGACAAGAGGCCTTAGCCTTGCGATACGAGCCAGATATGTCGTTGACTATCGACCTCTGGAGCCCCACCATAGCCTCCGACTCCTTGAGCTTATTCTCAACTTTCCCTTTCTCCTTCTGCACCCTATCGAACCTTCGCTTGGCATCCCCGTATTTGTCCTCCATGTGAAGGAGACTGCCGAAAGCCTGACATCCCAAAAAATATGTACACATAATGACATATTATTGTCTACCGAAACAACTAACTTCAAAACAAAAACCATTCAAAAATTTCTTGACACATTACCTGCCATAGGTGCGTCTGCCCATGTCGGATCCGGTCGACATTAGACATCTTCCTGTATCCGGAGATCTCTTCGCTCCGAATGAGATCCTTCCCATGGGCGCACAGGTATTGCACCCCTGTCTCGGGATTTATTGGATTTGACTGAGAACCGGATCCCAGAACCGGTGGACTCCGAAAATAGTTTGAGGATATTCCCGTGTCTTGTTCAAGCACATCACGGGAAATATCCTCCGGCAAATTCTCCATGGAGTCCACTATCTCCACGTCATCTCGTAAAACTCCGGGAGCCTTCTCTGCAGCCACCCCCGAAGGAACGACCTCTGGAATTTAGGAGGTGCTCCCAGCAACAGCGACTGTCACGGAGGCCGGGGCGACCCGCGTCCTCTTCAAAGCAGGCACCGCCTCTAGAACCTCCTCCTCGTCTATGAGGCTCGGGGGGGGGGGGGGCCTGATCACCCTTTTCTTCTTTCTCTCTCCGGTCCTCCCTTTGTCGGCCATCCGTCCTTTGGCAGTTTCGGTGATCTTCGTCTCCGAGCCTCCGTGAGGTCCACAAGGAAACCAAGCTCGTGCAGCCTACGGTTGTCTAGAAGGAAATCAACGTGCCTCCTCTCCCGAGAGACTAGCCAAGCATCTGAAATGTGCTTCCTCTCCTCCCTAGTCAGATCCTCCGAAGGGACGCGCTCCCAAGTACCTGCCGAAAAAACATACTTAGCAGATAAACAAAGTAATAAACTCAACATAATAAAATGGAATACCGATAAAACCAGAAGGGGCTCCAAACACCTGGGATATTGAACACTGAGCGAACTCTCTGTGGTTTACCACCGAGCCGCAAGTCTTTTCCCCAGTTGCCCCCCGCAACAAACCAAGTCTTCTTCCACTCTTTGTTCGAAGACGGCAGCCCGGTGATCAGAGGTTCGCCGTCTTGCTTGTCCCGAGAAGCAAGAGCCCACCAGCCATCACCCCCCGACTTATGGGAGTAGAGGCTGTAGTAGTGTCCAATCTCCGCAAATGTGGGAGGCGGGAACTTCATGCCCTTCCACAGAGAATACATCCCGATTAAAACCCGTCATGCATTCGGGTTCAGTTGAGTGGGTGCAACCCCGATTTCCCTTAACACCCTCCTAAGGTATGGTTGCAGAGGCAACCTCGCCCCAATCTCTAAAAAGGCGGGGTGAAACGCCACCGATGAACCCTCCGGGTTACTAGCTCGCTCCCCCTCTTTGGGAAGTCTTAGACCTACAGACCTCGGTATCGAGAACTCCATGGCCATTTTATGCAATTTCGCCATATCTATCATATTCTCCCCTAAGTGGTTTATGACGAATCTGGTATGATCTATCTTATCCCTTACGGAATCCTCGGAGTTGTACCCCGCAATACACCTACCACCACCAGGACCGGAAGTACCAGCCTGCGTATTCGGAGGCATCTACTGAACTTCCGGACTCCCTGCATCCGAGTCATCTCTACCACAGAATACACTTCTGGTACTACTACCTACAGATACTCTACCGGAGGTAGACTCCGAAGATTCGGACCCTGAGCTAGACGCCACCTTCGGAATTGGAACCCCAGCCTTCCTCACCATCGGATTATATTAGGATTTTCTAAATATTATGAAAAGATATGAAATGTAATTATCTTCGGATGATAACCTGTTTTCTGTGCTTTCTGCTTCCTTGTCAAACACTCCGAATACGCTCTGATCAATTTGCAAGGAACAAGTAAGGAGTTCAAAGCCCAGCATCGCTATTTATAGACAATAAAAAACACGAGAATACAGAACGCCACAATCGAGGCCACCGTGAAGCGACACCTGTTCACCGCCTCCCAACGGTTGCCACGTGCCGTCCGCTCATTGCCTGTCACGTGGGCCAATCTAAGCGTAATGGGCCCAAATAACTCTGCCGAGCCCATTCCCAAAAGCCGAACTATCAAGCCCCACAACCGATCACTCCTCGCAAACCTCCGGCTGAGGGACCTGAGGGGGAAATGTTGGGTATATTTACATAGTTTCATAACTACCGACATTGTTGCATTCCGCTTCCCGCGTACCTTCCGATAATGTTACGGAGTGTTATATACATAACTCGGTACTCCGTGTGTGACGCCCACCACCGTTACCACAGTACCGACATACATTCGGAGTCACTGATTGATAGGTCTGACCCTTTTCTGAGCACATTTGGACAGCTGCCAGCACCAGCAAGTATGATTCCGACACATGTCCCAGATTGTCAGACCAATAGCTATAAAATGCCTCATTTTCACCTTTTGAAGGACTTTTGGCAACTTTTTTACTTTTATCTCTCAAAATTACTGCATCCCTTCGGTAAATGTACCATTGTATTCTCATCTGCTCATATATATATATAAAGTGGGGGACAGTTTATTCAGAAGGTTCATTTTTACCCTCAACAGCTCCCTTAATAATTTTTTATTATTTTGATGTTTTACTTTGTAATTATTATTGTAAAACAAATTATTCAATGGATAATAAATGCTATTGAGATTTAAAAGTTCAATATCTTGTGTTTTTCAAAAAATAAAACAAATTTAAATATGTGAGACCCACTTAAGGGGGGCTGAAGCCACACCTTAATTAAGAGAGTGAACTCCACCAAAACACATTTAAGGGAACCTTTAAGGGACACGTTAAAGCTGTAAAAATACAGCTTCTCCCTTAATTAAGCTAAGGGGTCCAAGGGAAACTGTTGGAGATACTTTAATTTCTCCTTATATCACATCTTTAATGGTTAGATGCACCAAACGGTTAGTAAATTATATAAATAAGTTGTGATAGTGAACAAATTCAGGTGCTGTGAATCTTATAAGAGCAAGAAAATAAGGATCAGTTTATCAAATTAAACTCAACATTAACACAGAAGACTTAATTAGATATTTAGATTCCTCTGCATGTTTTTTTTTTCTTTTTTATTTTCTTTCTAATTTTTTTAATCTCTTTTTGTTAATCACTTGGTTATTGGTTATTAATAATATAATTTAATGCCTTGATAAGCCAGCTATATTGGTTCTCTGGCATTTGTTAATTTATAGTTTTTCTCAGAACTTGAGCTGGATTTCTTGGTTGTTGATTCCTCTGTTGTCGATAAATAAAAATACGAAATCATTCTTTCCACTAGATTGCATGAATCATTAATGTAAGATCTGTTAAATATATTTTTTTAATTGTAATGACTGTGAATCACATAACCCAACATGTGATTTTCCCCAACAAAAAAAAAATGTTGAGGTAAGAGCAGACCTCAATAATTTGAATATCCTTTTATTATTAAATAACAGTGTTTAATAAGGAATAATTGATCCCTTCATATCTGAGATTAAATAGAGGTAGATTTGAGTTATTTAAAAATGCACATGTATTGTAATTAATCTTAACAGGTTCCTACTGTAATACTTAAAGAAAAAAAAAAAAAAAGGGTTATTTAAAAATGCATAAATTTTTTTATTTTTTGAGAAAAAAAAATGAGAAAAAAAAAATAGAACCTTTTCTTAAAATTATCTCAGAAGTCTATTGAAATTCTTTTAATTATAACATAAATTAACCTACATAAAATAATTTACTAATGAATATGGAAATTATGTGACATAATCTATTAATCTAAATTTTTAATTATATATATTATTATTTTTTTTTGAAATATTAAAATAATTTGGGATTTGAGAAGAGAGAGAGACTTGAAGCCACAACCTTGTGGTGTAGGTGTGAAAGACATACCACTGGATCAACCTCATCTTGTCTATTTTAATTATTTAAATGTAAGGGAAGATTAACATTATTTTTTACTTTATAATCCATTAACGATTTATAAATTGCACAAACCCATATATATATATATATATATATATGTGTGTGTGTGTTTACTCTTTATTTAAGGAATTTAGATCAAGATTGAAATTTTCACTTATCTCCATTACATATGATGTTTTGAAGACCAAAATAAGAGTCGAAAGGAAAATCTAAGTGATTAGTTAAAGGTAACAAAGCTGAATTACAATGAAAATAACTAGACTGCATCAAATGCACTGTATAATTAATTAAATACCACAATATCCATATCAATACCACCACCCAACGTGGCTTGGTGGAAAGTGTGCTCATTCAGTCAAACAATATCTCATATTTGAGTCGTTTCTACCGTATGAGGTATAACACTATATCAATCTATGGCATAGTGCATAAGTGCATTAAATCAATTAAATTCTTATTAATGCATCGAGATTCCAGAATAAGGCTACATGTCATCCATCGGAGGCCATCACTTGCTTAAGGGTTTTACCACGTAAATATGGTGTCAAAATTTTGTTTTTATTTTCTATTTCGAATTTACAACACAGAAGTGAAAACTTATTTATTTCCTAACATACAGTAAAATTAAAGTTGTGTGCAACAAAATTCAACTAAAACATAATTGCAATTCGAGAATTTAATATAATTTCCCTCTCACTCCATATGTTAAAATGAAAATTTTGATATATACCTTTCGACAATTAACAATATTTACACGGTGCATCGGCCATGAACTCATCCCTGAAAAACTGTAGAATTGCTATCTTGGGGTGCGTTTCGATCTTACTTACATCCTCCTCGTACATGCTCAGGAAGCAAAGTGCCATAACCAAACTTCAAAAAATGAAAGAAAATTGCTTGTGTTTTTTTTTTTGTTTAGTAATTAACGAGTAGCGTTGCAATGAAGTTCTCTTGTTTCTTGTAATTAAATTTATTTTATATACTAATGAAGCACTAATTTCGATGGGTTTACATGTGATGCGTGGCCGGTGCCTACGCGTTAAGGATTCTACTACTTCCAATACCATATACAGCAGCAGCCAGCAGGCAGCAGCATAACCAAAATTCATAGTAATTGTAAATACTTTCATCAATATGATACGAATTTAACAGATTTGAAGGTAATTAATTATATTTTATTAATTCATATAATAATGAATGATATTTAGTAGTTAATTAATTGTATAATGCAATTTGATTAACAAAATTACTGGGAAAAAAAGGTTGTTATATGAGTAACATCATCTTACATGTCTACAGAGAAATCTGGTAATATCTTAACAATGTTTTGACATGATTGATCATTAAATAGGTTGTAATCAAATTGATCGTTATCATATCTTGTAACTCAAGTCAAATGTGATTTACAAACGCCAATTATGAGCCGCATATCAATATTAAACTAAATTTGATAACAATTGTTTTATTATTATTATTGGCTCAACAGTTGCATAAAAAAAGATAAATAGATTATATATAGATCATTATAATTATTCTTGTCTTAGTTTATGTATGCAAGTTGAGAGAAGATCCAAAAGCAAACGTACGTGGCTCTCCTCAACATGTAATGTAACTTCTAAAGCATGCAAAAACACACACACACACACATTCGTGTATGTATAATTTAATTGAATAGCTTATAGTCTAGGAAGCACGTATGGATACTCCATTTGGTGGAGGTAAATCGTATCGAACTCGTATCCAGTTTAGATACTTTCCGGATACTTCAAGATACGTATCCGATATACCAAATGACCTATCCGTTGACTTTTTTACAAGTTTGACAAGAGGATACTTGGGGAATACTTGGAGAATACGTTTAGGGCAATATTATAATTATTTTAGTATAAAACAAGGTCAAATTATAATGTCAAAATTTTTGGAGTCAAAATGAAATTGTAAGAAAATTTTGGTTTTGATTCCATTGACATGGAGAATACCGAGATACTTGAGATTGCAAACCTTTCTCTTGATGAACCAGAGTTAGAGGCGAATTATTTATATCCTTTAACAATATGAATGATGATAATTAAGTTAATTAGGAATTTAATATATGTTTTATGAAAAAAAAATTAATGTATTATTTGGATTTTGTAATATGTTATGACTTATGTGACGTATGTTTTATTTGGATTTTATAATATGTTCGACTTATGTGACATGTTTTATTTGGATCCTATAATATGTTACATTATTATGACTTATGTAGTTATATGATATGTTTTATTTGGATTATGAATATGTTTTTATTTTGAATGAATTATCAAATATGTTTTCATATATTATTATTATTATTTAAATATAAATATATATTATTTTAATTGACGTATCCTGCCGTATCCGTATCCGTATCCTAGTTTTTGATGATTTACTGTATTTCCATATCGTACTGTATCCGTATCCGTACTACATAGCTTATAGTAAAAACACCCACACGGCCACACAAAGATCAAAATAATTGAATCTTATATGCATATCGATCACTTATCAGATCCACCATCAATAATAATAAATAAATAAATTGTTTGATTAATCAAACACTAGCCAATTAAGAGCCCAAGACAAGAGAAGATTGGATATACATCTTCTCATGTAATTAGTTGTTAATAAAGTGATTATAAAAACCAATCGCATCTTCACCATATATTTATGGCAATATTTATGTTTCATGAGATTATATAAGGTAAGGAAAAAGGTAAGTTAAGAAAATGATCCAAATATGATCGGGAAGATAAAATAAAATAAAAAATTTTGTATAAAAGCATTATACACATGTATTGACTTTCCACTAAAACTAAAACAACAACCCACGACCCCACGTACACACATGGATCCACCACCACCTCTCCCTCCTCTCCCCACCACCATCACCACCACCGTGGCGCCCATCACCGCCACCAGCATCCACCTCAACTACCCTGACTCCCAGGAGTCCTCTCCCCGTTCACACAAGGTTGAGGGTTACGAAAACGACCCTCTACCACCTGTCCCAGGGGCCAAGCTCCGGCTAATGTGCACCTACGGAGGCCACATCATCCCCCGCCCGCACGACAAGTCCCTATGCTACGTAGGTGGCGAGACCCGCCTCGTGGTGGTGGACCGCCATTCCTCCCTGTCCTCCTTCTCCACCCGGCTCTCTCACTCCCTCCTCAATGGCCGCTCCTTCGCGTTGAAGTACCAACTCCCAAACGAAGACCTAGACTCTCTTGTGTCCCTCACCACCGATGAAGATCTTGAAAACATGATCGAAGAATACGATCGCTTGATATCTTCTTCAACTAGAATTCGCTTGTTTATCTTCTTTAACAAACCCGAGACCACAGCTTCAATGGGTTCTCTCCTCGACGATGCCAAGTCGGAAACGTGGTTTGTTGACGCTCTCAATGGCTCCGGGCTGCTCCCGAGAGGTCACTCCGACACCACCATGGACTGTTTGCTCAATCTCGACAACGAAAACGACTTGGAAGTTCAAACTGATCACGATGGAAACCTAAACAGGAAACATGTGAATGTGATGATAAGAAATAATATAGCATTGGCTCATGATGTTCAATACTCCGTGCCGGAATCGCCGGTAGTGGAGACTACTTCTTCTTTCGGGTCGTCTTCTTCGTCTCCGTCCATGTCGAACCTGCCTCCGATCCGGGTCCGGGTGGAGGAACACGGTAGGCAGATAATGGAGGAGCAGTTTGCGCAGATGAGTTTCGGTTCGGTAGTGAGAGTATTACCGGACGGTCATGGAGGAGTATATGGTCCGTCCGGCGGTCTGCCGCCTCCGGTTCCGGTGGGTTTTACAGGTGATGGAGTTAGTCATGGCGATGATGAGAGATCGGATATTCATGGAGGAAGTGTTGGTGTTAACAGGTTGAGGAAACCTCCATTGCCGTTACAGCCAGTGCAACATAAAGCTTCTTCGGTTTATAACTTTCCTTCTCCTGATTCTGTAGCCAGGTATTTCTATTTATTTTTTTTCCATTTTTATAATCCTCTATTTTTTTATCTTCATATATATAGTTTTCTTCATTTTCCAATTAAAAAAATATATAGTTTTCTTCTTCATTAATGTCTGTATTAATATATGGATTTTGCAGCTATAATATTAATTTTATGCAACAATTCAATTTTAATTCAATAAAAATCAATTGTGTTTGTATCTTTATTGAATTTGTACGGTAGCATGAACTTTAGTTAGTTTCATATACGTAGCTATATGTTATTTGGCATTTATTTTTAAATTGAATTTGGATTTAGCTACTAGCCTGCTATAGATGAACTATATAATTTATGGATAGTTATGTTATAGAGGGTTAGTTTTTTTAGTTTTAATTTTCAAATCTTTGATTTTTGTAGACCATTTGATTGAAATCCAATGACTATAAACTAACCCAACAATTATACAGTACATATATAGTAGTTGAATCTTTATAATCACATTTGTAAAAGTGTTTTCTAAAAGGCAGTACTTTGTAAATGCTTTTTATCGATTTATAAACATTTTGATGTTTTGTTGTATGATAATTTGTTGAATATCAAACTTGATCGATTGCAGTGACAGCAACATAGCTTCAACAAATTCTGTTTCAAAGCAAATGAATTACCAAGATCAAATTACTGGTCCACCCAGAGAGAACAGAGCTCCAAGTCCAAGTCCAAGTAGCCCCAACACAAATCCTGATAATCTTCCTCCAATCCCCACCCCACAAATTCAAGACTCTACCTATAATAATATACCCCCACAATTGGATCCCCAACACCAACAACAATATGTTCACTACATCCCCCACCAAGCCACAAACCCAGTGCCAATTTCATCCTACTATCACCCAATTTATACCCCAACACAGCAGCAACTCCACCACCCAATTGACCAGCAGTACCCAGTTTATCATGTAATGCCTGTCACACAAACTCAACCATACATGTCTATGCACTCCAACATAGCTGACACTGGTGTCGCCGCTTCCAGCCGCCTGCCACCCGCCTATAATAAAGAAACGACACCAACTGTTTACCCTACAAACAGGACAGCCGCTGCCCCAGCAGTCCAAATTCCTGGTGGTCAATTTCAGCAACAATATGTGGCAACTGGAGCTGGTTACTCTCAAATGCAACATCCATCTCAGGCCAACTACGGTACTTATAATGAGTATGCTAATAATATTCCTGCTCATCATCATGACCAAGTGTACTATACTACTACTACTACTACTGCTCAACATCAAGCTCCTGCTCCTCTGCCTCCTCAGTATCAAACCATGACCCCAGCCGCTGTGGCCGCGTTTACTGATGCTTCAAAACAGCTGCCTGTAGACACCACCACACAGCAGATCAGAACCTCCCAACCAATATAATTTAAGGCCTTTCATTAGGCAAACTTTATTAGTCATTTTTGGTGGTGCTCTGATTTTTATTTTATTTTTTTCCTTTCATTGATGTTAATAGGTATAGATTTTATAATAATGGATTGGATTTGATCTTTTCTTTTGTGTTGCTGACTTGATCAGAAAAAAAAAATGATAGACTTCTTTTATTTATAGCTTATTCAATCCACATGTGTAAGTTGTTAGATGAACAATTATTTTAAGGGGTTTTTTTTTTTTTTTTTTTTTTTGGAGTCTTAAGAAACAATTTAAAAACAATCGGCTAAAATTTCTATGGAAACAAATTAAACTTGTTTTCAAGTCTTATGCACATTAATATTGAATATTAAAATTATACATTACAAAAAGTTGAAAGTGTTCTTGATTCTTGAACATGTATATTCGATACATTACAAAAAATCGAACTTGTGAAAAAAAAAAAAAACATTTAAAAAGGTAGAGAACTAACATCTTTGACAACCAGTGAGCTGTCAAATAACAATCCATGGATTCTTCTCAAAACTCCAAGAATATTGAGCGGCACCCCTTCACTCTCAGTCTCATCATTTTTCATCTCCTCATGCGATTTGCGATTCCGATCATGAACGGTAAAATAGTTGTATTTTTCAACCGTGATCAAGTTATCCAAGTTATCATTCCACACACTGTCGGTATCATCAACAATAATCATGTCATGCTCTTATCCAAGAACCAAATTGAGGTTATTGTTTGGTTTCCTCTAAAATGTCCATGAGTGTCGAAGTAGTTGTGTCAAAAACTCGGTGGTAGAAGAAGGGATCGCAAAATTCTATAAATTAGTTTTGATTATTTTTAGTTTCCTCCTCTATTTCATATAAAATTGATTATATACAAAATGAGAACAAAAATACAAGTGACAAAGTTAAATAACTAACTTTTGCATCCACCATTGATTCAAAATTTTATTTCGATAATTTACTCTATTGAAAAGCATGCGTCACCAAAACCCTCACCATAAAAGTGTCACCATATTGGGTGCTAACATGTGAGTAATAGATAAGATGAGGTTGTTCAGGTGGTAAACCCCCCACACCCATATTGGCTCATATTGTGATTAGCGTGATGTTGAGCAGTAGTAGTAGTATAGTACACTTGATCATCTAAATATTATTGTAGGTTCATATTGATAATTTAATTCAGACCCAGTACGTTTACGGGCATCCTTTGTTGCCCAAAATGCACCTCTGAGAAAAGAAGTTGTGGAGTATATGTTGGATGTGGATTCTCATATGTTGCTTCTTTCGGGCTTGTTTTCTGTAAGCAGATGGTTCAGTGATGTATGCAACTGGAGCAACCCAATAACATCAGTTTTGGTTCACATTCTGTTCCTGATATTGATTTGGTACCCGGAGTTGATTCCCCCAACTCTGTTTCTGTACATCGGATTGTGGAACTACAGGCTCCGCCCAAGACACCCACCACCTACATGGACACCAAACTTTCATGGGCAGAAGCAGTGAACTTGGATGAGCTAGACGAAGAATTCGATACGTTTCCCACTTTGAAACCCCATGATATAATTCAACTGAGGTACGACAGGCTGAGAAGTGTTGCAGGGAGGATCCAAACGGTGGTGGGTGATATTGCAACACAGGGTGAGAGGTTTCAGTCATTGCTAAGCATATTAGATGATAAGGCTTGCACAAGGAATTTCCAGCTTCTCAGTGTATGATAATGTACTCCGGCAGGATGTTTTTGCAAAAATATAAGACCATTTCAATTCAAATAATCGAATTTAGCCATAACCATATGCATAGAAACAAAAGCCAACAAATAACAATTGACTGACAAACTAACACAGATTGGTTAGCACGTCTTAGAGGGACACCATTGAACTTACAAATATACAATCAGAACACATAAAACATAATTACGCAAACACTGGACAAATTGATAGTTAAGCATATGCGTTGGAATATATCAAAAGGTATACAAAAACCAAGGTTACCTAACACCGTTTTCAATGGCACAAATGGAAATTATCAGGGGTCGTACATCAATCAACCAAAACAGACAAGCAATTTACTTACAATAAAGTAAAATATACAATAGTAGTGACAAATATACAACAAATCAGTTTCATTACACACAAAAGTTTCAAATTTATCGATACATAAATGGAGTAGAACTAACCGGTAACGAGAAGCAACCCAGATGGAAGCTGCTTGAGGAACACAACTCTCTTTCCCTTGAACCTTCCAGCAAGAATAATCAGCACGGAACCTGGAGTAATAATAGCTCTACAATCATTGAAAACAAAACAAGTTTCAGATACCCAATAACATAAAATGTTGAAAGTTTCTAACTTTGTCAATAAATCACCAAAAACGAGCAAAATAATATCAATACATAAGCTGAGAAATCGTAATTGAAGATCGAAATGGAAAACAAAAAGGGACAATGTTTCAGCAACTGCTTGCCACATTAAGTCCACAAATTTCTTGGAAAACAAATGAACAATCATTACATTTGAGTCATTTCTGCAAAATCATTCCACAGCCAGACTCATAAAAAATTATCAAAGTAGACTCCTAATTATAAACTGCAGGCACCTCAACACTCAAATCTTTCTTTCAATTAAGTACAGTTTCACTTCTTTTTCTTCTTTTCATTCATGTCTACACTCATTGTGAAGTAAAAGCAAAAACAGCTTTGATGACATATTCTGATATTCACCAATAGCTAAAACAGCAATAGTAAATGATAGCATGGTGTTATTATAACAAGCTATCTGCTCTGGCAGGCAATCTCCTGAAGAAGTTTTGTGGTAAAGCAGGAATGTCAATGCGGAATCTCGGATGCCTCATCACAAAAACTCCAGAAAAAAGCAACAAATGCTTGGGAGGAATCATGAAAATCACAACAGCAGCCACCGGACAGAACATAAGGAACATAGAAGTGGCTCTTTGGTCCCTCCAACTCAGGAGAGACTGGATTCTCTCAAGCTGTGTTGCCAAGTCACCAATCAGCATCACAAGCCTCCCTCCTATGCTTCTCAATCTGTCGTATCTAGCCGTCAGGATTTGCCCGTGTTTGGATGATGGAAAAGTGTCGAATTCTTCCTCAAAGTCACTAGGTTGCGCTGTGTCAGCTTGGGATAGTTTTATATCCATGTGTGGGGGACTTCTTGGCCTATTCCTGAAATTCATAATCCCGGTGCCGAATATGGGGATTAACAAGACCGAGGAGATTATCATTTGTGGGCAAAAAATCACAAAAACGTATAGTATGAAAACCAAGATTGTTAATTTGGGATTCTTCCACTGTCTGATTTGATCAAACCGTACCCAAACTGCCAGAATTCCTTGTGAAAACCCCATGAGCCTTGAAACATTGGCTTTGCCTCTTCTCAAGCTCCACATTTGTGAACCCACATCAAGCAAGTACTCTACAACTTCTTGTCTTAACGAGGGCTCAGCACGACTCAGCCTCATGGAGAGCAATCGAGTAGACTGGTGTCGTAAACTGTCAATCTGGTAAGGGGACAGCGGGTGAATGTAGTGCATTTTAGGCAGGAGAGGCTGTGTGTAAGTTTGAAGAAGATTGAAGAAAGATGAGCAAGTAAACCTCACAGCCAACTGAATTTCTCCCATTTTTTTCACCCCGGTTGGTTGTAAAGCTATAAGAGGATAGGAATGTGTGTAAATCCTATCGGTTTCGAGTGTCGATAACCGGATTCTTACCTTACCAATCCTTGTATCTGTTCCCCCATTAGGGTGCAAATGACAATTATCAAACACTACTAGTGTAATGACCGTACAAGGATCATAAACCTCCCATGTGTACTGCTCATTAAATTTCGGATCAAAACTGTCAACAACTGTTCTTGTTCTCACCCACTTATTCGCATATTTGGCCACACAATAAGCATCAGTAATCCCTCTTCCATCTTTAGATTTCATTGGCAACAACCCTTTAGCACTCAAAATCCCCAGTTCAAGAACCCCAATTGTCCCTGGCCACAACTGCTTCATTGTTGCTCTCAAATCACTACTATAAGCAGTCGCTTCATCAAAAACATGATATCCACCATCCAATGAGAATCTCATACACAACCTGCTAGCAAATTTCACATTCTTCTTATCTGCAACATCATCACTCATACTGGTATCAAGATTGTACCACTTTGCACCGACAGGTGAAGGCAGAAATCTCTTATCAGCTTTTGATAATGGCATCACTAATCTCCCTAAACACTCCTCTTTGTTAGGAGCAAGCTCATTCTCAACAGTCAAGATCAATGGATCATCAAAAGGCTCAGCTGCTACAAACATCAAGTCTTCATTCCAAGTTGGGTTCAAATTCTTGTTCTGTGAAATTCTAGTCTTCAAAATCACACTCCCAAGAACAGCCTTGACTCGAACTTCAGGGTTCTTGTTCTTTATTTTGGTCACCAAATCCTGAGCTTCAATAACATTGACTCTAACATACCAAAGTTTAGGTGAAACATACACTTTTGAACGGCAATTCATGATACTTTCACCACTAACAGCTGCTGCATCAGAATGCCAAGCATCTGAAAAGGCCTCGTCCGCTTGAGACCCCCACCAAATAGCAAACATCAGCTCTCCTCTAGCTCTTGTGCCATTGCTAGCCTCCAATCTATACCACTGTGGTGCCAATGGACTATCTGGGGGCACACGTTTCGGGATATCAGGCATGTCAATTGTAATCTTACCAATAATCTGATCACCACCACCACCACCGTTGACAACAACAATCTTGTCCTTCAAACAAATTTCCACAGAGGTGGCCTGGATTCGACCCTTCGCAAAAGCAAACACTTGGTTCCATTCAGGGTCTGGTTTCTTCTCAAAGTGAACGGTTGTCCCCTTGTAGTTTCCAATCTTGACTTCAACATAAGGATCACAAGTGTTGGTCACAATGTTGCTTGGCAAATCTCTAGCTCTCACTATTCTTACATACAAAAACTCCATTTGTTCGACAAGATCGAAAGAGGATGTGAGTTTATCACTGCCGGAGACTCTCCCTCCACCGATTTTCGGTGAGGTCTCCTTTAGTGAAAAGTCTTCTTTTTGTTCTGGCGGTGCCATTGTCAAAGTCCTGAAAAATAGAACATAATAATTTAAAGTACATGTAATGTGACACTTGAAAACTTGTGTTTGGTTACAGAGAAAAAGTGAAAAGCATGATAAAGTGAATCCTATAAGATAAACATGGCCAAAAACAAAATTTCTTAATCTATCTGCGTTCTGCAACAATTTGTATTTTTTCCATTAATACATGATACAAAGCTGCCCTACAAACATCTGGAGATTTGTGCCCTACAACTTCTTTTTTTTTTTTTTTTCATACTTTATGTTTATTATTGTGGTCAGAAAAATAATTAATTAAACAAAAATTATATGAAGGTTTTGTTTACTACCAAACATTAAAAAAAAAAAAAATAAATAAATAAAAAATAAAAAATAAAAAAAAATGGTTCAGGCAGTGCTTTGAACCTTTGGCTTTTAATGATCACTCAAGAGCTAGTCACCAAGTGGGTTTATCTTGGTTAAAGTTAACAGGAACTGTATGAATAGCAACAAAGGTCATTCTATTGCTGTCGCTTTTCATAAAATTATTCAAATAACAATGTATGGTAAAAACGAAATTATTCAAGTAAAAAAAAAAAAAAAAGACTTGTGTTTGGTTACAGAGAAAACTGAAAAGGATGATAAAGAGACTTTTTTTGATCTCACTGTTTTGATGAAAAAAAAAAAAAAAAAAAACCCAATTCAAGTGAAGCTACAATATAGTGAAATTCACATCCCCATTCCCCAAACTAATACCTTCTTTGCTTGGCCTGAAAATCTTCTCAACTATCAAACACAAAAAAAATAAACTAAAACATGGAGATCAAAGAACGAGAAAGGCTCTCTATCTACACATACACCTAGACAAGCAATGTCTTTCTCAATATTTGTATTAGTAAACGCTAGGCACTAGTCGAACGGTAAATCAGCACCTAGCCACTAGGCGGGCAGAATTTTTTTTTTTTTTTTTCCCTACCTTTAAAACCAATAATAAAACTCATGGTATGACCAAATTCAATCAAAACCATAACATCGTAGTCCAAATCTACAAAATCCAAATGAAATCCAATCACAAATTGTCAACTTCACAATCCAAATGAATAAAATCCAACCGTAAAAATTTTATTTTTTTGTAATTCATATAAAAAGATTATTTTCCTTTGAACAGAGAAAAGTTGTGAAATTATTTTCTTTGAACAAGTGATTTTCCTGAGAAATTTTTATGTATCCAGAATTCATTTTCATGTCCCAAGACTCAAATACAGATTCTCGTCATTTTTTGAAAAATAAAATAATAATAAATTCTCACACAAAATTGCTTCAATTAAAAGGATAAAAAAATAAATAAATAAAAAATCACATCCGGAAACCAAAATCAACCATTTAGTTATATTCTACTTCAAATTATGGGCAACCAAACACAGAAGAAGTTCTAATTCCACCAAATCTTTAAAATAAAAATAAAAAAGCCAAATGAATTTCAATGCATACTGGTCTCATCAGTTTCAACATTTTAACAACAGAGCACACAAAACTAAAGAAAGATTAAACATTGCCCACAGCCCCACATCACAGTCGATCAAAAAAAAAAAACAAAGAGTTTAAGAAAGAAACAGAGCACAGTCGATGAACCTGTGACGACGGGCGACGACGCTTCGTTCTGGCAACGACGCTTGCTTCTGAGTTCCGGCAGCGAGGAGAGGTGGTCGTCGGCGACGACGATAGAGGCTATTGGTGTGGTCTGGTAAAAAACAAACAAAAAACTGCAAAAAATAAAAACAATGAGAACACCACAATAACACTAAAAAAAAAAAAAGACAACTTAAAAAAAGAGTTGGTTACCTGAGAGAGAGAGAGAGAGAATGTGAAGCAGAAAAGTCTGGTAACAAGAAGCAGAGAACCCTAAAACTGAATTTTTGTAAGAAGTTTCAATTGTAAATAAACAAAAAGAAAAAGGAAAAAATTAAAACAGGAAACATAAGTTACATGTAAATGTGAAGAGCTAAGTTAGGAAATCTTTTTTAAAGAGGAAATAATGAAGGAGGAAGAAGAACAGAGAGGGAAATTAGGAGAGCATTCAAAACTTGGAGGAGTTACTCCCGCGTAGTGTAACTACTGTTTTTTTTTTTTTTTTTAAAGAAAAAAAATTGAGTTTTTTAATTATTATTTACTCATTGTTATAATTTATAATTACAATTGTTATCGTTATTAACACCATTATTAGAATTAATATTACTGTATTAATATGGTTGATTTGGTTATTGTATTGTCATTATTGTAGGTGGTCGAACTACGGTTAAAGTTATTCGGGTCGGGTTAGACTAGGCCCAAGGCAACTTAGTAGGACTTTATTGACTGAAGATTGTCGTCTCGAAACTATAAACTTGCAAAAAAGGATAATTTAGAGAGAATAAATAAAAATGATAGATTTGGGGTTTGATTTTTAGCCTTAATTATGCTTGGGCTGAGCAATTGTTTGTAATAACTGTATTGAACCAATTTCCGGCGTTCAAAATGAACACAAATAGATTTCCGATTTGCTACCAATTCTTTTCTTCAGAATTTTTCAGAGAACCCCTGTGGAAAAAAAACCCTGTTATTTATAGGGATCCAATCGTTTTAACGTTCACCTAATCATGAGTTGATTGTGGGCGAGATTTCAGGAGAAAATCTCTCCCACAACCCCCTACTTGACATAACTGACCACTGACTTGGTCCTTCAAAGACCAAGTTCTGCAGCTAACACTTATATTTGATCAATCTACTATAACGGGCTCAGTTAAGCTATGAAAAGGGTCTGGGCTTTTCACTTTGGGTCTCTGGACCAGAGAGATAAAATTAAGAGAATGATTTTTTTTTTTTTTTGAATTATTACAATGGGATTGCCGGGATCTACTGAGATTAAACAATACATGTGCGGTCCGGATATCTACTCCCATAACGAGAGTCTCGGGAGATAATTATTCTCATAACCCAGGAAGAAAACTCCTACACATACTTGTAAAATGTGCATTGTGGGATTTTAACCCCTCACAACATATGTAGAAGAGATGTGCACTACTAGCTATGCTAAGAGGTGATGTGCAAAATTAAGAGAATGATATGATCAAGTAAGGATAAATATAAATGTAAGCTAATAAACATAAGTTGAGGCAGTTAAACGGTACAATATCACATTTAAATAAATATTAATAATATATAAATATATTTAATATTATAAAATATTATATATATTATAATTTATTATTGTATATTAAAAATTATTACATATACAATAATATATAATTATAAAATATAATTATATATAATTGTATATGTAATAATTTTTAATATATTATATATAATATTTTATATTATAATATTATATATACATATGAGGGGAACCCTGGTCATTTGAATCTCTTGTCCCGTCATGTCTCATCCATACCAAACACATAACAGTACAATTAACAGTTCTGTCTCATACATTCCAAACACAATATAGAACAACTGTCCTATCCTGTCCCAAACATTCCAAACACATTATGGAACAACTGTCCGTCCTGTCATGTCATGTCCCGTCCCACTCTCACCTTATCCTGTCTCATCTCTATACCAAACGTACCCTTCATAACTTCCTGACCATTTTTTTTTTTTTTGAAGTATTACGTTATTACATAAATTTGGGGTTTTTTTTAGGGGAAGACTTGAACCCACGACTTCGTGAAACAGGTGTGAAGGGTTTACTGCTGGAACAATCTCATCTCGTCAATTCCCAATCAATTTGATGTTGTATTAGAGAAAAAAAAAAAAAAAACATTTACTATTATTGTTACCCGCGGGTGAGTAACAGCCAAAGCCCTGGTCACCAGTGGATAAAGTGATAAAAAGTTAAAAAAAAAACCCCTATTCTTCAGTTTCCACTTTCGCTCCCTACAATTATTCAACAATAAAAAATGGTTTCAATCTCATCATCTCTCATAATCTCACCACAAAACTTCTTCTCATCAAAAACCCACCTCACATTCCAATCTAAACAACCCACTCTCGTCACCTTTAAACAGACCGGCTCTTACAATCACATCAAGCTAACCAACAATGGCTGCTCCACCATAAGACTCTTCACGGCGGTGGCCGAACAAGCATCCATCGACACGTCTTTGGAGGCTGCCAGAAGGCTCTATATAGGGAACATCCCGAGAACAGTTGACAATGATGAGCTTACAAAGATTGTCGAAGAACATGGAGTTATGGAGAAAGCTGAGGTTTCTTTTCATTGATTTGATTATTTAGAAAAAGTTTAGATCTGTTTTTCATAGTTGCTTTGGTGGGTGATTTGTTATGGTGCATTGATGTGAAATGATTATTTGGGTTGGTTCAATTAGTGTGAATTGCCTCAATTTGTAAAAATTGGATTCATTTTTTTTTTTTTTAATTTCTTCTTGTTGTTTACTTGGACTTTTTGGGATAATTTGTAATTTTATAGGATTTATAGATTTATAGATTTATCTCAACAAAATTTGATTTTTTTTTTTTTTTTCATAATATGGTGAAATATGAGAGCTGGCTCTGGGTTAGAGGTGTTTGGATAATGAGAAAATTTGATTGAGTGGGAGTATTGCGAGCTTAATTGTTCAAAATTAGGTCATTTTTGCTTAGAGTTATGCTAATGTTTTTGAAAAACATGTTCATTGTAATATAATGTGGAGAAGATCTACATTGTAGGCACAAGATATGAATTAAGTGCTTTAATGTCAATGCTGCTCATTAATCCTATCAATTTAACAATTAGATTGAAACAACGAGAAATCGGAAATCGTATATAGAGGAACTCAGTCAACAAATTTCTCTCAATTTGGTAACCAAGAAGTAAAATGGTTTTTCTCATTTTCTACATTCTTTGCATCTTCTCTGATTCATGTAGAAGTAAAATGAATTGTTATGCATCATGTCTTTGTCTAACACTTCAACATTGAGTGTATAGGAGTCTGTCGAAAGAGTGAATCTTGCGAACTCCTAATAAGGAGACATGGCTGAGTAAGATAAGGTTGGATTGGTAAAGGGTGTCTCTACTCTCTTACTACATCGTTACATATAGGTATGTTCTGAGATCTGACATAACATCTTTCTCATTTTTTCTTCGTAGGTGATGTATGATAAGTACAGTGGCAGGAGTTGCTGATTTGCCATTGTTACTATGAAAACTGTTGAGGATGCAAATGCAGTAATTGAGAAATTGATTGGCACTGTAAGCTTTTAATTTTATGTATTTTTAACAACAATGCAAGATTGGTCAAAGTAAAGATAAACCTTTGACATCAGTGGATTTATCTCTCCTCCAAGTAGAGGATTCTCAATTCAATGACAGCCCTCATGAAGTTTATATGGAAAATCTTGCAAAGACAATAACCTCGGAATCACTGGAGAGCTTATTTTCCGATAAGGGAAAGGTTGTTAGTGCAAAGGTTTCATGGGTTCCTGGGACCTCAAAATCAAGTGGATTTAGGTTTGTTACATTCTCATCAGAAGAGGAGGCTAGAGCTGCCATCTCTTCATCCAACAATTCAATAAGTAGAGTTTGCTACCCTTGCCTCTTCGCGGTTTGTATGTTTAAATACACAATATTTTGCTCGAACTGATTAGACCCATATAATTCCACGAAAATGCATGTAGTCGGGATTCTTTTTTCTTTCTTCATGTTGTTAAATCATTGCATATGCAATTTGTTGATATCTATAGGATCTTGGTTTCTTCCTTATTGAACCTTAGTGATCATTTATCAATACTTATTGTTCATTACAGTTGCTGGAAGGTTAGAAAATCCACATAAACAAGGCATAGTATGGTTGGTAGCAGCATATATAGAGAGAGTTTGGGAGAGTAGTCTAGTTGTATCCATAGATATTCGATTGTATGTGAAATGTACAACACAATGAATTAGTAACGTTATTTTTTTTTGTCCTGCTTTAATATCTTCTTGGTTGTTCACTTATTAGAGAAGAGAGACGCAAAAACTTGGGGCTATAAATTGTTGCCTGCCATGCTATTCAACTTTGTTTCTGGGATTGTTCATCAGTTCATGTATCATTGAATTTGGTTAACCATCCATAACTTTATTAATAACGTGTGATTTGGATGTGATTAAATTGATCCAACAATTAAATACCTCCCAAAAATAGAGAAAAAATTACCCAAAATGTGAAAATCAACCATCGAAAAAGGCATTGATGCTTCAATTTCACCGCTTATGATTTTTTATAAAAATATTTTTTGTGGGTTTTTTTCTTATAATTTTTTTAACACTTCCTGTGTTGGTGTTTGGTGGGTTGTTTTTATTTTGTTTAATCAAAATTTGTTAATTTTAATTATGTATTATGTGTGTCCTTTTGATTTAATGTTCGAAACCTTATTTTTATTTTTATTTTTATTTTTTGGTAAAATGTACTATGATTGGTTTTGATTTTTTTAAAAGTTTTGGTTATTATTGCTGTTCTTCTAAACATATGATGCAAAGTTTTATTTTTTTGTTCTCAGTGATTGAAAATTGATAGTAAGAAAGATTGTGTGAAGAAAAACACTTTTTTTTTTTTTTGTGATGTTTCTGATCAATTGTTGTTGATTTGTATGTTTTAGATCGAATTACATTCCCTAAAGTCCCAATTGCATTAAGAATGTCAGGGCTCCTTCTGTTAGGCATGGTTCTTATATATTCGAAGAAAGTTGATTATCTTCATCATGACTACAGAGTTGTCTTGATCAACTTGAGAAAAGCTTTCACAAACCTTCATCTTAAATTTCCTGAGCATGCCACTCGAGCACCCATTCATTCTATCACATTACCCAAAAGGTTTGACCTTGATGCCTTGGAATTGGATGACTACATGTATGATGATGGATATGCATCCTCTAAGACAACCAAATGAGGTTTTGAAGAGATCCAGGTAATGCCATTTCATTTTTATTTTTTTTGTAAATATGTGAAACTTGTCTAATGGCTTATGAACTTTTTATGTTATGTTAGTTTATTGTATATTACTGTTGTGTAAGGCTGTGGCTCAGTTTCTGAAAAGATAGTCTTAGGATCCACCTAGTTGTCTCAGTTTGCAAAATATCTTAGTAGAAAAAACAAGGAAGTTATGTGCTCTAATTTTTTTTTTAAGACATTGGTAGGTTTCTTCACAGCTATGTTTGACATATTGAATAGTAAATGTTGTCATTTAATTTTATACACACTGTTTTTTGTAATAGGAAATGCTTTAAGTTTTTAGCATGTCTTTATGAGTTATCTTTTCTTGTGAATTGTATAGTATTAAGTATGTTTCATGAATTGTCAATTTAGCATGTCTTTACGTGTTATCACCAGGCTAATGAATGTGATGTTCATGGTCAATTACAGGTTTTGAAGAGTCATGGATTCATTGATACGCAACAAGAATAGCCTTATGGTGATATTACTTTAAGTTTGACTTGTAAACTTTCAGAAGCTAATATTTAAGGTTATACATAAGTTATCACGTGTGCTTGGTGGATCTTAATTTGTATAGAGGTGAGAATCTACCTGTCACCATTGACCACAACCTTTTTAACAAGCTATCTTTTCATTTGCATTTAGCAATAAGATTCTTCAGTGTTTATATTTCTGTATAACCTGCTTTCAAAGACAGTTACTTCGGTGATTATGTTATTGCTAAAGTTGGCTTAGTATGAAGTATGAACTTCTCCAATCACATTATGGATCAGAGGGAGTAGTGAAAATTTAATATACATATCGACATAAATTTGATTACTCATCAAAGGCAACCTCTCAATTTGATGCCTCTTTTATGTTTGTACGTACATGCATGCTCATTCATGTGTTTTGTGGGGTAAAATTTGAGATCATGTTGATTCCTCGGACTAAACAGTGTTTTATGTGCAATTTTGGTACTCAAAGTAAAGAGGATATATAGAAGGGCTTTGTTAGTAGCAGCAATACAGATTTTGTAGGCAACGAAAGGAAAATGATATTTATTTGAATGGTCTTTTGGGTTTTTAGAAAATCTGAAGTTCCCATATTTATCGATATAACCATGACTGCTGGATGCCAATGGTGATTATTGAGGTTCAAGTTGTCGGTGGTGGTTGGAAACATTTTTGTACCATCTGTAAAAATTTAGACTTGTAGAAGCGATGCTAGTTTAATATACAAACTAGGTGGCTCTAAATTATTGTAATGATTAACTCTTCTCTTATTATTTTCTTTGTAGATAACTTTATTAACTTAAGGATATATAAGTTTTAGTGTTTTCATTTTGTTTATGATTGTGTTTGTTTTGGATGTAAATTGTCTTCACTTAGGCAAACAATTTACAATCCAAGCCAACAAAATGTCATCTTCTTCAATGGGGTTTCTTGGCTTTGCTTTGTTTTACAATTATGTAGAGACCATAATTAGATACTTTATTTCATTTGCTTGCTAAATACATCATTTAGCCGGGTTTAAAATTCATAACCGGCAAAAACTGACAAAAAAAACTTTTTCATTTGTCATCCTCTATGCACTATGCTCCATGACTTCGTTTTTTCTTTTATCTGCAATAAACATGATTTTTGGGTCTCATTATATGCTATTACATAGTGGTTGATATATATAATAAATTAATAACTTCAAATTTCGACTTTATTTGGGAATTAAACATCTATCCATCTATTTTCACTTAATCCAATGGTGGAAAAAGTAAATGAATAATTAATGATTAAGGACAACCCTTGGATTGAGTAAAGTAACTCTGAGAAGCTTTTGCCCAGAAAAAGCTTCACTTGGTTCTTGATTTGAACCACACTCTTCTTCACAGAAAAGCCTTCAAGAAGTTAACACCCGACGAGTTGTATTTGAAGGAACATGCGGATTTGGATACATCAAATGGTAAAAGAACAATAAAGTGTTTGATTGAAATACTAAGCTATTTGATGAAATGCTTCAAAGAGAAGAAGAAGCTAAAGCTTTGTAAATCTCCATTAATGGAGTAGAGAGCAGAGTCTCTGAAAAAGAAACTTTTCAATATATTTTGTGTTAATGAAACCGATCAACAATCCTGGTATTTATAGTTACTAGGTGATTCTTTGCACACACGATTTACATGAGCCGGATGGTTTTCTAACAAGCTAACGTTGACTAAAAAAGTATTACCAGTTAACCAACTTCTGTTAACTAACATAACAGAGTATGACCATCTTTATTACATTTCATAATTGATACTCAGCGTGCTTAGCATGCTTGATGGATTCTTCACCTTCACATCCCCCCACAAACAGAATTGAGGAGAGTCCACAAGGTTCAGTTTGGAGCAAAGAAATTGAAAACGATCTGTGGTAAAACTTTTGGTGAAGATATCTGCTATTTGATGTTCTGTGGGTACATATCTTGTATCAGTTTCACTAGAGAGAACTTTCTCTCGGATGAAATGTGTATCGATGTCAATATGTTTCGTTCGTTGGTGGAAAACTGGATTTTAAGCAAGAGAATTGGCTCCTATATTGTCACACCAGACAACAGAACTGTTGGAAAAAGGAATACGAAGCTCAGTTAGGAGGGAACGAAGCCAAAGAACATCAGTGGTGACTTGCGCCATTGACCTGTATTCCGCTTCAGTACTCGAACGAGCGACCACACGCTGCTTTCTAGAGCTCCAAGACACAAGATTTCCACTAAGCAAAACACAATTTCCACTCGTAGATCTGCGATCATCAAGGCAACTGGCCCAGTCTGCATCTGCAAAAGCCTCAAGAGTAGAGATGCACGTTTGGGGAATAGGGATGGATATAGGTCCCCCCATCCCCATCCCCATCCCCAATACCTAAACCCTTCCCCCATCCCTCCCCATTTCCCCATTTGGGGAAAATGGGGATGGGGAATTTTGGGGGGACCTATATCCATCCTCATCCCCAATTCCCCATTTTTCTCATTTTCCCCGTTTTTCTCTATTTTTCCTTGTTTCCCCGTTTCCCTGTTTCCCCCATTTCCCCATTTGAATAAAAATTACAAATTAAACTGAAAAATCAAACATTCCATTGCAAATATAAAATAAAATTCATTAGTGTATTACAAATACAAAATAAAGTGTTTTAAAATTCACAAGTTCATTACAGTAACAACTAATTGTTGAGAAAATGAGAGCAACTTTAGGTTTTAGGTTTTAGTTCTTGAAGTTAAAATGAGTAAAATTGTATGTATACTTAGGGTTAGGGAGTTAGGTTTTCAAAGAATAAAAAATATATAAAAAATATATATTATTATATATAATTGGGGGAAATGGGGATAGGGGACCTCCCCCCCATCCCCATCCCCATCCCCATTTCAATTTGGGGATGATTTTCATCCCCATCCCCCCAATTTCCCCATTTTTCCCCTAAAAAAAAAAATCCCCAAATGGGGATGGGGACGGGGAAAATTGGGGCCCCGGGGGGAAATGTGCATCTCTACTCAAGAGAATGAGACCTGGCTGGTTTGAAATGGAGACTAAGAAAGGGAGTTCCTTTAAGATACCTGAGAACCCTCTTACATGCTTGCCAGTGAACCATTGTTGGAGCTACCAAAAACTGACTCAATTTGTTCACAATGAAGGAAATGTCAGGACGAGTGTTGGTTAGATATTGTAGAGCACCAATTGTGCTTCTATACAAGGTGGTATCACTGAAAGCAATGACATCAGTTAGGGATAATTTAGTGCCAGCAGCAATAGGCGTAGCACAAGGATGAGCATCAATTATGTTTGTCTTCTTGAGAAGATCAGACATATACTTCGTCTGAGTGAGGTACAGACCAGAGGAATCCCGATGTGCTTTAAAACTAAGAAAAAAGTTCACAGGTCCAAGGGCTTTCAAAGCAAAGGAGTGGTGAAGAGTTGCAATCATGTTTTGTATCAAACTTGGATTGTTACGAGTCACTAGTATGTCATCAACATACACAAGGACAATCAAGGAATCCAACCCATTGAACTTGGTAAAAAGGGAGGTGTCCAATGCAGAGTTGCTGAAGCCCCATGATAAGAGAGATGTTCTGAGTTTCGTAAACCAGCTTCTAGGAGCCTGCTTAAGGCCATATAGGGACTTACGCAATATGCAAACATAATCAGGCTTTGAGGGATCAGTGAAGCCCTCTAACTGAGACATGAATACCAATTCTGATAAGTCACCATTTAGAAAAGCATTACTGATGTCAATTTGCTCTATTTGCCAACCATAAGAAATGGCTATCGAAAACACAACTCTAATGGTGGACGCCTTTACAACCGGACTGAATGTGTCAAGAAAATCCCAAGCCAGGAGTTTGATGGAACCGCATCGCTAACAGTCGCGCATTGTACTTCAATACACTTCCATCTTGCTTGTATTTCGTCCGAAAGACCCAATTACACCCAACAACATTCATGTCTGACTCTAGAGGAACCAGATGCCACGTTTTATTTTGTTGCAATGCTTGAAACTCCTCATTCATTTCTTAGCACCATTTTGGATATTTTAAGGCAGCTTTGGCTGAAGTTGGGTCTGGTTTAGCTAGATAACAACTGAATGTAAATACTTTGGCTTAAAAATGCCATGTTTGGACCTAGTTGTCATAGGGTGTAAAGAAGTTGACTGGGGAAGGAGAGTAGGATTAGTCTCAACAGCTAGACTATGAGCATTCACAGTAGCCGAGATATTTGGTGAAGAATCGCCAATGGTTGAAGGACTGATGGATGCTTGGGACAGCTGTGTAGGAGAATGGGAAGAAGGTGACATAGCATGGCCTGTAAAGGGGTGGTCAGAATTATGCCTATTTGTAAAAGGATGTTGTTGTAAACCTGACAAAGTGCCTTGCACAAAAGATAAAGGCAAGCTTGGACCTAATATGTCAGTATCATATGACAATTTTGCTGGAAACAAGGAGGTAAAAGGGAACTCTAGCTCATTGAACTTTGTAACTTTTGTGTAATTGACTGTATCCAATAAACACACATTTTGCTGAGTGAAAATTGAATTTCGTTTTGGAGTAATCTCTTAAGAATGGAAAGCAAGTGCACCCAAAGGTTCTAAAAAAGTTATAGTTTGGTGGTTTTCCATAAAGCCTCTCAAAAGGAGTAGTAAAACTGAAAATGGCTAGAGGCATGTTGTTGATAAGAAATGTTACCGTGGAGAAGGCTTCATACCAGAATTTCAAGGGCATGTTGGAGTGAGCAAGAAGAGTTAATCTGGTTTCTACAACATGTCAGTGCTTCCTCTCAGCAGCCCCATTTTGCTAATGAGTATGAGCACAAGAAAAACGAGTTTGTATGCCTTGCTTGGCCAAGTAGGATGCAAAATCAATATACTCTCCTCCCATATCATTGTGCAAGAACTTGATTTTTCTTGCAAATTGCGACTCTACACTCTTTTGGAACTTGATGAAAACCTCAAGAGCCTCTGACTTGAGTTTCAAAGGAAATAGCCATGTAAACCTTGTATGAACATCAATAAAATAAATATAGTACCGATACCCTTCAGTGGACAGCAATGGAGCTGGACCCCAAATGTCTGAGTAGATTAACTCAAGAGGTGCCTGTGCAGTGATTTCATGTCTAGAAAATGGTAACCTATGGAGTTTACCAAGCTTGCATGAATCACAAAATTGGGGATTATGAAACTTGTTATTAAAGTGAATTTTTGACAGCATCTTTTGCAGGATTAGAGGGGCGGGGTGTCCCAATTTGGCATGCCAAATACTGGCATTCATAACAGCCAAGTTGGCAAACCGTGACTTGGAGTTATACATTGGTCCAGGGTCTGTTTTATTAGAACTAGAAAAACAATCTACATAAGCCTGAGAGCCTTTTGCTACAGCAGCATTTGACTCTTCATGCTTCCTATGAATTAAACCAGAGAAGTGAGCTTGAGGTGCTCCAAGAAGTTCCAAGCATTAAAGTCCATCCCTAAGTATTCCTTGAAGCAAAACCTTCCTCGTTTTGATATCTCTTATCACACACTTATCAGCATAAAATTTAGCCGTAGCTTTGTTATCAAATGTGAATTTAGATATGCTTAGTAGGTTTTTGGTGATTTGTGGAACATGTAAAATGTTCTTGAGATGTAATTTCTTGAATGGTTGTGTGTGAGACTGAACAAGATTATCACCAATATGAGAGATATCTAGGTTATGACCATTGCCTACAATAAGTTTGTCAGTACCTTTGTAGTTTGATCTTATGGAGAGATTGTTGATGTCTGATGTAATGTGGTTTGTTGTGCCGCTATCCAAATACCAAGATGGATCAATGACATATTCTAGAGTTGCAAGATATGCTAAGTTTTGAGTATAATTCGCATGCAAATCTGTTGTGCTTGTATTGGTGATATTTTGAGGCGAACTGGTCAGAAATTGGGCATTGTAACCTTGCATCTGACCAAAACCTTGATGTTGATTGAAGAAGGCGTGACTTTGCTGTTGAGGAGGTCCCTGAAATCCTTAATTTTGTTGTTGAGGAGGTCCCTGAAATCCTTAATTTTGTTGTTGAGGAGGTCCCTGAAATCCCTGATCGAATCGGTGATAGCATTTTAGAGCACTATGGCCAGGTTTGTTACATACCTGGCAGTGTATCCTTCCTCTTCCACCGAAGCAATTATTGTTGTTTCTGCCTCTGCTTCTTAGTCCTCCTCTGTTACTTTGTATGTTGCCATCTCTCCTTCTTTCCTAATTATAGTTGGAGCTGTAATTTGCTGAGATTTGTCCTCCATCAACCTGTGTTAGTGAATCAAGATGTTCTAATCTTTGTTCATGAGTCATTAACAAATAAGAAGCATCTTCAAAACTTATGAATCGTTGTTGAGTAGAAATCGCTGAAACAATTGTATCATAATCATGGTTGATGCCATTCATGAGACACATAACCAAATCACGATCTCGAACATCCTCACCAACTGCTAGTAAGGAATCACCTATGTTCTTGATCTTCAGCACATAATCACTTATACAGTCTGCACCTTTCTTTAGAGATCCGAGTTTATTTTTAAGTTAGAGTATTTTTGCCATAGACTGCTGAGAATAAGTTCTCTCCAGTCAACCCCAAACCTCAAAGGAAGTCTGAGAACCTACAACTTGACCAATGATGTTTTCACTAACCGTAGAGTAGATCCAACTCATGAGCAATTTATCAATCCTCTTCCAATTAGAAAATTCTTTACTCATGCGTTGTTCTACCAGCTTTTCTCCAGATTCTGTTGTAACTTTAACATTGACAAACTTCCTTGAAGGTTGATTTAAACCGAGCAGATGATCTTCAAGCTCCAGAGCTTGAATAATTAGAAGAATCTATGTTTTCCAATATAGGTAGTTGGACTTTGTAAGTTTGATATGAAGATTGAAATTGAGGCTTTTTGAGAGTGTCGTAAACTCCATAGCTATAGCTGTATTTTGTGAAATCAGATCTGAGCTCTAAGAAGTGTGATTTTGATTTCGATTTTGGATTGGTGATTGAGAAGAAGAAGGAGAAGTCATGACGTTAGTCAATGCTGCTCTGATACCATAAAAGAACAATAAAAGTGTTTGATTGAAACACTAAGCTATTTGATGAAATGCTTCAAAGAGAAGAAGAAGCCAAAGCTTTGTAAATCTCCATTAATGGAGTAGAGAGAAAAGTCTTTGAAAAAGACACTTTTCAATATATTTTGTGTTAATGAAACCAATCAACAATCCTGGTATTTACAGTTACCGGGTGATTCTTTGCACACATGATTTACATGAGCTAGATGGTTTTCTAACAACCTAACGTTGACTAAAAAAGTATTACCAGCTAACCAACTTCTGTTAACTAACATAACAGAGTATGACCATCTTTATTACATTTCATAATTGATACTCAACGTGCTTAGCATGCTTGATGGATTCTTCACCTTCACAAATGGGAGCCTCTTCGTTCTTGATAATTGTTACTTGATGAAGTTGAGGCCTTTCATCCAGACTTTCTTGAAAGAAACAAGCTCCATGTTTGAGATTTACATTTGTTCCATGGGGAGTCAACACTATGTGAAGAATGTCATTGAGTTTCTTGACCCGAAAGGCAACTACTCCGACACTCAGCTTATTGCACGAGAAGATTTCAATTTGGTTCTTGGACAGGAGTATGGCACATTTATTGTTGATGACACCAAAAGTGTGTGGAGTGATTACGGTTGAAAAATACAACTATTTTATCGATCATAATCGGAATCGTAAATCGTATGCGGAGATGAAGACGGATGAGAGTGAAAATGAAGGGGAGCTGCTCAATGTTCTTGGAATTTTGAGAAGAATCCATAGATTGTTCTTTGACAGCTCGCTCGATGTCAAAGATGTTAGGTGTTTGTCTTTTTAAATGTTTTTCTCTCACAATGCAATATCGATTTGTTGTAATGTATTGAATATATGTTTAAAATTAGTGGATTGGTAGTAATATAAAGTTTTTGTTTTGTAAAACGTTCAATATTATCAAATGTATTGTATTCAATATTATTGATATATCAACAAATTTAAACAACTTCCATATATAATTAATTATGGAAGTCAGTCATGATTAAATTCATCTAACACTTTAGAGCAATTTTAAAAGACTCTTATATTTTCACTCTTCAAATACCGATTTACTTGAGTCAATTTGGAGATTGGTAAATGTCTATTTACTTGGTTATCAATTTGAAGAGTGAAAAAATAAGAACACTTTCAGAAGACTATGCAATTAGAAATAGGTTTATATTATTTTAATAAAAGCACTTACAACGAGGTATAATGTTTATCGATAAAAATGATTTAATATGTATAATATATTAATATTTATTATTATTAATAATAATATGACATAAAAATGAGATAATAAGAATTGAAAAGGGAGAAGAAAAAAAAATGATATAATAAGAATTTAAAAGGAGAAGTATCTCAGTATTATTGAAGACGGAGAAACAAACTCTCAATTGATAAAGCTCATTAAACGAGTCTGTTGGAACCACATATACTGATATAGTGATATGGCTCGTTGATTTTCAGTTCAAGTTCATTTAAAGAGGGTGTTGGAGTTGCACTGAATTGAATAAGGTAAATAAAAGAAGTCATCATCTTTATTTCCTAATCAAAGTCAAGCAACACAAAAGGAATTATAAGAATAAGATCCGATCCAATCCGATCCAATCCCTTATTATAAAATCTATACCTATAACCATCATTGAAATTTGAAAGACAAAATAAAAATCAGAGCACCACCAAAAATGTCTTTTAGAAAAGTAAAAAGTTTTTTACTTTTATCTTATTAAAAAAATGTTACAGTATAGTTTTTTTTAGTAAATTTTCACAAATGTCCTATAACAATTCATACATTTACAATTTTATCCGCATATAATAAAATCTTAAAAATCAATTTTCTAAAAATTCTCAATTTTAAAGAAACTCAAACACAACCTAATCAATTTTACATTTGTAGTAAGTCATCCAAAATGAAAAAACAAATATATCATAGTATCTCAATTTGTAAGACTTATTCATATATCTAACAAATTAAGATCTTATAAGATTTTAGATAAAAAAACAAACAGCCCCTACTTGAGACGAGACATCTAGGTCCTAGATCAAATATGCTCTCATACCATATCAGCAGCATGTCACGGGCTTAGAATTTGGCAGCGGAAAATCCCGTGCGGCACTTAGGCAACTTCTGGGTGAAGGTTGCTAAGTAAGCCTAAAATGCTTGCTTGTCACTCTCTAAAGCAAAAGAGAGACTAGAGAAAGGTGTTGGAAGAGCTTGGTTGGGAAAATGGAAAGCTTGTATTACTAACAAGAGAGCTTTACAAGGCTTTGGTTACAATTTGCTTGGCTTGGCTTGGATGCCTTACAAATGAGAGGGGTTGGCTATTTATAGTGTGCCACCTCCTCAATGAATGGCTAGGATCACTTTGATCCAACGGTGGAGGTTTTGCCTCCAGAACAATTTATAACTATGTACAAGTTTCTAGATTATTCCTACTCAAGACTACATGTATCTAGATCTTTCCTACATCTATCTACATGTATCTAATATGTACAAGAGTTCTCTAGAAAAGTCTAGAGTCTTTCCCCATCTAGAGACTTCCAGGAGCAAACCAATGCTAGGCCTTTCTAGAGATCTCTAGAACCTTCCATCAACTAGAGACTTCCACTAGCAAACTATGCTTGAAGTGTGTGGAATTCTCTAGAGTGTTCCAGCAGCTTGGCCTTATCTTGACTTTTTAGGCGCCTTGGCTGGAATTCGGACCTTGGACTTTGCGGGGCGTGACAAGCAGCTATAAAAGTCCACTCATGGATTCGAAATTAAATTGGACTGTAATTTATGATTAATATGATAGTAGAGCACATGTTATTATTTTATTTTACTTAAGAGAATTAATTAAGGATTAATGCCAACCCCTAGGGAGTTGGTAGAGCACATGTTATTATTTTATTTTACTTAAAAGAATTAATTATAACCTTGTCACTTGGACAAATAACAAATGAATCTTATCACACGAAATAAAAATAAATAATTAAAAAAAAAAAATCCAAATTCAAAAGTGTCCATTTTTACTCACCCCTAACATGTGTCAGGGAGGAGTATTTTTATCCAAAAACTTTTATGTGTTTAGATAAAAATATCTCTCCTTAGAGCATCTCCAATGGTATCCTCAAAAGTATGAGAGTAATCAAAATTTGATTATTTAACCAAAAAACATTGTCCAATGGAGTCACTAAAATTTCGCAATAGCAATTATCAATAATCAAATTGCTTCTTTAATAATCAAATTTGAAGATTAACTTTCAATCATCAAATACAAATTTAACCCAAATTAATTGTTGTAATTTTATTATTTCTCTCTTCTGTTACTTTTTTTTTCCTCTTTTTTTCTCTGATCATCTATGCATTTCATCATTGTTTCAACCCAAAAAATTTCAATTAGGTAAAATTCGCCTTTTCATTACAAATGGATCAATACCCATATCATATAACTTCTCTTGTTTTTTATAATTATTTTATTTTTTAGCAAAAAAAAACTAATATATCATTGTGGTACCGTTACAAGTTTTCCGGGTGGTAACTTTTGAGGATCCAAATTTGCTTATACCATTGGAGATGCTCTTAGACATCTATCAAATTTTAGGAAGGTGGTAATGCTCACCCCTTCAACCGGAGTGAGCAAAAATAAACTCAATTCAAAAACAATAAAACATTTATTACGGTGATCATGTATAGATTTTAAACATACTTGGAGCCCCCTCTCTGTCTCTCTCTCTCTCTCTGTCTCTTCACATCACAGTCCCACTCGTTTCTTTTTCCTTCTCAAACCTGAAACGCTGCCTTTTGAACTTTCAACACTCAAATTTAAGCTTAAAAAAGGAAAAAGAAAAAATGTCTTTACAAATCTGAATGAAAATTGAAAAAAAGCTTCTCTCTTCATGATCTCTAATGTCTTCCATCATCTATCTCCCTTCCCAACCCAGAAATTTACCATTCTACCCTTCTCTTTCCTCTTCTCCATCAAATCCCAAACTCTCCTTCAATTTCCACCTCCGGGTATCGAAACTCACCTGCTGCTGTGTCTCCACTGAACAGACAAGTGTCCATAACAGCGATGACACCCACTTCAATGACACCCTTCGCGTCGCGTTCGCGGCGGGCGGCACCGGCGGACACATCTATCCGGCGGTGGCCATCGCCGACGAGCTCAAAATCATCAGACCCACCTCGAAAATCCTCTTCATTGGATCACCAAACAGCATGGAGTCCACTGCTATCCTTTCTGCTGGTTTCGATTTCGTCTCTGTTCCCGAAACAGTTCGCTTGTTTCGTCCCTTCTTTTCGCCGAGAAACCTCCTCCTTCCCTTCCACTTGATCAAGTCTCTGATCAAATGCCAGACCGTATTTAGAAGTTTCGACGCCGATGTCGTCGTCGGAACAGGTGGGTACGTCTCCTTTCCGGTTTGTTTAGCTGCTGCTTTGAGAGGGATCAAAGTTGTGATCCAAGAACAGAACTCGGTTCCTGGTATCGCGAACTGGGTTCTGTCTTTTTTTGCACACAAGGTGTTTGTTGCGTTTAATTCAACGGTTGAGTGTTTCCCAAGAAAGGACAAGTGCGTGGTGTGTGGGAACCCTGTGAGATTGTCTTTGAGGACTTTCGTGTCGAAGGCAGTGGCCCGGTTGAGCTTTTTTCCGAGGCCCGGGAAGAAGGCGGAGGAGGAAGAGGAGGAGGAGGAGGCAAAGTTGGTGTTGGTTTTGGGAGGCTCATTGGGTGCTAATGCTATAAATATTGCAATGTTGAATTTGTATTATCAGATGCTGATGGAGAACAAGAAGCTGTTTATTATTTGGCAGACTGGGGTTGAGGCCTTTGATGAGATGGAGAGTCTTGTTAGAAACCATCCACGTTTGCTTTTGTCTAAGTAAGTTACTGTTTTTTTCGACATCAAATGAATCAAATTGGGTCCAGTTTGCTTTCTCATCATGTTATTTATTGATTGTGTTTGTTGGTTACTCAATCATGCTCATATGCTATGTTTGCTTGTAATTGACAATGACTATGAAATAATTGAAGGTTCTTGCATTCTATGGATTTGGCATATTCAGCTGCAGACCTCATTGTTTCAAGAGCTGGTGCAATGACTTGTTATGAGATCTTGGCTACAGGGAAACCTGCTATTCTGGTAATTTGGGAAACTAACTTATGCTTTCTTTCTGTTAACAGTAAATGGCTTAGTTTGATCATATTTTGAACTCTAATTCTCTTACTGTGATCATTTCTAAACAGATATATCAACCTATATTGAAAGATAAAAATAACAAAAATAAGAATCTGATTACCAATTCGATTTATATAGCTAATCATGATTGGAGGATAGAGACAAATATAATTACTAAAGTAGAAAAAAATATTTCTTCATGTTAATCTCTGCCATAGGGATTTCAAACACACATTGTTACCATAATGGCAAAGTAAATTAACAAAAGATATCCGTTTTAGTTGAAAATATGTGTGTGTGTGTGGTTGTGTGTATAGTGAGAAGTAATTAAATCTATACCCTCTTTGATTATGTGCAAATGGGAAACTTAGTAAGTTAGCAGTAATGCCGATACTATGAGTCATTGATGTTGATAACAAAATGTCCTATATTACATTTTCTTTTTTATTTTAAGTTGCTGCTTATTCACTTCTAGTTTAGTAGTGTCATGTCTTCTTTTGTTTTTGTAATGTCACTTGATGTTTGTAACTAAATGATGAGATTAAGTTAATTCATCAGTATCTCTTATCCATGTTGTCCATTATTGGTATGGTTGAATTGATTAAAAAAGATAATGTTTCTCTTGTTCACTTTGTTAGATACCATCACCGAATGTTGCGGAAGGACATCAATTCAAAAATGCTTCCCTCCTGGCAGATGTAGCGGGTACAAGAGTTATTACTGAAGATGAACTTGATTCAACTACTCTTGAGACTGCTATTTATGAGATACTAGGTACATCTGTTATGTTGCTTACTATGGTTCTTATTGTTGTGTATTGATTTGTTATACCGTGCTTCAGTCCCATATATTGGATGATATATTCGAAATAATTTTCAGAATGTATAAATTATTAGAAATATTGGATGATAGAGGTGCATTAGGATATTTTACATGCAAGAAAAATGAAAGGTCTGGGTCCCTGTTATATGATATTATAGTTTGATTGAATTGGTAATGGTGTTCCTTGTGAGAGAGGAAGCACACCATAGGTTTCTTTTTTTTTTTTTGAAAACAGCACTCCGTGGTTTTCAAGGTAACAGATAGTATGTTGCATTGTCATTTATTTGATTGGTTCTTCGTATAATTCCTCCACATTTAGGAAAGTGATAACTGTACAAGTATATTTTCTATCAATTATATTTAAATGCAATTTACCTATGAATTCATTTGACTAACAGAAGCTGAAGAATTCTTCAAAATAAGATCATTTGAAGACAATCTGTAAAGGCTTGCTAAACAGAAGTCTTTAGCTCTGTAGTTGGATAATTTGATTCGTTGTATGACCTTGCCGTCACTTTGCGATAAGAATTGAAGCAAATAGTTGAGAAAGTGGTGAAGTTGCTGCAGTTGAACAATTGGCTCCTTCTGTCACTGAAGCCCTTGCTGGCAAATCTAATGCATGTGCAATTCATTTGCTTAAATTTGATTTTGATCGGAAACGGAAGAGATTTATTGACATGTGCTTTTCATTTGATAAAATAGTAGCCGGTTTTAGATATATTGATCTCCCAAATTTTTATCTCTCTCCTATGCTCCATGAAACCGAATCTTTTTTTATCTGTTTAAGTTTACTTGAGTCACTTTTTTTCTGATCTCAATTTCTATATTTGATCCAAACAATCTCTTTCTCCTCCAAAAATGGCATGCCAAAATTATATGCTTGAATTTATTAACTTGATCCTTTCATTAATCATAAGACCCTCCTACCAATAGATGCTGGCTTAGAATTTCAATCTGAGGCTTAGAGTTTCAAATTAAACACATTATCAGTTGTAAGAGCGCCTATATGTTCCTATATCGCATAGTCTTTTTGACTTTTACTTTCTATTTTGCTTAAATTTTAATTTCACAGTTATTTGAGTGAGTGGCTGTTCTTTCTGCAAGTAATACATTTTTTTGCAAATTTCTCCTGAAATTTATACATAAGAGCCATAGTCCTTACATATTATGTATTGATGATGCTGTATGTTACTGAGTGAAACTTTCATGGAACCAATGCATATAAAATTTGTGTATTGTCTTCATTACTTGTATTTTTCTGTGTTCTGTACTCGTTTTTTTTTTTCTCTACTGTTTTAGACAATAATTAGTGTTCTTTTTCTTCTTTCTCGAGATCTATGTATCTGTGATGATTGTGGAATTCTATTAAACGGAGGCATAATATATCCCAAGCTTAAATTGACTTTTAAATTTTCAATGCAACAGGGAATGAGGGTCTAATGGCAGATATGAGTGAGAGGGCTCTGAAAGCTGCAAAGCCCGGAGCCTCTGCAGAGATCGCACAACACATTCTGTCTCTAGCCGAGTCATCCACATTTAAGAAATAGCAACGAAATTAAGTTAGATGTATGAAACTTTCTCTGCTCGACAGCAGGTAAACGGCTATTTATTGTTCTTCTTGTGTACTATGTTCATTCTATTAAGAGCTCGGATCAACAGATTTTGGGGGCATTCTGTTGTGTAAATGCAGTTCATGAAGGCAAGATTATAGAGTTTGGTCTCTTTTACACTTTAGCTTTACAAGTAGTTGTAAAACTGATAAAAGCAGTTTTGATAGTAAAGAGTTTTGAGTACAGGGAAATAGGATTGGATACAGTTGTGGACATTGGAATTGATTCTCCTTTATGTATGGAAAATAAGTGAGATATTTTCCATTTGGTATTTGTATTCATCTACACTTGCTTCAGCGCATCGTGGGGAGTTTTCTTCTCGATGTTATGCTAGTAAAATATCTAAATTGCACATGTTCCGATTGATCTCCATAAATGTTTGACTCCTTTGGTGTTAAAAGATATTGTATACTTATTAAAAAAAAAACAAAAAAAACAAAAAAAAAATTACAAACGATTTCAATAATTTGAGTGAGTTTTTATACGTTATAATTATAAAATAACGTTAAAATTGTATAAAATAAAATTAAAACTAAACTCGAAAGGTATAATTTTTTTTTTAATTGGTATTGTATTGTGTTTTTCATGCACATGATTTTTGGGCAAAAATGATCTTGGACAAAATAAATTTGATTTTACCAATGGCCCCTTGCCTTTGGTTAGAGTCTCCTAAGAGATGCTCCACCACAAGGTTCAAGTCTTATATGTCTTTATATGTATATAATTTGTCCCACTTTGACTATTAAATTCTCGGTGTGAGAGTTGTAATCCATTTATACCCTCACCCCAATAGTAACAGTAGTATTACGGCAGTTGTTGTAATTCAAAGAAAATAAAAATAATAAATCAATAAATTTGATTTTGAGACGCAAATGATTGAAATGAAGATATTTCCGATAACTCTTAACAATAACGCAAAGATATTATGACAATAACTGTTTAAATCCTTAAATACCACATGTTGAGTTCCCGGTCTCTATCAGTCTACAAAGATAAATATCCACCGTCCGATATTTTTCCTATATGGATAAATTACCAAAATTAATGGGGCCCCCGGCCCCGTCGAAGAAAAAAAAGTCGCGCTTCAATCGTTGATTCCAATACGTTGCATTTAATCGTTGAGAAAACCAAAAAAAAAAAAAAAAAAAAAACTGAACACCAAACGGGAAATAAAAAATTGTCATCTTCCAGTTTCCAATACCTTGATACCGAAGCAGAAAATGGTTTTCGTTCTTCAATCGGATCTCCGTTATGGCGCCGTTCTTCGTAGTAATCGTGCACTGTCGGACTCGAGATCCGTTCTCTGGCGTCCGGCGCGGATCCGGGTCGGCCCGTCGACAGCAATGAACGGAAACGGTTACGCTGAGAAGAAGAAGTCGAACATCTGTACGGCCGATGAGCTCCACTACGTCTCCGTTTCGAACTCAAATTGGCATCTCGCTCTCTGGCGCTACCTGCCTTCTTCCAAGGTACATACTATATACATTTCAATTCCTTTGTTTCGTAGTTTTGGCATGAACGATTAAGAGATATTTCTGTATAATTTCTAATGCAGTATATATATATGTTATATATATATATATATGTTACGAGAGCAATTTAATTTTATGTGCAAATTTGTGGCAGGGTCCGAAAAGGAATCACCCTCTGTTGCTGTTGTCAGGGGTTGGGACAAATGCTGTTGGATATGATCTTTCTCCTGAGGTTATTTGGTTTCTAATTTTAACACTGTGTTTTTCAATTCACCTTTCACATTATATGTAAATCCAATGGAACAGTAATATATCTCTTGGTTTCCAAAGATTGCTTTGGAAGTAGCTCACCATATTACACTTTTTCTCATTTTCATGTTTTTTTTTTTTTTTTTTTTTTTTTTTTTTTTTTTTTTTTTTGCTTCAAATTTCTGTCCACCTTAATTAATTAATTAATTAATTTTCATGAATTTGGTTTGCCACTCAAATATAGATGAATACATATTCGGGTTGTGCCTTGTATATGTGTGAGACAGAAATGGAAGCCTTGTGGCAACGAAAATTAATTAGCCTCGTTTCTTACTTTTATCATATGCTCTAATGTACTCATGTAGTCCTGGAGTAGCAAGTTATTTTATTCTCTTTTAGATATACCCTGGTGCCTGGTGGAGGAAGGATGTGGATGTGGATGTGGTTGTCCAGTCTAGTTTCTTTGATTCATCTTATTATAAATATGTTTATATTTTTGAAGTGTAATTTCAAGTAGTATCTCCTGTTTCCTATTTAAGCCAATTGACTATGGATGTAACCGTGTTCAGTCGTCTTTTGCACGTTTTATGTCTTTCCATGGATTTGATACATGGATTCTTGAAGTTCGAGGTGCTGGGCTGAGCATGCCTGGGCTGGAGTCCGGAGAAGTTAAGCAGCCTCTTAATGGTATGTCTCAGCAGATTTATCCTGCTGCTTAACTGAGAAACAAATGAAGTTTTTTTCTTCAGGATCACAGTTCACCATTGACTCTGCTGTTAGTGCAGATTCTAAGTTAAGATCCGTAAAAGTGAAAAGCACAGAGACGGTTTCTAAATATGGGGAATCACAATCAGAGTCAAAATTATTGGAAAGTGTTTCTCGTTTATCTGAAAGGCTTTCAGGCTTTCTAATTGAAGGTGAGTCTGTAAACTTAATGGATCTACATTATTCCATTTATGTGAAACCTAAATGATGAGAAGAAACTTTTAGGTTGGCTAAGTAGGGAAAATCCTCTCCCATAGCTAACCAAATCAGGGATTTGACTCAAAAGCCTGTAAATATTATGCTGCAGGTCAACGGTCAGTTAAACCGCAGTTTTTTGACTTGCAAGAGAGGCTTTCTACATCCCTTGAAGATTTCCGAAATGAACTTGACCTTCTCGTGAAGAATGATTGGGACTTTGATCACTGCCTGGAAGAGGATGTGCCTGCTGTGGTGAGGTGACATTTCTTTGATGTATTTGCCTTAACACGTGACAAGTTATATATTTTACTCTCCATATTTCATCTTCATTGTATTCTCAACTTCTTACTATATCGCTGGTTGTATATAATCATATAACAAATTTTCATTCTTTATCATCTTAGATGGAGTACATAAGAACTCAAAGCAAAACAAAGGATGAGAAGTTACTTGCTATTGGTCACTCCATGGGGGGTATCTTGCTCTATGCTATGCTATCAAGATATGGTAAGATTTCATGTCAAACTTGTTGTTTTCTTTATTTTTTGACATTTCTGACTTTCACTTCTGCATGCTATTGAAGTAAAGTTTTTTGAGACCATATACCTTTTTGATATTTTCATGCAGTTGATGCAACTTCTAGCTTGATTTTCAAAGTTTGTCTTTTCTCATTGTCTCTGTAGTTTATAGTTTCTTTCTTCTGATATTGTTGTGTAGTTGGTACAACATTTTAGATTTAATTTAAGTTTACCTTGTGAGCGTAGTTTCTCTTTTAAAACTATATTGAAACCATTGCCTAAGAACCAACGATTGTTTTGGCTTTGACTAACGAACCAAGCTGCACGTTAAATATTTGCCTGGATTTTTAAGAAAATCCGTATGAATTAATGCAATAACCTGTGTGAAACTTTAGGTCTCATGCTTGATTGCTTAATAAGTAGTTATGAAGTTTTGCAGTTGCAGTAAGGTGATACTGGAGATATGTATTTGATGGATGCTTTACAATCAGATTTTATCAAATGGTATTTGCATAAATTATGATTAACTATGTTTTTAATTAGTATTATTGTTTTAATTTTCAATCAGTAAAAAAGGACAGAAAAGACTATTGTTTATTGTCGGGTATATATCCACATCTGACTTTAATTCCTTGCCCTTTCAAGTAGAAGAAACAAGTGATATTTTAGGTGTATAACTCATTTTCATTGTCTTGAACCTGTCTCTAAACACCTTCTGAGATTGTTTTTCTTTTTCTTCCTGTATAGTGGGATTTCCTGCTTAATTCTTCTCTCTCTGTTTTCCTTTGAACATTTGGTTCTTACTTCAATTCTGTTAGTATAAGCTTGTAACTGACAATGAAAAAAGTGATTTCCCATAATTAATTGACATGAAATTGGCCTATGAATATCTTTAAAATATTTTCATATTAGTATCAATAGTATGTAATGAAATTTGGTTGTAATAAATTTTATAATGTATTGTCTTGTAGATCATCTTTTATAATTAAGCAGGTCGACCCAATCTCGATTACTTTTTGAAAATTACCATATTTGAAATCAAGCACTTTTTAGTCAAATTCAAATCCTTTAATTTCGTGTTGAATTGGAATTGTATTTGTGAATCATATATTTGTTATGGCCGTGAATCAAGTATATGTTTTCTACTATGTAGCAAGGTATTTCAGTTATGCCTGAAGTTCTAAAATTCTATTAATAAATCTATGTTATCCTTGATTTAGCTTTAATGTGAAACGAGGAATAATTACACGAGCACTTGGTTTCATGGCGATACACTGGTCCTTTTTTTTTTTTTGAAAGAAGATATGTTGGTCCTTGAACAATGGTTAATCTTGTTTTCTAAATTAGGTTCTGAAGGAAAGGATCCTGGATTGGCAGCAGTCACTACTTTGGCATCATCACTGGACTACACTTCTTCAAAATCGTCACTCAAATTGCTCTTACCTCTGGCAAGTGTTGTGAAAAACTAATTGGTTCTAATGCCCTTCTTATGTTTTACTCTTACTTCAACCATCATATGCCAGTAAATAAAGAGAATTTCAGTGGGATGGGAATAGTGCGCCTGTCCCAATCACAACACAATGTGGTGTGACCAACCATTCACTTACATGGCGTGACATGATTAGGACAGATGCACTATGCCCACACCATAGAAGTGTTTTTTCTCCAATAAAACATGGAAAAGCTGATGTAATGTCATTGCATTGTACAGGCAGACCCTATACAAGCTCTAAAGGTTCCAGTTGTCCCAATGGGGGCATTGATCGCTGCAATTCATCCTTTTGCTACCCGTCCACCATATGTCTTGTCTTGGTTAAATCCGATGATTTCTGCAGAGGACATGATGCATCCGGAGTTATTTGACAAGCTTTGTTTGAACAATTTTTGTGAGTGCAAACAGATTCTTAAGATTCTTAAGATTCTTAACAATACCCAGGCGTAGAGGGAGAATTCTCCTTTTAGACCTCTTTGCAACTTATATGTTGGAGAATTATGTGGATGACATTATGATCTATTTGCAGGCAGTGTACCCTCTAAGCTTCTCCTTCAGTTAACAACTGCTTTCCAAGAGGGTGGATTATGTGACAGGAGTGGCACTTTCTTTTACAAGCATCACCTAGGCAAAAGCAAAGTACCTGTGTTAGCACTAGCCGGAGACCAAGATCTAATTTGTCCACCTGAAGCTGTATATGGTATATATTAAACATATGATCTATACATACCCATGAATGGCTACTTTTTACTAACTGTCTCTTTTTTTTTTTCTTTTGTTTATGATGATATTGTTGGGGCAGAAACAGTGAAGCTCATTCCGGAGCATTTGATCAGATACAAAGTTCTCGGAGAACCCGGTGGTCCACATTATGCTCACTATGATTTAGTAGGAGGTCGATTGGTATGCTCTAATTTTATGCTTTACTTGCCTTTTTTTTAGTTGGGTTCATTATTATTTACATCATGACTAATAGTAATACAAGACATTATACCGGTACATTTTGAGCCTTGATGGGTAGAAGTATATCCGCGTATAATTGAATTTCTGGCTAATAGTAATATGTTTTCTTTCCTTCTCTCTTTTTTGTTTTTCATAATGCAGGCAGTAGATCAAGTATATCCGCGTATAATTGAATTTCTGGCTCGTCATGACTAATGATATGTGTTGATTTTTCTCTCCGCAGTTTCTGTGTTATCAAATCTTGTACTTGGTTACTTGGCTCATTTTTTTTTTCCATGAAGTAATACCTGAAAGGATGATTTTCCAGAGGAAGCTTCAAAATCCTTATTGGTATGATGTGGCGAATATCAGGCTGTATATATACACCTTACACGTGTAAAATGTGGTTAATACGGAATACGTAGTCAACAAATTCTTCACATATATACGAAATATGTACATGTATGTACTTGGTGAGCTTGATTTGTAATTCTAATTGAATATTGTCATCTCAATGTTAAACATATAAAAAGTCGTGGGAGATTTTTGGAGGAAACATTAGGACCCCTCAAGGAAACTAATTGTTTTGCTTATCGTTATAGTCTTGTCTAGCTTGTTAATTTTCTGCAGGGTTGTTAGGAATGGTAACGAAGTTATTACCGTAAAATCATGATATAAGCTCTCCAGTTTTATACTAATAAGGGGGGTGTATTGGATTGGGATTTTAATATACAATTTTTAGATGGTAGGATTTTATGGATTTTATGGATTTTAAAGACTATTAGGATTATATGGACTAGACTTTTAGGATTTTGGAATTTTTAAAAAAAGAGTCTATAGACTTTATTTATAGACTATTAGGATTATCTAGACTTTTTTATAGACTATTATGATTATCTAGACTTTATTTATAGATTATTATGATTATTTAGACTTTTTTTTTTAAATATGGGCCTATAAATTTGCTAGCTAACACACATACCCAAGTTGAGAAACCCAAACTAGGTAGTTGATCTAAGCTGAAAAAACCCAAATAAGATGTACTCTTTTAGAACAAGCATCAACACACAATGAAAGTGTACATAAACAAATACAAAGGATCCGGCATAGGTGATTGTTCATATGAGTTTAATAAATAGGAAGTTAAACTCTAAAAATCAAATACCACAATAACGTTACTATGTTACACTTCAACTTATGGGTGATAAAGTTTTTTTTTGGGGCAATAATTTTTTATTTTTTATTTTATTTTTTTACCGTTCATCTTGATTGTTTTGTTTTTATATTATAAATTATTTTGCTTAAATAACTAAATATTATTCAAAAATATTTTTGATGTTGTTTATCATAATGAACTTTTAATATATGTACCCAAAGCAAAAAAATAATAATTTTAATGTCTTATATTATTATCATTCAACATATATAATTGGTTTAAAAATTATGAATAAAATAAATAAACAAATACAACAATAGTATGAATAATAGCCATCAACACATTCGAAATTCTAAAAAACAAGCACAAGAACCATTTTATAGGTATCATATTGTTTAATATCTCTCAAGCCACCTAATTATTGAAAAAAAATTGCTGGAACTAGTAATCCTCCCATGGCCTAATATCTCTCTCTCCACATATAGTCAGATATGTTAACTCTCCATGCATTAGCTTCCTCTCTCTGTTGCTCTTGGGTTTGTAAAACTGGTTCTTCAAGTTCCTCTTCAACAATCGGTAGTGATGATGATGATTCAGATTCTTCTTCAATAGGAAATTCATCAGATCGACATTCTTTACGAAGAAAGTTGTGGAGTGCTACACATGCTAACACTATCTCTACTTGTGTCTTAAATGGAAATGGAGGTGCCGATTTAAAAATGGTGAACTGAGATTTAAAAATGCCAAATATTCTCTCGATCACATTTCTCAATGACGCATGGCGGAGATTGAACAATTCCTTTTCATTTTCAGGATCATTCCCATTACCTGTAAAATCTTGGAGATGATACCGCACACCTCGATACGGAGCTAAAAATTGACGACGATTAGCAAATCCACAATCTGCTAGGAAATATTTACCTAATTAAACATACACCACCGACAGTTATTACCCAAAAGTACCACACAATAAAGCATTGGCTATTTAAAACTACATTATGCTTTAGATTAAAATAATAATTTTTTTTTAAAAAAATAATAATTTTTTTTTTAAAAAAAAAAAAAAAAAAAAAAAACCTAGTATTTACCTTGGGAGACTTTAAGTCCATTCCTCCTTTATAAAGCATCATTTAACAATTTGGAATCATGAGCAGAACCCTCCCACCCAGCAAGAACGTATATGAACTCCAAATCAAAGTTACATGCTGCTAATACATTTTGAGATATATTTCCATGACGATCACGAAAGCTACTATTATCACGTCCCATCACCGTTGCCGGAATATGTGTACCATCAATAGCTCCAATGCAATCCTAAAATAACATAAAACATGATAATGGTAATGATTTAGATACAGGAAATACAAGAATAATACAAACAATTTACATATAATGAAATAGTATAATACTTACCTTGAAATAAGGGAAAAACTTTGTATTATCCCTTATTTTAGCAGGCACCACCGGTCCGGGTTTAGCCATCATATCCTTTGATAATGTATTCAAAGCCTTCAACATTTTGTGAAAATTTTCACTGGTCGCGAACTGTGATCGGCAAAAATTATTGCGAATAACACAATAACGATGATTTTGGCCGACAATTTGTAGAAATTGTCCAAGCATTTCTTCAACACAAATAAATCTTGTATCTTCTAAGTGTGTTTTTTCTCTAAGGATGTTGCACAATTTGCGGAACACATCAGGGTACATCTTATATACTCTTCGGAATATTGCAGGGTCATCATACAATGCCCTATGTATATATTTATATCCAAAAGTATTGTTGATTCGTCGTGGGTTTAGTGGATGTTCAATTTGCCTACCAGCCTCGATAACCCTAAGCTCATTCACAATATGTATTACTGCTTGAACAGCTATCACTAAAATCTTGATGACTTCATAAAACTCCTCATCTATTTCGGTATCTTCTTCTTCACTCATTTCCTCATCATTCATTTCTTCATCCTCTAAATCATTACCTCTATACATCCTGTGCAAAAGAAAAATGGAATCCATTAATATATCAAACCAAGATAACTAGTTCAACTAAATTGTAGAAAATTCTAAATAACATTCATATCAGCAAAAGTATAAGGTAAAAAAAATTATCAAAACAGATCGAGGACTTACACCTGTTAGTATAATATAATCAAATACTTAAAAAGAATAAACATAAAAAGAAAACAGCCCTAGCATGAATGTGTATAAATATCACAAAAAGAAGAACTTTTTTTTATTATATCAGAAAAAAAAATGGAAACCATAAATTCACGCGGCCAAATTAATTATGCATTAAAAAAAACTTTAAGCAGATATAATTAAAATACCAATCAACGAAACATGCATAACAATCACCCATGGTTTCTCTATTGTTAAACAATCAACGAAACATCACCATAACAATCAATAGATCTAATTAAAATACCCAAGCAGTCTCAGTATCTCGTGAATCACAACATAGCATATCTTGGCCTTCATCAACTATATATATATATATTAAATTAATAGAATCAATTAAATTAACAGTTGTTCAATCACAAGAAGAAAAGCATATTTTGTGATTGAACAAATTTTCACAAATTGGAACTTCTACTACTTCAATTAATGAATTAACTCCAAAATTAACAGTATATTGAATAAAACTTTGCAAATTGGTGATTAGCTTCGTAAAATTAACAGTATATTAACAAATAACACAATTTGTGATTAAATTAACAATATATTTTTATAAAATAGTTAACATCTCCCATGTAAACAATAGTTAATTGAAGTAGTAGAAGTTCAATCACAAGAAGAAAATTCGAAGCCCACACCTGACACCTCATATGCAATCCAACTATCAAACTATATCACGCAGTTCTAATTCGTAACTCCATGCAAAAACTATAACCATACAAGTAAAAAAAACACCTGATATATATATATAAACAGCAACTACAATTACTGTGAATCACACAAACCACCCCATTGATCATCATCATCATCAAAAGTCTCTAATCATCTAATCAATAAATAAGTTATTGATAGTCGTGATTTATTAGGCATCAAAAGGAATCATTGGCTTACCCTGTCATCATAATACATACAAGAAAATAATAATAATATTTCGGATTGATTTCTTCTTTTTTTTTTCCATTTTTTTTTTCATGTATTAATTATTACTTGGTAGTTTATAATAACATTGGATTGGATTCAAAAAAAAAAAAAAAAAAAAAACAGCAACTAAAAAAAAAAAAAAAAAAAAAAACCAAGTTCAAGATATAAGAAAATCAATAGAGTGATAATCGTAATAAGTAATACATAGAATTTGAATACTATATCAAGCTAAAGGAAAACTAGAAAAACCAAACTGCCTATAAAACTTGCAATTTTCGTAGATATATTAATTATTTGAAAATGGTTACCTGAACGTGGTCTGTTGTTAGGGTTTCTTCACAACCTTGTTGCTATTTTCTGAAAAGTCTTGAGTGAGCATAAAAAGTCTGATGTAAAAAGGCAAGACAATTTTGGGGTCTTGGTATTTATATTTATCACTAAAAAGTCTAGATAATCCATATTGTCATGAAATCTTACAAATCTGAATCCCAATCCAATACCATTAGACAATTTGTTACCTCTTAAAAGTCTGGATCCAATACCACAAGATATTATAGACTTTTTAAAAAAATCTTAAAAGTCTGGATCCAATACCACAAGATATTATAGACTTTTAAAAAAAATCTTAATAGTCTGGATCCAATACCACAAGATATTATGAACTTTTAAAAAAAATCTTAAAAGTCCTAATTGAATACCACCAGACTTATCTAACTTATTAAAAAGTTTCAATCCAATACCACCAGACTTTTACTTTTCAAAATTGTCTATTAAAATCCCAATCCAATACACCCCCCTAAATCAGTAGGTAGATCAGATCAGCGCATTTGTGTATTATATTGGGATATTATTATTTTCCCCCTTGAGGTATACCCTATTGTTAAGACAAGGACAGGGTTTGGGCTTATTGGCCGTTCTTCCCCCTAAAATTAAGCTTATGTTAACTGACCCCCTTCTGACACACATTTCATCCAGTCAATGTATTTTATGCCCCTTTGACCGTTAAATGGAAGGGCATTAACGTCATTGACCATCTCTTTTTTATTTTGTTATTTAAATTTAATAATAATAATAATAATAATATCACAATTCTTCTTCAATAACATACAGGTATTATTATCACAATTCTTCTTCAATCACAAACATACCTGATACCACCACCATTCTTCTTCTTCTTCAACGACCACATTCCATCATCATCATCATTCTTCTTCTTCTCTCTCAAACCCTAGCCACCCAACTACCACCATCTCTGTCTCACATACCACCACCACCATCTCTCTCACGCACACACCACCACCGATCACTGCCGAACGAAACCCAAATCACAGCCAATCGAAACCCAAATCCAAATCGCCGCGGTGATGAGGTTTGGGTTATGGTGGTGGCCGATCTCCTCACAGGGTGATTTGGGTTTCGTTCGGCAGTGGTTCGATTTGGTTTGGATTCAACTTGGTTCGATTGGGGTTCAATTTCGATTGGGGTTTGATTGGGGTTCAATTTGGTTTGATTGGGGTTCGATTAGGGTTCAATTTGGTTTGATTGGGATTCAATTTCAATTTGGTTTGGTTTGGTTCGACTTGATTGGGGTTCAATTTGGTTCAATTTGTGTGTTTAATTGGTGGTGGGTTGGTTTCCGGTGGTGGTGGTGGCCTGGTGGGTTGGTTTCGTTTGGTTTCTGGTGGGTCGTGGAAAAGGTAGAAGCTTGGTTGGGTTTTCTGGGTTGGTGTTCTTGGTGGAAGTCCAGATTGGATCTCCACCGTCCATCTCATGAGATGTACGGTGGAGATCCAATCTGGACTTCCACCAAGAACACAATTTCTTTTTTATTTTTGATTTTGATTTTTTGTTTTTAAATACTTTTAACACTATTTTAATTTCGTTTTATATAAAAAAATCTTCACCATCCATCTCACAGATGGATGGTGGAGATCATCTTTTTTATTGTTTTTTAATTTTATTTTTCTGTTTTTTAAAATATATTTTTTATTTAATTAATATTTCGAGGGTAAAATGATAATTATATAAAGTTAACTGAAAGATAAAACGGTCATTTACTTCAGTTTTAACGGTCAAAGGGGCATAAAATACATTGACTGGATGAAATGTGTGTTAGAAGGGGGTCAGTTAACATAAGTTTGATTTTAGGGGGAAGAACGGCCAATAAGCCCAAACTCTGTCCTTGTCTTAACAATAGGGTATACCTTAGGGGGAAAAAATAATAATATCCCTATTATATTAGATAATAAGGAAATTAACTCATATAATCATTCTCATTGCCACTCAACACCATCCCTTGCTATGGATTGAGAAGGATAACTGTGATGCCCTGATGTTATCCTTAGATATTTTGGGTTTTGTTTTTGGTTTCCAGAATTTCCAGATTGTAATATTGAAATTGAGAGATAGATAAGATTGAGAGAATTGCAGAATTGTAAAGGAAGAAAGATTGTTCTCATTTGTTGAATAACCAAGTTTGTTAGAAACGGACATTGTAAAGGAAAATGCAATGTCAAGTTGCCTAGGAGATAATTTCCTACAATATGCTCACTAAACTTTCTTCTAGAAAAACAAGAAATTGCTAATTGCAAATATGGCCCAATTGGCTAAATGTCGCGTCTGGTCCAACGAGCCCATTGAAGTCCTCTAAACGCACCGTTTAAAGTAGGGTTATGAGAAATCCCTATAAAGCATCGCTACTTTATTTGTCCTTAGTTGTCTTAAATTCCCCCAAATCTCTCTACAATCTCTAATTTCCTCTTTTTTGACAAACCGAAATCCCTAAATTGCAAACAAAATCAATTCCAATTTCTTAAAAAAAAATATATAAAAAAATTAATCTTCATTCTCCTAACATTCCCCTTCCTTTAAAGACATGCTTGCCCTCAAAGGTCCAAGGCTTCTGGAAATTTTGACCTGATCAGAGATGCATCCTTCCATGTCGCATCCTTCAGCGTCGAGTTCGAAAATTGTACCAGCACTTGGATGATGGTTTGATTACGGCGTTTCACCATCTTGCGAGCCAAAATCGCCACCAAAAACACAAGAAGTGAATCGCGGGTCCTGATCTAGGTAGAGTTGAGCTTGGCTAAACCGTAGTTCCAACCTTATTCTTAAGCTGTGAAACATGGAAGATTGGGTGGATTTGGGAGTCAACAGGTAGCTGGAGTTTATAAGCAACAACTCCAATTCGTGCGAGCACCTCGAATAGCCCAAAAAATCTTGAAGCAAGCTTAAAATTCCGATGATGGGCTACGGTGGCTTGCTTATACGACTGCAACCTAAGGTACACCCAATCATCCACAGCGAACTCCCTTTCTGACATACTATTATCTACATAAAATTTCATTTTAGCTTGAGCTTGGTTTAGAGCTTCTTTGAGTACTGACTGAATTCTATTTCTTTCACAAATAAAGTCTCTAACTTTTGGTGAATTTATTTCCAGTGATGTGAATATGAAAATAGGGGGTTTGTACCCATAAAGGGTAAAAGAGGAGTGGTAGTTAGAGTTATACCACCACTCAGCTATAGCCAACTAGTTAGCCCACTTCCCTAGCCTAGCCCCCATCATGCATCTCAAGTATTTTTCTAGGCACTGGTTTAACCGTTCGCTTTATCTGTCGGTTTGTGGATGATAGGCAATACTTAGACATAGCTTAGTGCCCACCAACTTCAATAGGTTTTGCTAGAATGCACTAGTGAAGATTCGGTCTCGATCACTTGTAATTGAGGCAGGAATTCCTTGTAACTTGTGTATATTGTCGAAAAATACCTTGGTGACTTGGTTAGCTGTGTAGGGGTGGGTTAGTGTGAGGAAATTGACATATTTAGTGTAATGGTCTATAACTACTATGATAGTATCTTTGCCTTGTGAAGGTGGCAGACCTTCAATGAAATCCATTGCTATATCTTGCCAATGAATAGTGGGTATAAAGGAGTCTAGGGCTTTTCACATGCTCCACTTTGCATTGTTAGCAGACTGAGCATTTAGTCACCCAAGCTACCACATCTATGTTCATAGCCTCCAAATAGAAGTAGTGTTGTATGCGCTTGACAGTCCATTTAATTCCTGAATGTTCCCCTATAGCTAAATAATAGGCCTCCTCAGTAAGCCTTTCCCTTAAAGACCATTGCATCCCACGTAAATCTTCCTTTGTTTCCTTAGAATTCCATTTTTTGAGTGTGAAATCTAGGCTAGCGGTGGAGTCAACTATCAATGTAGGCATCTCCTGCATTGCCAATGGGTCATGTATGTAATTGTCTTGTATTTCTAGCACACCCACCTAGGCTGATTAGTAGTGAGAGCTGTTAGAGCTCCTTCCCCAGTGCACATGGCTCTTAATAGACCATCAACTACAACATTTTCCTTCCTTTTCTTATAGGATATCTCGTAGTCAAAGCATAGTAGCTTAGTCAACCATTTTTGTTGCATCAGTGTTGACATTTTCTGTTCTAAGAAATATTTCAAGATCCCATGATCAGTTTTGATCGTGAACTTGTGTCCATAGAGGTAGGGTTTCCATTTCTATATGGCATAAACAATTGCCAATAGTTATTTTTCGTATGTAGATAGGCCTAATTTCCTAGGTGGGAGGGCTTTAGTTATGTAAGCTAATGGTCTCCCTTTCTGCATTAGTATAGCTCTAATCCCTACATTGTAAGCGCTTGTCTCGACTATGAATAGCTGAGTAAATTTTGGTAATGTCAACGTATAGGTGGTTGTCATGGCCCTATTCAAGGCCTCAAAGGCCGCTTAGGCTGCCTTTTACTAATGGAAGTTCCTTTTTAGCAATTTAGTTAGGGACTTGCTAATAATTTATTCTATAGCCTTGAACAAACTTGCGATAGTAGCCTGTTAGACTAATAAACCCCCTCAAAGTCTTAATTGTAGTAGAGGTAGGTCACTCTAGCATACCTTCAATCTTCTTTTAATATGATGAAACTCCCTTATATGAAATTATATGACCTAAATACTCTAGTTCTGCTTTCTTAAACTCGCACTTGCTTCTTTTTATATACAGCCGGCATTGCTTAAGGATGGAGAGAGCTATCTTTAGATGCTCAATGTGCTCCTCCATATTTTTGTTGTAGATTAGGATATCATTGAAGAAAATCAATATCATCTGATGTAAGTAAGGTTGGAATACTTCATTCATCAAACTTTGGAATGTAGCTGGAGTGTTAGTTAAGCCAAAGAGCATGACTCAAAATTTGTAGTGGCCCTGGTGGGTTCTAAAGGCAGTTTTATGCACATCTGCCTCAGCCACCCTAATTTGGTGATATCGGGCTCATAAGTCCAACTTAGAGAACACCCCGGCTCATTGTAGTTCATCTAATAATTCACTCTTCAATCCACTCACAAAACAAGCTAATAAAAACTCATCACTTAACCCAAGGTTCTTAGCTAACAGCCAATGTTGTAGTTCTTTTAACCTGTCCTGAAAGTCAATTACAAAGGACATTTGCTTGAGTCTTTGAAACCCCTTCACCACATCTTCCTGACCTAAGCCTAGAAACCTCACCAAAAGTGACTCAGTGAACTCATCCCAGACTATATCCCCCCTTAATGCATAGAAAGACCTAAACTAGATTTCAGCTTTTTTTCAAAATGTATAGAAACCACTAACACCTTATTTTCTGGGGCAATAAGGTGAAGGAGGAAAAACTTCTCACATTTTCTGATCCAAGCCTTTAGATCTGTTACATCAAACTTAGAGAAATTTAATTTTGGAAGTTTAAATTGTGTTTTTGTGGTAACTTTGTTGCAAGTTAGTGATGGTCATGTTGTCGTTAATTTCCAGTTGATCTGCTCGATCCAACTATAGCAGAGCCAAGGATGCCTTTCCCACTACCTTCCTCTAAGTCTGCTCGATTGAATTTAGTGGAGAGCAGCTCATGAATTTTGGTTAGTTGGTCTGCCATTTTTTATTTGATGGAATCTGTAAAGACCTCTATTTTGTGATTGACTTATTTCATGACAAACCACATTGGGGATGATCTTGTAATGGATAGCTTAGGTTATCAATAACAAGTTTCCAAGCATCTCCGTGACTTCAAGAACTAAAGGTATACTCACTTGACTTCGTCTCTTGAAAAGTTTAGGTGCACACATACACACTCACACACACACTACATGCATGCTTTATTCATCTTGCATTTGTGTTCTAATTGCTTATATATGTGCACCCATTATACATTTCACACTTGCACTTCATTGTTAGTTCTAAGTGTGGTTTTGCATGACGTAATTCGCTTCTGTTTGTGCGATCGGAAACGTTCACACTTGCACGATGGTGTGCATGTCTTAGTGCGATAGTTGACCATTTGATAATGTCTCATTTTTTTTCTTGGATAAATGTTAGATATGGTGTGGTTGAATGGAGTACGGTGTCTAGTTTCAAAAGATTGGTTTTTCAATGTTTTAAATGTTTTTCAAAACTGACATTTATATGGTCTTGTGACCATAACGTTTTATGCAAAGATTCAAATTATGTTTTGAAAATTTTTGGATAAACTAGACACCCATATATTTTCAACGGTATATTATTCGTAATATTTCATTACCGTTTAGATAGATTTTAAAATCTCCAAAGTGACCACCAAAACAGGGCATCTATGTTTTTGTTAGAATTTGACCTTTGGTCACTCAAATGATCATAATTATTTCTACATACATCCAAATCTTGTTTTCTAGAGTAGAAAGTATACATCCATGTCTTTCCAACAGTATATTATTCATAATATTTTGTGACCATTTAGATTGGTTTTGAAATCTCCAAAATGACCACCAAAACAAGGCAACTCTGTTGGTGTCCGTTTCTGACATTTGGTCACTCAAATGATCATATCTATTTCTATAGACATCAAAACATCATTCCATATAAAGGAGTAGAAAGTAGACATCCATAACTTTCCAACGGTATATCATACAAAAGGTTTCGATGTCATTTGGTCATGGTTTGGGACGCTCGAATCTCAAACTATTGTGCTTTCGAGGCTATGCGCCCATGTTGCGCTACTCGTCAAGCGCTGGTGTTGAGCTACTTGACCAAGTGCGCCACGCTACTCGTCAAGTGTAATGCTCTGCGACTGTTTCATAATTTGACCATAACTCATTTGGAGTCCAATTTGGCTCATTTTTGAAGGGAAATTCATGAAACTTATAAGGCTATCATCTAAGAACTATAAATACATCTCTTTCTCATCATTTGTATTCAAGGAACTGAAAACATAAAACCTTAGAGAGAGATTAAGAGTTCCCTATAGAGAGAGAAAACTTCAAGAAAGCTTATTTGACTCTCCAAACCCCAAAACCCATCTTCATTTTGCATCTCTAGCATCATTCAAGCATGGGTCTTCATTAATGTCTTTACTTGGTAAGTATAACAAACATCTCAACTCATTTATTGTTCTATTTCATCAAGACATGTCTGTTATTGCTTAGATTGGCAAATCTTCACATTAATTGCATATCTAGTGAAGTTCTGACATGTTTGGGGTTTGTTTGTGATAGCTTGCATGATTAGGTTGTTTTGCCTAAATAGCTAAGCCCTGAATGTTCTTGTGAGATTATTTGATAACTAGGTTGATATATTTATATTTATCAAGCATGTTAAGCTCTCTTGAATATTCATAGTTGTTTGTTATCAATTAGGTTATTGGAAAATCTCTACACTACTAATTGAATCCACATGCATGGGCATGTAGGAATTTTTTTGATAGCTTACATGATTAGGTTGTTATCTACTTAAATAGCTAAGCCATAAATATTCATTCATGATTCTTGAATGTTTATGGTTGTTTGTTAACAATTAGTTTGTTGGAAAATCTCTACATAACTAATTGAAACTACATGTATGGACATGTATGTTTTGTTTGATAGCTAGCATCTTTATTGTTCACATTATCTACCTAAGTCTTTGTGTTTATACACTTAGACAATTGATAACTTGGATTTATTGATTGCATCATTAAACTCCTTGTTAAGCAATTTGTGTTGTCTTACACGTTATTGCATTTGAGCATTATTTTCATATTCACTTAGACTTTTAATTCTCTTCAATGAGTCAAAGTCTTGTGCTTTCAAGGTGAAGTTGTACAAGCAAGTGAAGTCTTACAACCAATGGTTGGTTGGCAAGCATTTTCCAAGTACCGCTACAAAATGCCCGCGGGGTAAATTAGGAGGTACTCACGCCAAAGTAGTAGATCGAAGGATATCACTAGGGATTGAACCAAGAGTGGTGAGTGGTAGTGTCTATAGCTTGAGGTTATCAAGAGTAAGAGTCAGTATATCGCTTAAGAGTGTAATTTCCTTTTCATATAGTGGATTGTTGTGGCTAGCATGGCTAGTCCCGTGGTTTTTCCTTATTGAAGGTTTCCACGTAAAAATGAAGTGTTCTTTAATTTCCACATTTTACTTGGTTTTTGTTGTATGTTTGAATTGTGTTTTATTATTAATATTGACTAATCGAAAAAGTTGGTAATAATCAATTAACACCCCCCCCCCCCCCCCCCCCCCTCTAGGTTGTATTAGACACACCTTGATTTATTTTCAAAATCCATGCCCTCATCGATTTTTCGTAATTTTCCTTCAATATTCCGAATTTTTCCCTCTATGACTTGATTTATGGTCTCCATATCTACAAATCTTCCTTCCACATACTGATGATGCCTTGTTCCTTCTGCCATTGTCACATGTTGTAAAAAGGAGGGCTCTGATACCACTTTGTGATGCCTTGGTGTTATCCTTAGATATTTTGTGTTTTGTTTTTGGTTTCTGGAATTTCCAAATTGTAATAATGAAATATTGTGAGAGAGAGAGAGAGAAGATTGAGAGAATTGAAGAATTGTAAAGGAAGAAAGATTGTTCCATTCGTTGAATAACCAAGTTTGTTAGAAATAGATATTATAAAGGAAAATGCAAGTGTCAAGTGGCATGGGAGATAATTCCCTACGGTAAACTCACTGAACTTTCTTCTAGAAATACAGGAAATTGCTTATAATTGAAATTGAATGAAATTGCTAATTGCAAATGTAGCTCAATTGGCCTAATATTGCGTCTGGTCCAACAAGCCCATTGAAGTTCTCTAAACGCACCATTTAGAGTAGGGTTCTGAGAAATCCCTATGAAAGTATCACTACTTCATTTGTCTTTAGCTATCCGAAATTCCCCCAAATCTCTCTACAATCCTTAATTTCCTCTTCTTTGAGAAACCGAAATCCCTGAATTGCAACCAAAATCAAGTCCAATTTCTTAAATATATATATATATATAAACTAATCTTCATTCTCTTGACAATAACATGATTTAAGAGAATAGGCAAAATATTATAGCCGTTCCAGAATCATAATTTTCAATACAAAGCCAAACTTGTAGAAAACAAGCACATCATTTCAAAGAAGGATAAAGATGTTAAGGCTGAGGATTCACACCAAAGAATGAATTCTTGTTTATGTATTGAAAATAAAATCAATACACGAACTAGTAGAGTAAAAACAGCCATTTGAATACCACCATCTTGATTCATACAATATTAATACCATATCATAGAATTTGAATGTTTTCTTATATAATCAAGAACATGTCACATGTAGGTTTCATGATTTCTAAAATTTTGTACTTTTATAGAGATGATGCAATCTTAAGCACTACAGTTGCAGCGATGGTAAAATATTTTAAAAAATACTATTCTGAATTTCCTTTACTCATAGGCCTTAGGTTGTATAGTAGATCCTAGGACTAACTTAAATAGTTTAAAACTTTACTGAGTCTATTGGTGGTTACTTGGATTTAGATCTTACTCAAAATTTTAATAACCTGCAATCCAAGGTGTTTGAAGTTGTTATAGGTAAAAATAGTCGTGGCAGACACGTCATCACCATACACAGCCACATAGGCAGGATCAGAGGAAAGTCAGGTAACGGAGCAAGAATTCCCCCATGAGAACCTATTCGGGAAAAGAGGGAGCTGCCCGACCACCGGCAAGGACAAATTGCTCGGGCAATAAATCCTACTCGGGAAATTGCTCGGTGTAGTCGGGAATCAACGAAGACAGATAGGCAACAGCGCCTATATTCGAAACTCCGGGCGCAATCAGCCGCAAGCAACTCCATGATAAGCAACAGCGACTGCAGAGTTAAAATAAGGAAACAGATAGATTTTCCGTAAACAAAGGAGGAAGAATCAGAATCAGACTTGGATTCAGCTAAATCAGGAAATATACAAAAGAAAGAGAGTCCGAATCCGTTAAGGATTATAACACACAATTAGGGCACCACATACCAAAACCCTAATTAAACATGTATAAATACCCCTTCTTTACGCAAAAAGAGGGGACACGGGAGAAATAGCTAGAGAGAGAGAGATTGTAATACAGCATTCTTGTAATTCTTCTTCATAGTGGATTTGGCTTCGTTGCTTAGGCAACAAACCGTGGATGTTTCTCCAACCCTTGGAGTTTTACCACGTAATCGCTTGTGATTCCTAGTTTATTTCTCTTATTTTCAATCATCCAAGTTCATAATTCATAACAATTCATAAGGTAAATCGTTGACTCGGTGACCACCAAAAATCACCGTCAACAGAAGTTTATCGTCTTTATGAGTGCAGGTTTAGCGGTAGAAACATGCAACGGTTGGAACAATCGGACACTCGACCGATGAATAGAAATATGAGAATCCTATCCTGCACCCAAGAGTCTTCATCTTTATCAACATCTCAACATTGCGAGCTGAACACTTTCTTTGGAACAACCTATCAAGGGAACTTCTAAGAATTTGATCTACTATTATGGTGGAAGAACCTACCCAGAGTTATCTGGTATTGTCCTAACTATCATGGGGTGTACTCGTCATCCCTGTGTCCACTGTTTGTTCAAAACAGGCATTCAACACCAATGGACGTATAATCGAACTTAGAAGATTTTGTTTGACCCTTGAGATGGTGGAAGTATTAACATGCCTTAATGATTGTGAGCATGTAGAGGTGAGGATGCAACATCGACCAGTGAATGAAGAACTAATTCAAAGTTTTTCCAACATATACTTCGAAGAGACTTTCGGTTCCGACAATAACCACCAGAACTGAAGACTTTATTTAAAAAGATTAATTATACATGCATTTGTAATCTTGTAATTCGATTACACTTTTTTTTCTCTTACCAAGTTCTTATCCCATTAGGTTTTTCTTAGTAAGGTTTTTAATGAGGTAATCACAAATAATGTAAACTGAATTGTGAATGTTGCATGTATAAATTCAGCCAAAGGACACATCAGCAAAATGTGCAAGAAAGACGGGTCAAATAAATAACCACGTCACTCATGGACCAGTCAACGAAAGGAAATCACTCAACAAACGTGCCAACTGGCATGTTCGTCGACTCAAATCAGAAGGGCGTTCGCCACAGCTGGCCGACCAATAAGAAGGCAAATTGTGTTCGCCGACCTAAAGCGTTCGCCAAGAATTGCGTAGTCAGGAAAGTAACCTTATTCCAGTATACCTTCCACAGCAGGAGTTCGACCAAATACAAGGCACGAAGATCAAATCTTATTCCGGATAGGATTTAAACCGTTTTAACAAAGAAGAGTCCAAATAGGAAGCAAACCCTAAAATTAATTACAAACTCTAGATTCCTTGTATACTCAAAAGTAGAAACTCCCCTATCAATACGGGAAAAACACGGGAAACCCTAAGAGGACTAGTATAAATAGAACCGTAAATCCCATGAAAAGGGGTTCGAGATCATAGAGAGAAAATCAGGCAATTGTATGAGAGATCTGAGTGTGTAAACTACAAACAATTCATAGTGATTTCTCCTGCCCTCAAGGGGCGCCGTGGTTTTTTCCCATTCAAGGGTTTTTCCACGTAAAAATCCGTCTTGCATGCATTGGTTTATTTCTTTATTTATTCGTTTTGATTAATATATTATTGTTGACCAAGTCAATCCAAAAATCACTGTCAACCGAGGACTCAGAAAGAATTGATACCAAGCTCAATGACGCAATAGTTGTGGGGGTACAAATAGCACACAGGGATATCCTCCGAGTAATGATAGACAACGGAAGCTCCGCTGACATTTTGAGCACTAGGGTGTACGACGAACTCCGCCTAGACAGAAAAGATTTTGAACCATTCCATGTACCCCTAAAAGGAGTCGGAGGTGCAGAAGTAAGATCCTTAGGAACTGTGAAATTACCTGTAAGGTTTGGAACAGCGCCTTGTCAGAGGACTATCCTACTGGATTTCGTGGTTGTCGACATTTACAACTGGCCATACAATGCTTTACTCGGTCGACCATTCCTGAACAAAGCACGGGCAATCACATCCACCCACGCACTAAAAGTTAAATTCCCGACAGAATTCGAAATTGGAAAGCTCAAGGGGTCGCAGGAAATGGCTCACCGAGCCAACCTGTCAATCTTTAAAGATAAGACTGGAGCAGAAACCTTAGGCATATTTCAACTCGATCAAGAGGCACGAGAGGAAAACCCTGAAACATTTGAGCTAGACCCGAGGGATAGAACCAACAGAGAAAAAGAGGAACCAACCGAAACCATTATTCTAGATGAAAAGGAACCCAATAAAACCGTCAAGGTTGGAACAAGTCTGACAAAGCAGGTCAAAGCAGGTGTGGTGAATCTGCTGAGGGAATACAAGGAGATTTTTGCTTGGAGCCACGAAGATATGTCAGGGATCAATGCAAACGTAACCACACACCATCTAGCAGTAAGCGAAGAATGCAAGCCGGTGATACAGAAAAGGAGAAGCTTCAACCCTGAAAGAAGTGCGGCAATAAGGGAAGAAATATCCAAGCTGCTCGTAGCAGGATCGATCAGGGAAGTGAAATATCCTGAATGGGTGGCGAACGTTATGCTCGTAAAAAAGAAGAACAATCAGTGGAGGATGTGTGTAGACTTCACTGACCTGAACAAAGCTTGCCCTAAAGACAGTTTCCCATTACCAAGAATCGACCAGTTGGTCGACGCAATAGCCGGACACGAGCTACTAAGCTTCATGGACGAATACTCAGGCTACAATCAAATCAAGATGCACAAACCAGATGAGGACAAAACAGCATTCACCACAGAGCAAAGGTTATACTGTTATACTGTCATGCCATTCAGCCTGAAGAATGCTGAGGCAACATACCAACGATTAGTTAACAGGATGTTCACCAGCCAAATAGGTAGGAATATGGAAGTATACGTCGATGACATGCTAACCAAGAGTATCACAGCTGACAGACATGTAGATGATCTGCGGGAAACCTTCGACGTATTAACCAAATTCGGAATGAAGCTAAACCCTTCAAAGTGTGTGTTCGGCGTGCCATCTGGCAAATTTCTTGGGTACCAGGTGCATCAAAGAGGGATATAAGTAAACCCTGACAAGATCAAAGCGCTAGCTGACATGGTTTCCCAAAAAAACCTGAAAGACGTCCAGAAACTCACAGGATGCTTGGCATCGCTGAACAGGTTTATAGCAAAATCAACGGATCGATGCTTGCCATTTTTCAAAGCACTTAGGAAAAGGAAAGGAATCGAGTGGAGTAAAGATTGTGAACAAGCTTTTCTTGCCCTCAAAGAATACCTAGGCCAAGCACCGCTGCTGTCAAAACCAATCATAGGAGAGATGCTATACTTGTACCTGTCAGTCACAGAAACGGCTACTAGCTCCATACTAATCAGATAGGAAGATGGAATACAGAAACCAGTGTACTACACCAGCAAAGCACTGCTGCTAGCTGAGACAAGATACTCACCAGCTGAAAAGATGACGCTCGCTCTGATAACAGCAGCAAGGAAGTTGAGGCCATATTTTCAAGCACACAAAATTGGGGTGTACACCAACTGCCCACTAAAAATGATTCTGCAAAAACCAGAAGTATCGGATAGACTTACAAAATGGGCTATTGAGTTAAGTGAGTTTGATATAGAATTCATCCCAAGAACAGCAATCAAAGGCTAGGCGGTAGCAGATTTTGTGGCAGAATTCACCGAACCAAACACCGAAGTAGCAAAAATGATGGTAGAGCAAGAAAAGAAAAACTTTCGTTGGAGACTCTATGTTGATGGTTCATCAAACATGCACGACAGTGGGGCAGGGATAGTGGTCACAACCCCAGAAGGAGATTCAGTATAATGTGCCTTGCAGTTTGATTTTAAAGCCACCAACAACCAAGCCGAGTATGAAGCATTGATAGCGGGATTAAAGGTATGTACAGCCCTAGGAGCTGATGAGATAGAAGTTTTTAGCGATTCCCAAGTGATCGTTAACCAGGTACTTGATGAATACCAAGCAAGAGACGAAAACATGATCGCCTACCTGAAGTTAGCAAAGGAATTATTGGGACGATTCAAAGAATATAAAATCGTTCAGATCCCAAGAGAAGAGAACGAATAGGTAAATGTTTTGGTCAACATTTGGCCCCGAACAATCCCCATGGCACACCTATTCCGGCCAAGCATAGCCGAACATGCTGAAGTGAGGGTAGTCATGAACGAACCAAACAGCTGGATTACCCTAATAAAAGAATACCTGATCAAAGACATCATCCTAAATGACTCATTAGAGGCCAAGCGGCTGAGATATAGAGAGACAAGATATTCAGTCCTCAATGATGAGCTGTACAGAAGAGGGTATTTGAGGGTACTGCAAAGATGTGTCGGACCTGAAGAGGTAGAAGGAATCCTGAAGGGTATACATAGCGGGAGCTGTGGGAATCATGCGGGAAGCGTCAGTCTAGCCCATAAAGCACTAAGGCGGGTTCTATTGGCCAACCATGTTCGCTGATGCAAAAAGAATAGCGACCAGATGTGAAGCTTGCCAAAAGATTGCAAATAACATTCGCCAGCCACCCGAACGCTTACAAAGTATCACCTCCCCATAGCTGTTTGCCATGTGAGGAATTGATTTGATCGGCCCAATGCCCACAGCACCAGGAGGAGCTAAACACGCCATTGTAGCGGTGGATTATTTCACTAAGTGGATAGAAGCTGAATCACTGGTGCGCATAACAGAAGCGAACACAACCAGCTTTGTGAAGAAGAACATTCTATACAGGTTCGGAATACCAAACACCATCATCACTGATAATGGGACACGGTTTGACAACAAAAAATTCAGAGATTTATGCAAGAAATATGGGATCAACAACTACTATGCCTCTCTAGCTCACCCATAGACAAACGGGCAAACCGAGGCAGTAAATAAAATCATCAAGCACAACCTGAAAGCCAAACTAGCTGTCAAAAAAGGGAGTTGGGCAGAAAAACTACCACAGGTACTATGGGCATACCGAACGACAGAAAGAAACTCCACTGGAGAGACACCTTATTCCATGGCATTCGGGACTGAAGCAGTCATCCCGGTCGAAACAGCGTTTTCTTCACCAAGAACACAACTCTTTCAACCTGAACTTAACGTTGATATGCTTAAATACGGCTTAGACAAACTAGAAGAGAGAAGGGAACATGCTCAGAAAAGAAATGCAGCCTACCAGCAAAGAGCAGCAAGGTACTACAATTCGCACATGAAAGTCAGAAGATTTACACTCGGGGACTTGGTACTAAAAAGGGTAACACCAGGAACCAAAAACAAAACTGCAGGATCGCTCGCAGACAAGTGGGAAAGGCCATATCGCATCACGGGTATAGCAGGCCATGAGGCATACTACATTGCCCGAAGAGGAGTCGGCAAGCTGCCCCGACCATGCAATGCTCAATATCTAAAGATTTACTATCCTTGATGCTTCAATCCAAAAAGACCATTTGTTATTTCTTTTCTTTCCATTTTATCTTTTAGAAGTTTTTATTTTTTGATGTCAAAAATTGCAGGAAATAAATCAATAAAAAGTAATTTATAACTGAAATTACTACCATCGCTAAAACCATGAGTCAGCTATAATGAATAACTCGCCAGTACAAATAGAGCGAATTACCTAAACCCAACGAACACTAGAGAAATAAAAAGGGGGAAATACCCTGCATTATAGCAGGCTGAGGGCAAAAAACACCACAAAAGCAGCCTGAGCTAGGGAAAATGCCGTAAAGGAGGCAATCGCTATCGTTAATAAAGGCATAGACGCCCCAGAATGCAAGAGACATTCAACAAACAACATGAAGGGAATACACCCTCAAAATGTAAAATGCTGGGGGTAAAATAAACTAGCGTTAAAAGCAGAAAGTGAAAACGGGAGATATCCCAACAGTATGCTTATACAAAACTTGGTGTATAGTCGGACACGTCCTGACAAACACTAGGTAGAATAAAACTAAGCAATTATAAGCTAAGTGAAAAAAGGCTCTAAGCCTGGGCTAGAAACTCAGCAATGGCAGCTGAACGAAAAACACATGGAATTAATACAGCAAACGAGGAACGCACATCAAAAAGAACTAACATTTTATTTACTCGTATCAAATGTATTTACAAAATCAAAATAAAAGAAAATAAAATATACATCAGCAAAGGAATCAAGCGCTCGCCGGTGGAACGCCCCCATCGTCTTCTTCTTCATCGCTCACCTCATCCCTCTGATGGCCAAACGACCTCTTCATCCCCTTCAGGCATGAAAGATGAGTAATCCCGACCAGAAACAGGACCCAAGTCAGGCTCAGCGCCGAACCCAGTGAAACTCCCCTTCTGACCAGAATAATACGTATTAAAGGCTCGTTTGGTGGGAATTTCAAGGTGCATGGAATGAGGTTCTGTTTGCATATAGCGACAATGGGCCTTCCACCATTTCAATTGATCTTTAACTGTCCTCACTGCACCATCCATGTGTCGCTGAAGAGATCTATCATAATGCCTCAAGGCTTTTTCATTATAATGGTCCTTCAAAGCGAAGAACCTCTTGGCTTGCCGCATGCCCCACTCAAACTCACGAAGGAGAAGCGCAACATACGCAAGAGACCTCTTAAAAAGGTCAACGGCTTCAACTTCTAAAACGGCCTTCAGGTCATTTAAAATAATATCTTGAGAAGCCTTTTGGTGCCATAGGTCCTCAGATTCGTGCTCAGCTTTCTCCTTAGCCTCCGTCACCAACCTCTCTGCCTCCATGCGAGCAGCGAGCGCTTCCTAACTCCCAGAAAGTTACTCCTTCAGCAACTTGATCTCTTCTTTAGCAACAAGCAATTTCTCTTCAACAGCAAGCTGGGCAGCTAAGAACCCATCAGCAAACTCCCTCAGCTGAGTAATTTGTTGGGCATGAGATACCTCAGCTGAAAGTCTTTCGACCGTCGAGCGGGAGACTTGGTCTTACAATCGTTTATTTTCCCTTGACGCCGCATTTTCGCGCCGATAGCTACTTGCCATCTCCGACATCATCTACAAGAAAAACGGAGTTAAAAGATGATAGCATATAGAAAAAGGAGGAAAGAAGATGGGAATAAAAAGGAGGATGTCAAAGAAATTACCAAAGAATGGCAGTTGAAAAAGAACTTCATCTTCCTGTTACATGATTTTTCCTTCACGTGCTCCCAACCCTTACCAAAATAAATGTTGTTACTGATAAAATGGTTTAGGAGCTCGGTAGGAGAAAAATCGGACAAAGAAACAACCCCTGACCCCTCGCCTCCATCAGCAGGAGCTACAGATGGCCCTTCGCGGGAACCTCCTAAATCCCAGCAGGGGCAGATGATGGACCAGGGGTGTCAGCAGGAGCAGCAGCATCCTTGTCCCCTGCGTTGGGGGGAGATGAAAGCCTAGGGGTATCCTCCTGTGCAGCAGTACCCCGCGCTCTAATATCCGCTGGAGGTGCAGAGGGCCCAGATTTATCAGAGGTAGGACCTTGAGCAGTCGAAGAAGATGCAACCCTTGTACCACCAACTTTCTCAGGTCGAAGGGTCGGATCCACAACCTGATCGGACCCAAAGGGAATTTCAGAGCCAGCCTCGTCAACGGGAGGAACCTCAGAATGTACAGGCTCGCCATTTCCCTCTTCATCCAACGAAACTATGTACTGAACCACCATCGACGCCTGTTTTAAAGGACGAGTGGCACATTCAGGAGTACTCTCTACCGGGCGCTTCCCTCGACCATTCCTTGGGTTAAGGTCGCTAGAAGGGTCCTTGGGGGGCTCCGGGACGCTAGCATCAAAAACCGGAACTTCTGTATTCATCGTAGGAGCCCCAACTTTTTCTTTCCCCTTGCGACTAGTGATAGGTGGCTAAGCGTCCACTCCAGCTCCACGAGGTTGTGTAACCACCTCAGCAACAGTAGGAACACCACCTGCCCCTCCATCGTCTTGAGAATCGTCACCCTCGGGTGGTGCGACTCCCTCTTTAGACAAGCCCACAGCATGTCTTTGACTAGCATAAAATAGGTTTAAAGTTAAAGAAACTTACAACGGCGTCGCCTAGCAGACAGACGCAGGAAAACACCACAAGTGACCATCTTGGCCTCGTCAAGAAGAAACTCTTGACCTCTCTTGGCCAAACCAAGCATCGCAGCCTCCGCTACATTTTTTACTTCTTGTGGAGTCAAGGCGGGGGAAGCTTTTGACCAAGTGTCGGGAGACGTGAAATGTCTCAGGACTTTACTGGCTCGAAGGTTGCGGTGAACGTCAGCAGGGGTGTTTCTTCCCCATTGGCCACCAACGAAGAACCAACTATTCTTCCACCTCTTGTTCGAGGTAGGGAAACCTCAAATAAAACCCTTTTTCTTCTCATCGTTAGAGATCTCCACTTGCCCAGGGTTGGATACACCCTCAGGGATCCAATTCTCCACGGCAGTTGACTGAAGGTAATAAGTACCGCCATGGCCAGGCTGCCTCAGAACGTAGAAATGATGAATTTCATGCGGCGTCGGCGACCTACGACCTATCGACTTCCAGATCACGCATAAGCCCATCAAAATCCTGTAGCTGTTCGGTGAAAGCTGAGCAAGAGCGAGCTTAGCATCAGCCAAGAATCTGGCTATAAATGGCTGAAGGGGAAGAGTCACCCCACAGCCTAACATCAATCCATAGATGGCAACGGCATTGCTCGACGGATTCCGCGCAGCCCGCTCGCCAGAAGGTATAAGAAGAACTGAATCAGGGATATTGTACCTCCTCTTATATCTACCAAGTTCTCGTTCGCCAACCACATTCACTTTAGTGTCAAAAGAACTTGGGCGATCAGCAGCAAAGCACAGAGTATCTCGCCAATGATCCTTGACATTTGAGTCAATCACCGTTTGAGCACCTAAAAGGGATTCCCTAGGGACTTTAGGCCCCCATCGACCACTACCATCAGTTCTTGGAGTCTTTGCCATATCTAAAGAATCGCTGTTAGTAGTCGAAGGAAAAGCAAAATCAGGGGCATTGGATTCAAAATTAGAAGGAACATAAAGAGAAATGGGTATAGGTGAAGTTGGGTTAAAATTACGCAAATATGACTCAATTTTATCGACAACTTCTTTATCACCAAGCTCAAGAGCTTGCATCATTTGATTAAAAAGAAAAGCACGTTAAGAAAAATCCATGGAACTCACCAGAAATGTTCTCGGAAAAGGAAAAAAAGAAAATGGGTAGCAGAATCACACTCCAAGTAAACCCAGAAACCGTAACAAGAAGAAAGAAAACCGTCGAAAACCTGACACATCAAGTCGGAAACTTGGGGGATTTTTTCAGAGAGTATTTTCTGTGGAGAAGAAAGAGAAAAATGAAAGCAAGAGAAGTGAGAGGAAAACGCAACAGTCCCATCCTTAAAAGGGGGAAAATTCGAAATTTGAGAAAAGTAATAATTAGAAAATGGCGTTGATAAATTACCGCCACCTGTGAGTAAAGGCTGTGACGGGAGACATCCATTAAAAGTTGGGCATGTGGCACCACGGGGACTCTCAACAGGCGTGGCATCATTTCAACGCGTCACATCAGAACCAAGCGTTTGAGATTCTATGGCTGAAAATGAAAGCTTGTTAAAGAAAACTCAGCAATAAAAGTAACACATGGCTGAAATAAAAAAGAGAGGGAAAACGTCTGTAAAAATTCAGAAAACGACGAAAATCAGAAAAGCATAAGTAAAACGTATAAACACTGCTCGCAGAACCAAAGAAGCCAAGAAGTTAACCTATATTGGATTAGCTCGAAGTATTTATGGGGGTATTGTTGTATGTATAAATTCAGCTAAAGGACACGCCAGCAAAATGTGCAAGAAAGACGGGTCAAATAAATAACCACGTCACTCATGGACCAGTCAATGAAAGGAAATCAATCAACAAACGTGCCAACTGGCATGTTCGTCGGCTCAAATCAGAAGGGCGTTCGCCACAGCTAGCCGACCAACAAGAAGGCAAATTGTGTTCGCCGACCCAAAGAGTTCGCCAAGAACTGCGCAGTCAAGAAAGTAACCTTATTCCAGTATACCTTCCACAGTAAGAGTTCAACCAGATACAAGGCACGAAGATCAAATCTTATTCCGGATAGGATTTAAACCGTTTTAACAAAGAAGAGTCCAAATAGGAAGCAAACCCTAAAATTACTTACAAACTCTAGATTCCTTGTATAATCAAAAGTAGGAACTCCCCTATCAATACGGCATAAACACGGGAAACCCTAAGAGGACTAGTATAAATAGAACCGTAAATCCCATGAAAAGGGGTTCGAGATCATAGAGAGAAAATCAGGCAATTGTATGAGAGATCTGAGTGTGTAAACTACAAACAATTCATAGTGATTTCTCCTGCCCTTAAGGGGTGCTGTGGTTTTTTCCCATTCAAGGGTTTTTCCACGTAAAAATCTGTCTTGCATGCATTGGTTTATTTCTTTATTTATTCGTTTTGATTAATATATTATTGTTGACTGAGTCAATTCAAAAATCACCGTCAACAATGAATAAGTAAATAAAATTTAGCTCTCTTAATTCTTACATTTTTATGACTTTATTTATTCTTTGAATAATTTTAGTAAATAAATAAAATATAATTTAATATATTTCTTACATTTTTTATTTCATTACTGACTAGACTAAAAAAAATAAGAAATAAATTTTAAACTTAAAAATTAAAATACATAAGTTAAAATAATAAATAAAATTTGAACTTAAAATAATAAAAGATAAATAAATTTTTAAGTCAAAAAAATAATTAAAATAGGAAAAAATATTTTTAAAAACAAACAATTGATTAATTAATTAAAAAAAAAAAAAAAAAACAACGTGCGGCCTTATTTAGGCCTGCAAGCCGGCCTAGGCTGTTTGCCAGCACAGCCTGCTATGGCTGTGCTTCCAGACCAGGCAAGGCTGCCCCAAACCTTAACAAGCCGGGCATTTGTTCATAGACCATTTTTTGGCTAAGGGCCCGGCACGCCCTTGCCAAGCCAGGCCAGGCCGAGCTAGTTCATTTTGCCTCCACTAGCTATAACTTCATATCTTATATTATTTGCATACTATTTATAAATAAACTATCGATATGTATACTATTTTAATATAACTATAGATCTTGTTTTTTAAATTAATATTTTATTAAAATATTCCCCAATATGATAGGAAAGCATGACTTGTAATTTTTACCATTTTACTACAATTTCATCCTTCAATAGAACTTGCTTATTATATTCCTATTGATTTTATTTTTTATAATCAATATGTCACTGAAAAATTAATAATTTATTCTCGTTTCAGTAAAATTTATAATTATTTTGTATGATATACAAATAATACTAGAAAAACATTAAAGAATTTTTTTTTAACTGTATATAGCCGTGTTAGTATACATAATTTAAAATAATTAAATGTTCTATTAATTACTAATAATTTTGCTATATTTTATATTTAGTTAATTTAGTCATATGTACCCTTAAAGCACACTTCTTATTAGTACCATTTTTTTTGTCCCTAAAGCTTGATCTATTTTCCTAATTTTCTTACCATGATCGTCACAAATTATACGTTTTTTTTTTTTTTTTTTTTTTTTTTACATTATCTAAGTTTTTTTAATTAATTATGACATGCCCTCAGAGGCGTAGATCAGCTGGTAAATGGATGGGCTTGGGATTTGGACAAATGACTCCTAAGTCAGCGGCTTGAATCCTACCAATGGCAAAAAGTTTCAAAAAAAAAATGCATGGGATAGTTAGCGTCAAAAAAATAAAAATTATTATGACATAATATTTAAAAAAATTCAAAATTGAACTAAAATATTTGGCGGAAAATTTCATAGAGCGTGATTTTGCTAAAAAATATAGTGACAAATAACAAACTAGTTCATACAATGATGCATTAAAAATATTGACTTACAAGTCTTTTTTTTTTTTTTTTTTTTTGTATTCTATAGATTATCACTTACATTCAATTATAATTTATTAATTAAGATTATAATAATAAATTAATTATTATTTCCATGACAATGCCATAACAAATGATGTACAAAATAGTACCATATTTTTGACAGTGCAATAGCCCTTAAAAGTCAGAAATGTGGGCAACAGTAACGGCTTGTTCGACTATTTCCGATTGTCATTAGGCTGTCGTAATGTTGTACAACTTTTTTCATCATTTCCGGTGCCATCAGAAATGTGGGCAACATTGACAAATTATTCGACTATTTCCGACGGTCATTTGGCCATCGGAAATGTGATATTACTTTTCATCATTTCCGACGGTATTGTTTTTACTGTTGAAAATTTGAGTAACATTGACGGTTTATTCGACTATTTCTGACAGCCATTGGATCGTTGGAAATGTGGTGTTACTTTTTTCATCATTTTCAACAGGCTAATTCGGCTGTCGGAAAAGCTTTGATTACTGAAAGATGGAAGTTGGTTGAAGTCAGCCATCATTGATTTCATCATTTCCGACTGGCTAATTCAGCCATCATTGATTAGAAGATGGAAGTCGGTTGCCTATAACGAAAGAAATCGACTTCAAATATGTTGTGTTGTGCAGCTATGGAGCTTCCGGGTTGGTTCGAATTTATGGTTTGCACGGGTTAATCTTAACCTTAAACAGGAAGACAATGTTGCTTCTAGTAGTACCGGAATTACTTCTATCTAGAGTAGTATTTTTTGTAATTAATAGATTAGTCTTTTACAATTGATGCATAAACTACATATATCTCATTAAAATTTGACTATTCTGATAGCAACTACATATATACTTAGTCTGCTGTTGAATTTGAATCAGATGGAGTTTGGCTATGATTCATATCGGTTACTGCCTGCTAAAAAATGTGTTTATGCTGTGTTGTTGGTGTGCCACTCCAATTTCTGTTTAAGTGAGATAAATTGTGTGTTGATTGATTACTGATTAAGGATGGCCAGTTTGTTCGATTCGATCTTATTGAAACCTTTAAACTTTTAGCCAATATATACGAAATATGTACACTTGGTGTGCATGATTTGTAATCCTAATTGAATATTGTCATCTAAATATAAAAAGTGGTGGGAGATTTTCTTTTCGTTTAGTCTTATTAATTTTCTGCAGGTTTGAAAGCACAAGGGTTGTTACTTGTTAGGAATGGTAACAGAGTTATTACCATAAAACCATGATATATAAGCTCTCCAATTTTATACTAAGAAATCAAAAGGTAGATCAGACCATGCCCAATTAAGCGGGTCCGGTTCCGGTTCCGGATAGGATCTGGACCCTTATTTCCTGTTCCTGATAGGATCTAGACCCTTATTTTGCCAACCCTAATTATTTGCCCATTTGTGTATTATGTTAGATAATGGGCAACCTTGTCATTGCCTCTCAACACTATTCCTTGCAGTGGATTTTGGTTATTGATCCAATCGACTGATTGGAGCAGCACAAATAAAATAACATGATTTAAGGAAATAGGCAAATACTGTAACAACTTGCATCCAATTCCAGATTCATAATTTTCAATCAACATATTGTACAAAGCCAAATTTTCAGAAAACGGGCACATCATTTCAAAGAAGGATAAAGAGGTTGAGGCTGAGGCTGAACACCAAAGAATGAATTCTTGTGCTTATGTATTGAAAATAAAATCTATACACCAACTAGTAGAGTAAAAGCAACCATTTGAATACCACCTTCTCTCCAAGAGTCTTCCAGTACTAGCATCAGGTGATCACCGCAGCCTTGCAGACGGGGCAAGCATTTTTATGTGCGAGCCACTGTTTTATACATTGAATGTGAAAGCTGTGTCCACAATCCAGCTTTCCCATCTCATCATCTGCTTCAAATTCCTCCTGTATAAACAAACATGTTCAGGCACGTGATGTGATGATTCTCAACGAGGCAGATAAATTGAAAGGGGCAATGAGAGCAAGCTAGTGTATATAACCAACTCACCTGACAAATGGTGCATTTCTTATCTACATGTATGGATAAATGAGACGACAGGTCATTTTTAATCTGGTTCTTAGTTTTCCTAAGGCATCGGCCTATCTCATCTTCTTTCAGTCCAGTACTCACATAACCTATTCTGTCACCCAGATCGAGCAGTTCCTGTTTAAACAACCATACCAAGAATTGTTATATTTACCTAAATACAAATACGCCGACAAACATTATAAGGGAAAAAAATAAATAAATAAACATACCTCATATGTCATATTATCAACATCAAGTCTCCAGTCTCTAAAATGATCATGAGAATCGAATCTTCCCCCCATCAGTAAACTATTTTGGAGCATCATTATCTGCAGCCGCCAAGCACAAAATTAAATAACTTCACATAAAGGGCGGCAGAAACTGCCAGATTACTGATATTTATATATCTTTTGTTTTTTTAACATTTTTCTTTGCAGTTATTACATGTCAGATTATCAGATTATCACTCAATTTTATCCTTTTTCCTATTTAGTTTACGTTTTGAAGAGAAGAACAAATATCATAAACAAGATGTACAAGTTACAGCACCATAAACCAAACAGAAGAAAAACTACAAAAGATAAGCAAATGTATGTCCTTCAAAAGTCAGAATGCACAAGCACCTCATAACATTAGTTTTTCTCCTTCAGTTTCTTCTCACTACCAACTCATAATACAGCCAAAATGGATCCTAAAATCATTTATGTTTTATCCCTAAATTATCATTTTTGACCCCCTCAAAATCAGAATTATAGATTCTGCCCCTCCCCAAGACCAAGAGGTTCTAATTTTCATATTTTGGCTCCCATAATCTAAAGTTCAGCCTTTCCCCAGCATATGGATCTGACACCATCTCTACAAAAGATCAAGAATAGAGAATTGTATAACCCAAGCTACTCCAAAGCTCTCGAAGAGGAAGACCAAAATTCACTTGTGAAAGGGAAAATAAATGATTACTTCATCTGCAGATTCCTAAGCAATCGATAATATGGCATTTAATGGCCAATCAACCACATTAATTTAACATTCCACAACATCCATCAGACCATCATTATTGTATCTTCAACATAGTCAGGACAGTGCCCACAAGTAACATGCTTTGGTAAATTCAAACATCAGTATCACTTTCAGCACCATGCCATAAGTTTCTCATTGCTAAAAGCTATATTCAGTATTCAACCAACAATCTTACACTTTCAAGAGAATGTCCCACAAAAGTTCATATCTTATAGTTTCTTTAAAGATAGAAAATTATCTGCATGATTTACCAGTCAAAAATAAACATACTGAGAACATCATATTTTATCATTAACAACTTATTTATGTTCCCTAAGTACATCTTAAAAAATATGAGTCAGGCAACCTATTCTTCATTTAGAATAAGTGACTAGTTTTCTCTCAAACAATGTCATTAAGCAACTAGCATATGCAATCCATGAAAGTTGTTCCTTTTAAGAAACCAAGCCCTCTGCAGAACTTGACAAAAAGCCCCCAATCCTTTTTAAAGCCACAAGTAACAGGAAATACATAGTTAAAGGCCATATAAAATGCAAAGCTACATATCTCACTAGCCAAGTTAGATACGTAGAACATATTCCAGAACCGTTACCGATGATAGTTTACCAAACTATTAATATTATGTTGAGTCAGATTGTCAAGTAAAAAGAACAGCAGAGGCGGATAGAATCAACAAAAGCACACACGTACCTCAGCAAGGCCATCGGGAGAAGGATGTCGAAGATGCCGATAGTATCTAGGCCCAAACACATCCAATTCAGGACGCGGAGGCACAAAGGTGAAATCAGAATCCAGAAAAGATAAGCTCTCAGGGTTCACCGTCCTCCTCGCTAAACAAGAAGAACGCTGCCAAGACACATGAAGCAAAATCAAGCAACATAAAAATAAAACAACACTGAAGTGCAAAAATCAAAACTTCTATATAGCTCTAAACAGACTCACAAAAAAATAAACACAACATATAAATAGTTGCGGAGAAGAAGATACCCTTAAGGAAAAACAAAAACTAATGTAGTAGTCAGAAGCTCCGTATAGCTAACTACTAGTTTCTATGGGGTCCCACAATGGGGTTTTTATCCTTGCGTTAGTAACTACAAAATAGCATACGTACACGCATTTAGAAATTAAAAAAATTCATTTAATGATATATATATATCACTTGATTAAATTACTAATATCCCTGATAAGTACTCTATTTAATGGGAGTTATAATGAAATAATGTCAAAAATAAATAAATAAATAAATATATATATATATATATATTATATCACAACCTTGAATATAGATGGAAATCTAAATAGATATAGATTCAAAGCAGGGAACATGAATGAGAATGATATGGGAAAATTTCTGGAAACCCATTTCAGGAATTGGAGGGTAAAAACAAATAATGAGAAAAGACAATACATCAGACTGCATCAATGCTGCATGACTTGATCAGCATTCACATAAATCCATCAAAAAAGCAACAAATATAAGATTGTGAACATGGATAATGATCAAAACCCAGATCAAGCACCAAATTAAAAAGCCCAAAACAAGAAGAAAAAAAATCCCCTACAAGCAGAGAAATTTCCAAAGAAAATCAGCAACAAATCCAAAAACCTATATCCTTTATCATTTAATCAATTCAACATTCACATTCAAAAGATGTCTAAAACAACACAACAAAACCACTAAAATAATGAAAAATAATAATTAAAAAAGCAATGCAGAGTAAAAAGTGTACCTCTCTCTCTCTATCTCTCTGATTGATCTTTTCACCATCAATCTTGCCTCTACCGGAGACATTTCTTCTAGAAACCACACAATCCACAGACCCAACAACAGCATCCGCAGACAACCCAATTCCGGGCCCACACCACACGTCCTGAGCAACCATACAGTTACCAGGATTCCCACTACCGGTACCGTTACCGCTACTCCCTTCACCGGTACCGTTACCGTTGTTGCTACTGCTGCCGTTGTTCTTCTGCTTCTTTTTCTTCTTGACTTTCTTCCCGTCCCAGTCGGCGGAGGTCCGTATGACGGCGGGCAGCGACACCTGCTGGGAGGCGGCCGCCGTGCAGCCGAAGCCCCGGAAGGTGTTTTGGGTGAAGTTGTTGAGCTTCTTCTTGGGGGTGGAGGTGGGGTTGAAGAGAGAAGCAATGGTGGATTTGGAGCGAGTGGATTGGTTTATAGATGGGAAATTGGGCGGATCTGTTTCTGGGTTTGTTTCGTTTCTAGGTCTTCTCAGTCTGATGTGCTCTGCCATTGTAGTTGTTGAAGAAGAAGAAGATGATAAATTCTCTCCAAGAACTGGCATTTTTGAGAGAGAGAGAAAAAAAAAATGAATTCTTCTGACGAGCTTATGTTTTCTATGAATTTATTTATTAATTTTATTGTTTCGTTTTTTTTTTTTTTTTTTTTTTCCTTAATTTGTTAGGTGAGAAATGACTAAATCAGTTCTGGTTTTTGACTTTTTTACTAGATTTTTTTTTTAATTTTTTTATTATGACATTCTAAACTTGGTCATTAATTTGTACCTGCCGACTGCCGACTGCCGAGCCCTAAATTAAGGTAATTAACTGATTACTAACTACGAAGCAAAAAGGGAAATGATAATGTTGAATCAAAGATAAGTGCTCATAAGACCATATTCAACCCAAATAATGTTTTTGGTGTAAATTTTACATTAAAATCACATTATTTCACTGTTCTATCTCCAACCATTGCACCAAATCTTACGTGATTTCTCTTTTTTATTATTATTTATCAACAAATACTCATCTTCAACCAATCAAAATTCAATTTACAATAATTAAAAAATAAATATAAATAGAATACCACTATTAAGGGTGAAAAGAATTTATATTGGGATAAAATAGATAATGAGGGTGTTAAGGAAGTGCCAACTGGATTAAGCTGAGCTAGGAAGGGCCAAATGGTTACTCACAACTCACAAACACCGCTAGCAATTAGCAAGGGCGAAATTGAGAGTTAATTAAAATACTTATGACAGAAAAGAACACAACAACTCAATTAAAAGTGATCATATTAGTTTATAATTATTTTAGAGAAGAGAGTTTTCAAGACTTTGGAGCTTTGAAATATGTAAAACAACTTTTACTTTTGTTCATTTGTTTACTGCTTTTTAAAGATAGGTTTTGATGCTTTATGCCTTTTTCTATCCAAACAAAAGAGGGAAAGAAATAACTATTCTATATCTCTCTCTCTCTCTATTTTGTGTCTCTAGTGTAATATAATATTCGGATTGTTATAATTTATTTGGAGAATCATAGAGATGGTAAAGGAACATTATTTAACGATGTTGAAATGTTATTCAATTTATAAAACCATTTTTGTTTCAATAATATTATTTTATTTAAATTTAGTATCCAAATCAGTTGTCTAAATGATATAACATCATTATAATCAGAGACGGATCCAGGATTATGCTCTAGGGGGGGCGCCGTGAAATAATAAGTTAAATCGACATATATCATAGAGGTTAATTAAAAAAAATGTTGTTTATATTTTAAAACATTAATTTTTTTCATTAATTATTTTAAATGAATATTAATATTTTATTGAGATAAATTATCTTAATTTATGCATTTATAAAAAACATTTAAGATGATAAAATTTCACTGTTAAAAATTATTCTAGTCTTTTTCTAATATTCAAAAAATATTTTAATTGTTAAAAATTACAAAAGTATGCTTGATAAAATTTCTTAATAATTAAACATAAATATATGACTATATTTACTTGACATGTTTTAATTATATAAATCAACACATTTTTTTTAAAAGAAAAAGCTATATAAATAACTTATCGGTACTAGTGTGAGATAAGTAAGCTTTGGAGAGAGAGAAAATATTTTAAGGATATAATAAAATTATTTAATATTGAATTGAGTAAGTGTAATTTTGATAAGAAAAAATTACAATTGACATAACAAAATATATATATTGTGATTTGATTTATGTTTGAGATATAAAGAAATAACAATAATATATTTAGAATCAAATATATTTTCTACGTGATTATGAGAAAATTATTAACACTTAATTTATAAAAGAATTAGAAAATCTAAATATCAAATAAGGGTAAAAGCATGAAAATCTGAAAGTTTAGGGGATTTATTTATAAAAATGTAAAACTTCAAGAACTATGAAATAAGGGTAAAAACATAAGAATATGAAAACTTAGGGTAAATTTTAAAAATCTATAAAACTTCAGGGGGGGCAGTGGCCCCCTCTCGTCCTCATTTGGCTCTGTCCTTGATTATAATCCATTCATTTAAATTGTATTAGATTTACATTATTTGAACACCAGATTTGAATAAAGTAGTATTACACTTTTTGTTTATAATTTTTTTTTTTCCATCATCAAAATGGATGGTCTTTATAAATATATAAAATTTAACAAGTATAGATCAATTTATACAAAAAATAATAATAATAAAAGGTTAGTTACGTAATGTTATAGACTTATAGGCAATTTGGAGTACGACTTTGGGCTGCCTTATTTCTAAATGAAAAACGTGTAAATCAATCTTTTGTACTATAAAAATTAGTCTTTGAATACACATGATTGATTTGTGTTTAGACACAAATTAAGAGGACTCTAATAAATTAGGTAAAGTAGGAAAAGGAAGGAAGAAAAAAAAAAAAAAAAACTATGGGTGCAATTGGAAGGTCCCACGTAGAAATCAAAAGGTCAAAAATCAAACATTGTATTGGAAATAGAATTTAGAAGCATCTTGAGGGCTAATAAATAGTTGCAAATTGCAATCATGTGGGGACAAACAGAAAACTTTAATATTGACTCAATTCATAGGGGATGTCTTTAATTTAAAGCATTCATTAGTGGGACCTTTCCTCACTCATTTATCATCTATTTCTACTCGTCACCTATCATTTTTTTTTTCTTTTTCAAACAAGATAATGTTATTACAATAGTTTGTTCCCAACACCTACGTCATAAAATTATGGACATCCTCTAAGAATCCCGAATTATCATATCCTATATGCTGATTTTATTGAACTCTTATAATGTTTAAAAAATATATAAATAAATTTTATTGAAGAAGATTTCGACAAAATTTGATAGTGTAAAGAAGATTTCAGAGCAATTTTAAGAAACTTTTGAAGAATTAAAAAATAATAAAAAAAAAAAAAGAAAGAAAAAGGTTCTACTCAAAATCAATTGAAAATGTTTGTATCCAACAGAAAACAAAAAGCAATACTAACCCTAATATAAAATTGAAGTTTACAACTCATTACAAATAAAGCCAATCATAGTTAATTTGTTTAGAATATTTTAATGAAAAATAATTTGTATTTATTTATTATTATTATTATTATTTTCACAAAAGTATTTAATTAGTAGCATTTTCAGGTATAAAAGGCAGTGAGAGAATGACACTTTGAACCTATTTCCCTTTCGTGCTGATTGAAGATACTTAAATTGTTGTTTGAAAAAACAAAATACAAAAATGGAAGGACAAAGATTCCAAAATAAAAAAAAAATTAAAAAAAAAATGATGTTTCTAAAAGAACAAAAATATACCGACAAAATGGCAATTTCTTTTATGTTTTATTTATAATTAATTGTTTACTAGAACTTTTTTATTATTTTATTTACTTTTTAAAATAATACAAAAATTCAAAGGTTATAAAGACTCACAAACAAATTGCACAAAAACATGGAAAAAAACAAAACTTGTTTTTACATAAAAATAAAATAAAATAAAATAAAATAAAATCTGTCTGTTGCTATTAGACATTTCACATTAGTCCATATGATATGTTAAGATTAATTTTCATAAATTAAATCCTAAAAGGGAGTAAAATTTTATATTTGATATTTAAAATATAAAAAAATCCAGCACACATATTAATATTTTAAAAGAGTATATATGATATTTGTTTTTGATTTAACTTCTTACTCTCTAACAAGTTCCTTTAGAATTAACCCAATTCATAATTGTTTACTAGAAAAACAAATATAGAAAGAAACTCTATGTAGAAAAATTGTTTTTTGTTTGAAAACAAAAAACAATAAAATAAAATAAAGGTATAGTTTAGAAGGTTAAATTAGTAAAAACTCAAAAGTTGAATATAAAAGATTTCTCACATGGGAACAGTGGTACTCTATTAGTAAAACACTTTTGTTTCTTGTGACTAAAGTCATCAAACTATTTAATAGTTTTTTATTTTATTTTTTGTAATTCTCTTAAATGACCTATAAAACTACGTTTGACTATAATTTATGTGTATTAAATTATAGATTTATTTATTTATTTTCATATCCACTTGTTCAATACTTTATAGGATGTGATTGTATCGTATATCTTGCTTGATGGTTCAATTGATTCACATTCGGTCAATTAAAATTTATCAATAGTATGCACAGTGATATACTCATATACCCCTCAGTACTCACACATAAATCAAGAGACTGTCGGTTCGAGTTTCCCTCCCTCCTCAAACCCCGAATTATTATAACATTTCAATATATATATATATATTGAAATGTTCAAGCTAGCGCGCACTAATATAATTTCATCAGTGCGTTGAATGTGTGAGTACTAATGTAGTTACATCAGTGCGCACTGACAAGAACATGACCGTGTGTGTGTATATATATATATATATATCAATAAAGTTATGCATTTTAGACAAAATATATATATCAAAACTATTCAAATCATGTGGTCGGAGACAATAGCCTAATATTAACCACGTCTCTCAACTTTGTTAAATGGACCATATCGACCCTTGTTTAAGCTAGTTGGCTTAAGTATAGCTGGGCATGTTTTGTTCGAATTAGGTCTAACCTAATCTCTACTCGACATATTTGGTTGGATTCAATCCAATACAAATAGGCATATCTCATAGTCATGATCATCTAATTACAATTAAACGTTTATAATGCATTTAATATATTAACTCATCATCTAATGTGATGAATGATATAATTAAATTTCGACATGAGACGCTAGTTAATTTTTTTACTTATCTTTGCATTTTGTTTGTTAAAACGATCATTACATTTATAAAAATGGCTCTTTTAGGTCATTTTGACCAATTTTTTTACGGTTAACCCGCACACAAATAACTAAAAGTCTTTTGTACCCTTGGACTTTAATTGAACAATAAAAAAAAAAAATTGCAAACAAAAGATTGAAATTTTAAACAAATTGAAAAAAAAAATATGGATCTCTACCATCCATGTGGAAAAAAAAAAAACATAATTAAAAAAAAAATTGATGGATGGATCCATCTCAAAAGATAGACAATGGAGATAAAAAATTGAAACACAATTAAAAGGAAAAAAAAAAAAATTAACAGATGGATGGATCTCCATAGTCCATCTCAAAGAGGGACCATGGAAATCAATTTATTAAAATAAATAAATAAATAAAAACTAGAGATGGGTTCTCCATCAATTTTTTAAAGAGAAATATTTTTATTATTTGATCTCTATCGTTCTGAGATGCACAGTGAAGATCCATCTATTTTATTCTTGTTTTTCAATTTTTTTTTTGAAAAAAAAAATCAATTTTTTTTTTTTAATTTGATCTTCAGGCTCAAAGATGGACAATGGAAATCCTCCCTTTTTATCAATAATGGACATGTGGTAGGACCAAAATACCCTTGTCACTGTTAGTTTTGACCAACATCTAACTAACTAAAGGATCTGAATTACGTATTTTAACAAATTTAAGGACCGATTTGACAAAAAAAAAATGAAAAATTAAGTAAAAAATTAACATTTCCAGATTTGTTAGGAATTAAAATGAAGTTTTCCCTTAAATTTACTATGCAACATAAATACATAATTTAAATAAATTAAACACATTTTTTTTTTTTTGAAATATTGCAATAATCTATGATTTGAAGAGAGGGAGAGACTCGAATCAACAACCTTGTAGTGTGGGTGTGAGGGGTATATCACCATGATAACAACTTGTAAATAAATTAAAGACAATTGTTTAATGGTATACAAGCAGTTGCATATATTTTTTTGGCACTCAAATGTTGATATTGTGTTATACTATCCTTCTAGTAAACTCCTTATAAATTTCAAACAATAATGCTACTTTACTTATATTTGGATCCCACATGATGTGGCATCCTTGATTTATCTATATTAGAGCATCTCTAACAGATCCATTAATCAAGCCCTTTAACTTAATTACGGGAGAAGCTGCAATTTTTACTGCTCTAAGCGATCCTTTAATAACTCTCTTAATTAGAATCTAATGGAGGTTACTCCCTTAATTAAGGGGTGGCTTCAGTGTCCCATAATTAAATGGACTCCACATGTAAAGAATAAATATAATTAATGAGTGTATAAAATAATAATAAAGAATCAGAACAATGATTAAGTGGCCAATAGAATGCATTCAATTAAGAACAAAAATGATTAAGAGACATGACTGACCGGTGAGTAATATAGCAGATAACAAAATGATAGCAACACAAATTATTATTTATATGAATTCTCTCCATTGTGAAAGATGTATCAACTATCAAGTATGCCGCAAATATCTTTATTTTATTTTATTTTTTACCCTTTTATTAATAAAATGACAAGGATTTTGTCATTTTGATGTCATCAGATGACAGTAATTAATTTATTAATTAGTGATTTAATATTTATTTAAAAGGATATCTGACTTTCCTCTTGATGTGAATTATTGAGAAGGTAGTGGATAAGGACTTGGAAATTTAATTAATTGAAAGTTTGCTCAAATGTTTTAATCATTAAGGTGGGTGATGAAGAAAACAATGAACTCATGTTTGTATTAGTGTGTGTGCGCTTGTGCTGTGCATAGGATACAGTCTGTCAAATTTTAAAAATATTTGTCAAAATTTAAAGCATGAAAGATTTATCAGCATATAATTATAAAGCATCTAGGTCATCTAAATGTGTCATAATTCATAAAATCATATATATATATAATTTGACAACGAACAAGAAGAAAGACCATTTTTTTTTTCCAACAAACAAAAAATTAGAAACACCATTGAAAAAAAAAATGCCCCACTTGAGCCATACGAGGGGATATGCCTAAAATCATATAGTAATTTATTTAACATAAATAATAATAATAACAACAACTTGTATTTATTGTTTCAACTTTCAACAGATCAATGTATAATTTTTTTATATCTAATTGTGTGTTTTTTTAAATTACTTTTTTCAATCCTACAATTATATCAAAGAACCCAAATTAGATAGTAAAAGAAAAATTTTGTGAGTTACTTTATCTTTCTAAAAGTTTAATTTTTTTTTTTAAAAAAAATTAACTTTTGAAAGTTCACAAATAAACGCACGTGCGTGTCTTTTAAAAACGACATAGAGGATGTGTGAATGGGTTGTTAATCCGTTATTACCAAATTTTCGGATTAGTCAATATTACAAATAAAACTCAATTCACAAAACAATAATCAAGTGTAATAAGGTGCGGAAATATAAACGATACTTGATTTTTATGTGGAAACCCTCAACAGGGAAAAACCACGGGCTGGTAAGTGTGCCACACTCGAACCTCGAATCCACTAATTGTGATAGCGTATACAACATAATCCCGGTTTGACGGCCTAATCCTGGCCTATATCCCGCTACCACTACCCGTAGGCCTGTAAAAGTGGACCTAGTCCAATTTGCTTGAATGACCACCTAATCCCGGTGTACGACCTAATCCCGGTCTATCACACAAGACTTACTTCTCCGAAGAGATCAACACCCTATGTGAATATGCAATGATATCCAAATATGCAATAAGAGCTAGGGTACTCTAAATGCTTACCTAGGATTATATGATGACAATTAAATCAATCCTAGATATCAAAATAGCTATATGACATGGCATAATAGCTTAGCTATGTAAAGGATAATCAATCCTAGATACAATAGCTATAAAAAACAATCTCAATCATAAAATGAGATTATTAAGCTAGATGATAGATAAATATGTAATATCTTAGCTATCAAAAATAACTCAATCAACACATAATCTCAATCATGTATGTAGAAATAAATCTAAACACATACAAGTAATAGATGAGATAAAATTGATAAGTAAAACACTAAAATTAGATGAGATTAGTGTTCAACAAATCATACCATGTGTGTTGAAGAAGACCCATGCATTAGCAAACACTAGATGGTCCTAGATGATGCTTAGATGATGATTTATGCATGTGGAAATGGGTTGAGAGAAATAAAGATGTGATCTTTAAGGTTTTTCTCTCAAGTCTCTATAAAATATCTCTCTAGGGTTCTTGGGATCAGAAACTTGGTTTGAGAACTAGAGATAAGGATGTATTTATAGAAACAAAAAACAGGGCATGTGAAAATACAATTTTGCCCCTGAAAATGCACGATCGGCTGTTTCATTCTGCGGTCGGGGCTACAGATCGAAACCGCCGAATTGAAACCCGAGAACTTGGATTTCATTCAGCACTTTCATTCGGCGGGTACATAACCGCCGTTTTGGACCCGAGACATTTATTACAATCAGGTCTTGATCAGCGGTTTCAAACGGTGGCCAGGCCGCCGATCTCAACCGCCATTCACCAAATATGGTGAATCCAAAGGAGAAACCAAGGGCATCTCCACCGGCGATCATCATGCTACACCATGCACACCAACGTGTACGCGCGGACGTTTCCAAACATCCTTCGGGAAACGAATTACACCACACTTAAAGCTAATCAAACATGAAGTGCAAGTGTGGGAATTGAATGCATCCTAATGCCTATCATGTCATGGCATTATCATAGAACAAGATGTAATCAATTCAAACAAGCATGAATAAAATTCATGACTTTGCATCCTAATGCCTAAACATGTTATGGCATTTCAATAGACTAGATGCAATCAAATAAACATGCATGAAGAGATGTTCAAGAACATGCAAGCACTCATATAAAACACACAGCATACAAGAATAAGATTTATGCATGAGTTGTGTGTGTGTGCAACTAGATCTCTTCAAAGCATGTAAGCACTAAAATATACATTTGGTGCTTCTTCACTTGAGGTCTTGAGAGGGCCATTGGATGATCACCAATACCTAAGCTACCCTTACATCAACCCCAACATGTGGTTTGTCCACGAAACAAGCCAATCAATAAATGGAAATCCTTACAACTTTAAATTTCCAATTTTTTTAATTATATATATAATCCTTTTTTAGGAATTTTTTTTTTTTGATATAAAATAACAACACCAAAACATGACACAATCAAATTACATAAAACGGGACCTGAGTCCAACCAAAGATACTCCCTAGCAGAGGAAAAAGCTAAACTTGCAAGCATAAGAGCCAAGGAATTTCTAGACCTGAAAACCGCTAAACACTTACTAACGCCTACATCAAAGAACAAATACTTAATGTCTTTCACAATAAAATTAGATTCCCCTACTGGAGGAATAGAATCGTTGAGGACGGATACCAAAGAAAGAGAAAAAATCTCAGCAACATCAACTCTCAAATTATAAAATTGGGCTAGCAATAAACCTTCCCATAAAGCAATCAACTCCCCAACTTCAGCATTAAAAGCACTTGTCAACTGATGAGAACGAGCTGCCGAAATCAACCCCTTATCATCTCTAATAGCTGCTCCAACTCCAATAGACTTACCATTTTTTTTAAGAGCAGCTGCAGTATTAAGTTTGAATCTTCCAGGAGAAGGGGCTAGCCAGATTTCATTTGACTTGACCTCAATAGAAGGCGGCTGAATGGAGATGACACACTTAGAATTCTGAAATTCTGATAAAAATGATAAAGCACCAGAAATCACCATCTCAGAAGGCTTCCCTTTACCTGTGATAAAAATCAAATTTCTATTATCCCATATTGCCTAAGCTATCATACAAAAACTGGCCAAATCTTTAACAGAAAGAAGGGAATAAGCTTGTAGAAAAATCTCCAAAGCAGAAAGTTGTTTCACATCAGCAAAAATACTATAAAACTCAACTTTTTTCCAACATTTTTTAGCTTCTAAACACCCAAAAACTGCATGGGCAGCAGACTCAACAGAGGAATAACAACTGTTACACAACGGGGACTCCACTACCTTTCGTATCCAAAGATTCTCAAGCGAGGGGAAAGCATTCCAACAAGCACGCCAAACAAATATTTTAACTTTAGGAGGCACCTTTAACTTTCACAATAGATTCCACCACTTTTGAGACATAACATAATTAGATACAGATGCACAGCTCTTAAGTGACAAAGCAAACGATAACCACTTTGAACCGAGAACTCCCCATTCTTTTCATAATACCAAACAAGATAATCTTCACCCCCTATCCAACTAACCGAAATGGATAAAACAACCTCTTTATCACATAGCAGCAGAAAACTATCCAACTTATCTATATCCCACCAACGACCATTATCAACAAAAAGATCCACAACTCTAAGCTCAGACCCAGGATTAGAAGTAACTGTCATAAAAGTACAAGGACGAGGCAGCCATCAATCCCTATAAACACTAATATTTTTGCCATACCCCACCACCCATCGTAGACCTTCTAACAATAAAGATTTCCCCCACAAAATACTTCTCCACACATAAGAACAACCAATTTTCACAGACACTTGGAGAAAATCCTCATTCTTATAATATTTGGCTTTCAACAGCTGTGCAACCAAAGAATCAAGCTTGCTCTGAATCCTCCAAGCTTTCTTAGCAAGAAGAGCTTGATTAAAAGATATTAAATCTTTAAAACCCAACCCACCCTCACTTTTAGGTTGATAGAGCGATTCCCATTTAACCTAGCTAATCTTCCTTCTACCATCTCTGGATCCCCACCAAAACTTTGAAAACATAGAACTAAGTTCCTTACATAAACCCACCGGAAGCTAGAAAATGCTCATTGCATAATTAGGAATTGTTTGCGCCACTGCTCTAATCAGAATCTCTTTACCTCCAAAAGAAAAATAACTATCCTTCCAACCTCTAAGCTTCTTCCAAACCCTCTCCTTAATCTCTGAAAGTGCACAAATTAAGCGTGCGCGTCTTTTAAAAACGACATAGAGGGTGTGTGAATGGGTTATTAATCCGTTATTACCAAATTTTCGGATTAGTCAATATTACAAATATAACCCAATTCACAGAACAATAATCAAGTATAATAAGGTGCGGAAATATAAACGACACTTGATTTTTATGTGGAAACTCTCAACAGGGAAAAACCACGGGCTATTATAGTGCGCCACACTCGAACCTCGAATCCACTAATTATGATAGCGTATACAACCTAATCCTGGTTCGACGGCCTAATCCCGGCCTATGTCCCGCTACCATTACCCGCAGGTCTGTAAAAGTGGACCTAGTCTAATTTGCTTGAGTGACCACCTAATCCCGGTGTATGACCTAATCCCGGTCTATCACACAAGACTTACTTCTCCGAAGAGATCAACACCCTATGTGAATATGCAATGATATTCAAATATGCAATAAGAGCTAGGGTACTCTAACTGCTTACCTAGGATTATATGATGACAATAAAATCAATCCTAGATATCAAAATAGCTATATTACATGGCATAATAGCTTAGCTATGTAAAGGATAACCAATCCTAGATACAATAGCTATCAAAAATAACCCACAAACATTCAAAGGATTAACTAGTTGATTAAAACACAATCTATCAACCTAGTTATCAATAAATCACACAAGAATATTTATGGCATAACTTTTAGGCAATAATGACCTAATCAAATAAGCTATGTAAAAATTAACCCAATCAACACATAATCTCAATCATGTATGTAGAAATTACTCAAGAACATACAAGTAATAAAAGAGATAAATTGATAAGTAAAAACACTAAAATTAGATGAGATTAGTGTTCAACAAATCATACCATGTGTGTTGAAGAAGACCCATGCATTAGCAAACACTAGATGATCCTAGATGATGCTTAGATGATGATTTATGTATGTGGAAATTGGTTGAGAGAAATAAAGATGTGATCTTTAAGGTTTTTCTCTCAAGTCTCTATAAAATATCTCTTTAGGGTTCTTGGGATCAGAAACTTGGTTTGGGAACCAGAGATAAGGATGTATTTATAGAGACTAAAAACAGGGCATGTGAAAATACAATTTTGCCCCTGAAAACGCACAATCGGCGGATTCATTCTGCTGTCGGGGCCACAAAACGAAACCGTCGAATTGAAACCCGAGAACCTGGATTTTATTCGGCGCTTTCATTATGCGGGTACATAACCGCCGATCAAACCGCCGTTTTGGACCCGAGACATTTATTACAATCAGGTCTTGATCAACGGTTTCAAACGGTGGCCAGGCCGCCGATCTCAACCGTCGTTCACCAAATATGGTGAATCCAAAGGAGAAGCCAAAGGCATCTCCACCGGCGATCATCGCGCTAAACCATGCACACCAACGTGCACGCGTGGACGTTTCCGAACATCCTTCGGGAAATGAATTACACCACACCTAAAGCTAATCAAACATGAAGTGCAAGTGTGGGAATTGAATGCATCCTAATGCCTATCATGTCATGGCATTATCATAGAACAATATGCAATCAATTCAAACAAGCATGAATAAAATTCATGACTTTGCATCCTAATGCCTAAACATGTTATGGCATTTCAATAGTCTAGATGCAATCAAATAAACATGCATGAAGAGATGTTCAACCATTATGAATGCACACATATGAAAACACACAACATAAAAATATAGAAATATGCATGAGTTGTGAGTTTGTGCAACTATGATCTCTTCAAAGCATGTAAGCACTAAAATATACCTTTGGTGCTTCTTCTCTTGAGGTCTTGAGAGGGCCATTGGATGATCACCAATTCCTAAGCTACCCTTATAACAACCCCAACATGTGGTTTGTCCACGAAACAAGCCAATCAACAAATGAGAATCCTTATAATCTCATTAAACATAATCCTTTTTTTCCTACCCACCATGGTAGGAAGACTAAGATACATATCCTGAATATTACTGTCAACCACACCAAACAAATCAAATATTTCTATTTTGGCACTAGCAACCATATTAGGACTAATTGTTACCTTGCTTTTCTGTAAATTAATTTGCTGCCCTGAACCACTAGCGTACACCTTCAGGATTTCCTGGATAATATAACTACATTCACTCGAAGCCCTACTAAAAATAATACTATCATCCGCAAAAAACATATGACTAATTAGAGGACCCCCCTTACTACATCTAATACCTAATTCCTTACCATTCTGCTCAGCCCTAGTAATCATACACGAAAAGGCTCTAGCACACAAAATAAATAGGAAAGGGGAAAGAGGGCACCCCTGTCTAAGACCTCTAGAAGGCTGCACCTGACTCACTGGAACTCTGTTCAATAAAAAATTAAGAGAAGAAGTAGTAATACAATCCTTAATTAAATCAATCAAACTAAACGAAAAATTCATCTTAGACAAAACAACACGTAAGAAATTCCAGTCAACTCTATCATAAGCCTTACTCATATCCAATTTAAGAGCCATCAAACCCTTTATACCAGATTTTTTCCGAGCAATCGAATGAAGAGACTCAAAAACAACCAAAATATTATCAAAAATCTGCCTAACGAGAACAAAAACAGACTGATTAGGGGAAATCAACCCTTGAAGCAAAGGCTTTAATCTAAAGGCTATAACCTTAGTAACTGTCTTATAAATCACACTACATAATGAAATAGGATGAAAATCTTTAGGAGATTCAGGATTTTTAACTTTTGGTATAAGCACCACATCAGTAAAATTAAAATCCCTAATAGAAGAAATACCATTAAGAACACTTAAGCAAACACTAGTAAAATCTTCACCTAAAACATACCAGAATTTTTGGAAGAAAATAGCTTGAAAACCATCTGGCCCAGGTGCTTTAGTAGGACTCAACTCAAAAACAGCTGCTTTGATTTCTGCTGCAGAATATCCCACTTGCAACTCTTCTCTCTGAGCAACACTGAACCTGGTACTAATTGACTCAGTTGCTGAAGCAATATCATTAAAGGAGGGATTTGCGGACTAAAATAAAGAAGAAAATAAATCTTGAATAACTCTAGCCATTCCCTCATCAGAATATTCAAATTGGCCCTCATTGTTGCATAATTTTATAATCGCATTATTTTTCTTTCTTGCCGTTGCTTTGGCATGAAAAAACTTTGAATTACGATCTCCCGCCTCTAACCAATCTACCCTTGACCTCTGCTTCCAGAAAAGTTCTTCAGAATCAAGCAGCCCTTCCACTGATTTTTCCAGCAATTTAATCTTCCTCATAATACCTTCCTGCTCACACCTCTTGTATAATAGCTCTATCTCTCTGTTTTTAGCTTCAATCTGACTTCTAAGATTTTTAAATCTAACTTTACTCCAACTAGATAAACAAGTAGCACACTGATTCAGATTCCTAGCAAAATCCCAGGAATTTGATACTCCATTAATCTTCCAGGCTTCACAAATCACTCTGCCAATATCACCTTCTTTTAACCAAAAAGGTTCAAATTCAAACCCCCATTTTCTACTAATCATAGGCCTACTATTATTCCCAAATGTCAATAACATCGGACGATGATTAGAAGAATGAAAACCTAAATGCTCCACCTTCACAAAATCAAATCTGTTCCTCCAAATATTATTCGCCAAAAATCTATCTAATCTTTCCTGAATATTACTTATTCCTTCTCTTTTGTTATTCCATGTCATTTTAGGACCTGAGCAACCCAAATCAATAAGATCAAACTCATCAATAATCTGGCGAAACCGAACCATACTAGTAACTGTCTTCATTGATCCGCCAACTTTCTCATTCATACACAACAATTCATTGAAATCTCCCCCACATACCCAAGAGAGATTATCCACATCTCTTAATCTACGTAAGAGTGCCCAGGGTTGCACTCTCTTACTTGGTGCAGGATCACCATAAAACCCCGAAAAACGCCACTTAAATCCATCTTCCATCTGTATTCTAGCATCGATATGACCAACTGAGAAGGAAAGAATTGTAACCTGAAGCTCTTTTTGCCAAAAAAACATCAAACCTCCACTGTTACCAACACTATCTACCCAAAAACCATCATAACTATCCATCAATTTTCTAATTTTCGCTACTTTACTACCAAATAATTTTGTTTCAGATAGAAAAACAAAATCAGGGGAATATTTCCTCATCAACCTCTTTAAGGTCGAGAACGCTCGGGGATTCCCCAATCCCCGAACATTCCAACTTAGGCCAATCATGATGCCCGGCGGGCCTGGAAACCAAACTCCGCCAAACTTTCATCATCCACAACTGGACCAATATATCTTCCTTTCATCGACTCACCAATTTCTACAGAACTATCTAAAAATACTTTTCTTTTACCACACTGGACTTCCCACCGTTTTAAAGACTTTGCAACATATAATCCCTCTGAATTAAAGAATAATTTGTAGCTTTTAGACCCTTTTCAATTTTATTACTTTTTCCTGAACCAGTACAAAAGAACTTACTTGTGAAAGAGGAATCCTTTCCTTTAAAGCTCGTCTTTCCTTGTTTACTGACCACTTTTAATTTTTGAAAAAGACTGGAAGAATTATGATGGATAATTTCTGGCTTCCTCTCTCTAGCTAACCGTTTCCAATTTCTTGTATTTGCTCTCTTTGGGGAAGTTTGCATATCTGACTTTGTAGAACAAACCATAGGCAAAACTCCACCAGACTCAATTTCAACCAGAAACCTAGACCTATTCCCATGTAAATCAGAATCTTTTAAATTATACCCACTTGCTAACAGCCAAGCCCAATCGACTCCTCTTGTTCCTCTATAAACTTCTTCTTGTTTTCAACTATGGGCTCTATTGGCAAGCCTTCTATTCTCAGCCCATGGATCTGAGAGGATCCAGATCCACTACGAATGGGTAGGGCAGCTGAAATAGATTCTATAGTCTTCTTCTTTCCTTCCTTACCATTGTCGGTTAGAACATCAAACTGAGAAATTAGACCACCAGAACTCAAATTAGGCAAACCTTCATCAATCACCACAAGCCTTTCTTCCAACTCACTCCCCTGCTTCCTCAAATTACCTTCCTGATGCTGATTAAACCTCTGTTGTTTTCTATCAGTAATTAAAGCTCTCATCCAAGACCCATACTTAGAAGAATCTTCATTCAAAGCTTTAACCTTCGCCATTTCATCTGAGCACTCCTTATTGGCATGCTCAATTCTCCCACACACATAACAAAATTCTGGTAATCTCTCATACTTAAGACTAACCATCTCGATATTGGAATAATTATCCAATTTCAATCGTAACCATCATTTCAATGGTTTAGAAATATCTACTTGTACCTTAACCTTCATAAATTTTCCCCTACAATCTTTTGATTCCGACGGAATCTCTATAACTCTCCCTATCTATTCCACCATCCATTTCGCCGATCTTCGATTCATGCACATAATAGGAACATCATGAATCTGAATCCAAAGCTCCACTTTACTGAAACTCAAAAGAGAAATTTTACCCATACCCTCCGGTTTCTCTAAAGCTATTAAACTCTTGTCAAAATACCAAGGACCTCGTTGCCAGATCTGATTTCTTTCTTCCTGATTAAGAAAATGAAACATAAACATATTATCACCCACTGATTCAATCACAACCTTCCCAAAAGGACACCAAAGTTGTTCAATCAGATTTTTAAACGCCGCCTCTCTATTAACTTTTTTACCAGAAAGCACCTTCCCTACTAAACAAAGATCCACATCCTCCACTCCACCTCTTTGATCCTCTACTGACATCTCATGAATCTCCCCATCTGCATTAGCTAACGATAAATTCTCATAAAGCTTTACAATTTCTGACTCAGCCATATCTACTGAACAAAGAAAACCAAGAACCTCTGTAAATCACATGCTACTTCAGACAAGAAGACTTTCAACCTAAAGGACACAACTACTTTCACTTCTTTTTCCTTCAGAGAGAGAGAGAAAAGAAGAAATGACTTAATTTCAAATATATACTGACTGAAAAAATCTTTTTTAGGAAATTAAACCTTATGTAAATAAACAAAACTTGAATTAAAAATAAAATATGTGGACAATCACAAGTAGCTCGTATGTAACTATGTATACACATTCTTAATTCATTTACTCTTTTCAAATCATTTTTTTATACCATTTACGTTGCGGCGATTCAAAACCTTTATCACCAAGTCATATCGGAAGGTGATGGCAAATCAAAATATTAAATTAATATAATTTGTCTATATAATAAATATTAAATACAATAATGCTAAACATCTCACCTACAATCCCACCATTTTCATCCTAACACACATGACAGCTGAGGTGTCAATTGGTAAATGGACACACATTAATTGATACTTATCTCTCTTACCTATGTACTCACTCACCAATTAATGTTTGTCTACTCACCAAGTGACACCTCAACTGCCACGTGTGTTGGGATGAAAATGGTGGGATTATAGGTGGAATGTGTAGCATTACTATATTAAATATCATCTTCTAAGGAGAAGATAATAGGAAAAAAGAATATAGTAAAAAGGTAAAAAAAAAAAACAAACTGTCACTGCATATTACAATGCTCTTATAAAGGGTACGGATATTGATACACATAAATATGATAAGCACACACATATTTATAAGTACACTATGTCTAAAATTTAAAATTAAAACATTACTATAAACATTCATCTTAATGTCAATACTACCCTTATTTAAATGAATGTTTTCATTTTAGTACCATTTATTTATAAACCCTCTTGAGTTATTAATACACCCAATTTCTCTAGAACTAACATCTAGAGTTGGATAAGATTCTTAATGGTCACCTGAAACACAAGGAATTTCTCAAGTTGAGGAAATTAAAGTATTGGCATGGTTAGAATCATTTGAAATGTAAGATTGTATTTCTTGTTTTGGTAGAAGGAGTTAAGATGCAATGACATCTCATATAATTGTTGCAGCAGCGCTGTCGATTTGGTATCCTAGTCTTGTGAAACCTACTCTTGCCACACTTGTTCATCCATTGATGAAGTTGGTTATGACAATAAATGAGAAATATAGTTCCACTGCAGCAGAGCTTCTTGTAGAAGGCATGGAGATACATGGATGTTGTGATATAGTTGCAGTAGGCATGGTTTATGAGAATTGATCTGCTGTAATTTTTGTTGGCTTTTGATTGATTTGTAATTCGACGATTTCTCTGTTGTGATATGTTTCTTGTAGTGTATAATATTAAAGCATGGATCATAGCAAAAGTGAAAAGAAGGGACAAAATGTTTTGGATTTCAAGAATATTGCATCTCAGACACCAGAGAAGACAAATGAGCCTTTACATGCTAATATGCTATATTGAAAGAGGGGGGAGTTAAACATCTTAACGAGTGGGTATCTTGATTTAATGATTTCCTTCTAACTCGAAATTTTTTTTGGTTTCAACCCGATATTAAACATTTTCCTTTTCAATGTTTTCAGATACAAGAACATGGTAAAACTCTTTGATTCTACGATTTGTTCATTAAGGTTGCTTAGCATGCGTAAAAAGCCGCCCACTTTTCAAAATATTTTTGCTCAAGTGGAGATATTAGCATAAAGGTAAAATAGAATCTAGTTGGTTCATATAATTTCCTTTCCTTCTGCCCCTTTTATTTGTATTTTTATTATTATTATGATATAGTGTCAACTGCACAATACAAGATCAACTAAACATTGTCTTGGTTCAAGACTATCATGAACGGTGAGATCATAGGTTCATTCTTGCATGATTTTGTAAGTATTGGTGGTCAAATTAAAAGAGAACACTTAAAATTCAGTTTTAAAGTAAAAATAATTTAAGTTTATTTTCTTTTCTACAAAAACTAAAATTTTGATATTTGATATAGAATTGGGATTTAGTTTTTTATTTTTATTTTAAAAAAGTGATATAGTTGAAGATATGGGTGTAATTAATGGGTGTACATAGTATTTTGTTTATTTTTAATTAAACTAATTTGTCCTTATTGGTAAATTCTTATTGGGATATTTTTGTAATTAAATTTTTTATTAAAATATGCGTGTGCTTATCATATTTATGAGTATTAATATCAGCACCCTCTTATAAATTATACAATGAGTAGACTAGACCTGGCTATAGCCCAGCTTAATTTTGAAAAAAAAATAAAACAATATATCATTATTTAAAAATAAATGTTTTTTTGAAACAAATTGTAAAATTATCGTTATTTTACTATAAAGATATAATCTTAAATTTTAATTAATTATAAATTATATAATTGAAACTTCCTAAATTTAAATATAAAATCATATAACACATCAAATCATATATATATATATATAATAATAATAATAATAGAGTTTCACCAGTGCCACATGTCGCCGTGAGAGAAGTTTAAACTTAAATGATATATATTCATTTATATATATATAATCAATGTTTTAGGTTCATTTGATTTGTTAGCTTTAAATTTTATTTACATTGATCATTAACACACTATCTTAAAAGACACAAATAATGGTTTTGAAAAATGAAAAGTATGGGAGTTTCATAAGTCAAATTAGAATCTAAATCAATACCACATTCCTTGCATTTTTTTTTCTTAAAAGTCCTAAATTAATGGCATAATGAATAAATTATCTTAATTAATCTCCCAAGCGAATACTTCCTATCTCATAAACTCATAATTTTCTTCTTAGAAGAAAAAAACTCTTTATTTTCCGGTCAATTAATTGTTTTTGTTTACCTATAAATTCTTTTTATATTACTTCCATGCAATTATTTACATAAACTCTTCATTTTTAGTCAATTAATTGTTTTTATTTACCTATAAATTCTTTTTAATATCTTTTCATACAATTATTCACATAAACTCTTCATTTTTTAGTCGATTAATTGCTTTTATTTAACTATAAATTCTTTTTATATTACCTTCATGCAACTATATATTCACATGATGCCCGGTAAAATAGAAGTATTTATCAAACAGCACAACAAAAAAAATAAAATAAAATAAAATAAAAATGTAAGACCAAAGATATCTTAACAGATCTGACAGTCCAAAATAGGAGAGTTTCGACTTTTGATAGCGCCTATTTTTCAAAAACTGCAATCAGTATCAGAGTTTTGAAGAAATTGGTTGGATTTCGAGAATCGAACGAAACCATTTGTGAGTTCTTTCATTCAAGCTTAATAGTTTTCTAGGGTTTAAGAAGACCGAGGTTTGACATCGAGTCATTGAGTGAGTTTATTTTTTATTTTATTTTTTCTTCTAGATTTTCTTAGTAGTCAAACAAAAAGGTTTTATTAATGAGAATAGACTAACATGATAATAATAATATCATTTGGGAGACCGGGAAAATGAAACTTTTGGTAAATAAAAAAAGGTTGTGTTATCTTTTTAGTAATACCCAAAAAGGAACTTATTTGATGCTTAATTGTATCGTTTATTTCAGGCTTTGCACCCTTATCGGAAACTTTTGCTGTTCACATCTTCAAGTCTCAATTTAATTTAGTATTTTGTGGATTTGGGTGGTGACTTTGTATTTTTTCTTTTGGTTTTTATTTAATTTTCTGATAATAAAACACTGAAATTTATTTGCTTTCGACATGAGTTGGATCATTTAATTGTCTTTGTGCAAAAATAAAAATTACATTATGTGCAATTGTTGACGCGATGGTTGTTGATGAAGATCAAGGGAGATCTGGATTAGTGGAGATAAACATCTCCACCATTTCTATTTTTATTTTTATTTTCACTTTTTTAACTTTTTTTTTTATATATATTTTAAATGGAAGCATAATGTATTCCGGATTCAATAGAAATTTGGCAAGGTTATTGGAAATTTTACTTATTGTACAACTTGGCGCATCTTGAAAAAAATGACTATATTACCACCACTCAATGTTACTTGATGGTAAAGAACGTCACCATATCGCGGTATATATAAAAACAAAACAAAACAGGTACAGTTTAGTTTTTTTTTTATTTTTTTATTTTTTATTTTTTTAAATATATATATATATATATACTTTTTTCTAAGTCTAACATGTGCTCAAGAGTGATCCCATCACGCCTTAATTGACGAGGTTGAATCATGTCCCTCTCTTTCAATCTCAAAGTATTGTAATAATTTTATTATAAAAAAAATAAAATAAATAAAAAAAAAGACATTTTTTTTTTATTAAAAGTTTTTTTAATACACTTTTTGAAGTTTTTGGTAATATATAATTGTTTTGCTATGTCTGTTTCATTATATTCATTCTTCAATTTAAATGTATATCATTGAACCAAAATCCATAATTAATTAAATTTTTTTTCACATATATTAACCTTATTCATAAATTAATTTTGTATGTTTCAATTCAGTTAGATTCATGCATAAAAATGGTAAGAATTTTCACATCTTATTTAATTTATAACTATACATCTATCGTGTTAATACTTAATGTATCACATCAAATGGAATTCAAATATTTAATTTAATCTAAATTTGATCTCTAAACTAAATTTAAAAGCCATTAAGTCAATAAAATTACATCTAATCATTGAATTCACTTTTCTTACCCCCAAAAATTTATTTGACCACATTACCTCTAAAATCCATAAGTAATAGGTTTCAAGGTTTGTTGGTTTAGAATTTGTAGAATGATTAACTGGTGCTTGACCTCATATTTTTATGTTTTTGCATGTATCCACTCACACTTATATGTATATCATTTTATGCTTTTTCTTCTTCATTTAACATTTTTCTTTTAAATATTCAATATTACGGAATTTAAAGTGAAGTATCTATTAGATTTTTTTTAATTATTTTATATGTTGAAGTGAAGTATCTATTAGATTTTTATCTTATTATCTTATATTTTCTAACTATAATAAAATATTTTTAATAAAGCCCGTGCATCGCACGGGTTGACAAACTAGTTTATTAAATAAAATTCAATTTTATCATCTTAATTATGTATGATCATAATTTAGTGAATAATAAGTGATTCATTTTATTTTTCTTTTTAATTATAAGTGTAAAACACTTCATATTCCCATGTCTTTTTTGATACCGATAACAATTTAACACGACATGAAAAATTGATGTAGCATAATTAAAAAATAAAATAAAATAAAATAAATCCTAACTACACTACAAGTGAGATTAATGTTATTTTATCATGTAAATAATAACACACATATATAGTAAAACTCCTATAAAATAATATTATTGGGATCGAGAAAAATTATTATTTTAGAGGAGTTGTTTTTTTATTAATAAATGAATAATTTATTAATTTATCGATAAATAAATATTTATTAATTTAAAAAGAGTTTTATGTTTTTATATTTAATTTTTATATGTATTATTCTTTTTGGGTCTCATTTAGTACACCAGTGCTCTCATTGTGATCGTGTCTTTTTTGACACGATCGCATTAAAATTTTATCTTGTTTTGATATGATTACATGAAACTCTCTAGCAATCACATGTCATCATATGTATTAGGAACCGATGTACAATAAAATTCTCTTATTATTATTATTATTATTATTATTATTATTATCAAGATACATGTATGACTTATAAATAATAATAATAATAATAATAATAATAAACAATGTATGAAGTCAAACTATAAAATTTGATGGATGTTGAGCACCTTTTGAATTATCCCGGTGAAAATGATACAATGATGAAATTATCTACTGATTAAGATATTATTTAAGAGGTAATGAATACGGCTACTGTAAAGTTTGATTTCTAATTGAATGAATTATTATTAAATCAATACAAAAGGATTTATACTAGAGATTTCCTTGTTCTGCAAGTCTACTATACTACAATTCAGGAATATAAATCTTTTATAAAGAGGAAACTAATCTATAATAATAACATTCCTAATACAACACAAAGAGGTCAACTTTCCTAACACTCCTCTTCAAGTTGGAGAGTGAATGTCAAGAACTCCCAACTTACGAACCATGGGAATGAAATTTTCTTTTCCCAAAGCTTTTGTGAAAATATATGCTAGTTGATGTGAAGAATCAACGGGTCTTGTAACCACCCATCCATCTTGAATTTTGTCTCTGATAAAGTGACAGTCCATTTCTATATGTTTGGTTCTTTCATGAAAAACAGGATTGGCTGCAATATGTAACGTTGCTTTATTGTCACAAAATAATAATGCATGTTTTGGATGAAGTATGCCCAAGTTTGTAAGAAGATATATGAGCTATGACAATTCAAAACATGCACCCACCATGGCTCTATATTCAGCTTCTGCTGACGAAAGGGAAACGGTTTTCTGTCTTTTTGATCTCCAAGATATCAACGAAGATCCAAGAAAAACACAATAGCCTATAGTAGATCTTCGAGTGATTGGACAACCCGCCCAATCTGGCTCACAATATGCACACAAGGTTAGATCATAATGTGAAAAAAAAAAAAAATACCTTGACCTGATATGTTCTTAAGATAACGAAGAATTCGAAGAGTAGCTTCCATGTGAGGCTTTCGCGGTTCATGCATGAACCTGTTAAGAATGTGTACATAACATGTTATATCTGGCCTGGTAATTGTAAGATAAATTAATCGCCCATCGAGTCTCCTATAACGAGAAGGATCTTTAAGCAATTCTCCATTGTTAGACAGTTTCAGACCTTTCTCCATAGGAAATTCCACAGGTGCTGCCCCAAATAAACCTGCATCTTTAATAATCTCCAATGCATATTTACGCTGATAAATGTATATACCCTTTTGTGAATGCGAAACCTCAATACCAAGAAAAAATCTCAAGTTTCCAAGATCCTTGATGCGAAAATGGTTGTGAAGAAATGCTTTGAGTGTAGAAATAGCTTGAGGATCATTATCGGTAATCAAAATGTCATCCACAGATATCAAAAGGAAGGTCAAAGACTTGCATTGCTGTCGCATAAACAATAAGTAATCGTCTTTAGATTAAACATAGTCGACTGCCTGGATAGCATCTGAAAACTTTGCAAACCACTGATGGGAAGCTTGCTTGAGACCGTACAAGGATTTATAAAGGCGACACATTGTATTCTCCCCCTGTCACTGAAGACTAGGAGGAAGAGACATAAAGTCTTCCTCTTGGAGATCACCATGAAAAAAAAAAAAAGCATTGCTGACGTTGAGTTAATGGAGAGGCCAGTTGTGGACAGCAGCAAGAGCTAATAAGTAGCGAATAGTTACTATTTTAGTAGTAGGAGAAAATGTCATGTGATAATCAACCCCTTCCATTTGAGTGAAACCTTTCTCTACTAACCGTGCTTTGTAGCACTCAATTGACCCATCAGAATGATGCTTGATTTTGTAAACCCAATGATAGCCAATATGTTTTTTTCCAGGCTGTAACGGAGCTAGAGTCCATGTATTATTGTTGTGAAGAGCTTGCAATTCTACTTTCATTGCTACTTGCCTCTCAGGGTGAGGGGCAGCTTCATCATATGTCTAGGGCTCAACAACCTGACTGACTTGAGCAACAGAAGAAAAGTGTGTAGGCGAATAGCGATGATATGACAAATAATTATTGAGAGGATATCATGTACCTTTGATGGAACCTAGCGACAAATAAGACAATTAATCAGAGATGGGTAGCGTGACTTGGTTGCAAACAAAATCTCGGAGTAGAACCGATGGCGTAGGAGTGTGTTCGGAGTGACGAAGTAACGGTGGTGCAGTGGGTTGGTTGGATTCGGCTAGAGCAGTCACTAAAGATGAATCATTGGATTCTTGGAGTTCAACAGCTTAGTCTTCTACATCTGACATTTCCAGCGATAGCCGTGGGCTTTCTATCTCTACTGGTGGTTCGTTCAATTGATCAACAGGTGCTTGACGATTGATCATCGAGTTGTTTGGTTCAATTTGGTAAGGGTTAGGTGTAGGAATGGTTGTACTATGTGAAGGGCCTGTAACGGGATTGGCAATGGAACTAGACTTATAGGGAAAAATATTTTCAGGAAAGATGACATCCCGACTAGTAAAAACTCGATGATTGGAGAGATCATACAGCTTATAGGCTTTTTGATAACCAATGAAGACACTTTTGGTAGCACGAGGAGCGAATTTATTGGAGATATGAGTATTAGTGGCATAAGCCAGGTAACCAAAAATGTGAAGATGAGAAAGCAACTTGAAAGGAGTTTTGAAAGAGAGAAGTGAAGTGGGAAGACGGTTGATGATATGAACGACAGAAAGGATGCACTCCCCCTAAAATTTTGTAGGAAATTTGGCTTGAAATTTTAGAGCCCGTGCCATCTCAAGAATGTGTCTGTGTTTACATTCTACAACCCCATTTTGTTGAGGAGTGTAGACACAAGAATGTTGATAAATGACTCCATGCTCATGAAAAAAAAAATTTGAAGATATGAAAATTCACCTCGGTTATCAACACGGATGTTTTTAATTTTAGAATTGAATTGAGTAGAAATAAGAGCAAAAAATTGTCTTAATAGAGGTTAAGTCTCATGTTTGTGTCGCATCAAAAAAATCCAAGTGAAACGAGAATAATCATCTACAATAGTAAAAAAGTAGTGAGCACCAGAAAAAAGATGGGTGTTTATAAAGACCCCAAATGTCACAATAAATAAGATCAAAAAGTTTAACATTAGAAATAGAACTAACACCAAATGAAAGACAACTCTGCTTTGCCAATGGACATACATGAAAAACATTATTACAAGTAAGAGATAGATTTAACATGTGTTTAGCCATGAAACCTAATCTGGATAAGGAGACATATCCTAGACAACAGTGTTAGATATCTGAGGAAGTTGTGATGTTGCATGAAGGCTTGTGTGGCGAGGTGTGGGATTTCTCAGTTGTGTTGCAGGAAGGTTTGTGTGGCAAAGTATGAGACTTATCAATTGCTAATGCCACCAAATAATAGAGCCCGCCACACTGCTTACCCAAACCAATTTTCCTCTTCGTAGCAAGGTCCTGCAAAATACACCCATACGGAAAGAAAGTTACTGAACAATTTAAACTCTTTGTTAATTTACTTATGGACATTAAATTAATTTTGAAGGTCGGCACATAAAGCACATCACGTAAATGATCGTAGAATTCAAGGGTAAAGTTCCTGTGCCAGTAATAGCAATAGTCTCCCTACTTGGTAAGCGGACCGGCGATACAGATTGACGACCATTATTTTGAACCAATAGTCTAGAAGAAGAGGTGATATAGTTCGTTGCTCCACTATCAATAATCCAACACTGAAAAGGTAAATTTGACAAACCTGTAGCTGTAACAGTATTAACTTGAGGAGATTTTTCATTCCCACATTTATTACTCATGATGGCGAGGATATATTGGAGTTGAAGGTTAGAAAGTCTAGGTACAACAGATTGCATCTCCTTCTTGTTTGGACCTTCAGCCTAGTTGGCTGTAGGTGAGTATGTTTGAGTTTTGGATTGGTTTGGCTTGTGGTTTCGGTGGCCTGGTGGATAACCATGAAGCTTCCAACATGTATCAATAATATGACCATCCTCATTGCAATGGGAACAATGTGGACGTCCTCCCTAACGGTCAGGTCGGTTGGATGACATGAAAGATCTATTGTTGGTTTGATGAAAAGTATCCGAACGGTTTGAATCCTATCGGTTGGTTCGGACCGCCATGGGTGTAGAATCAGGTGTACTTTTGGAAGCTCCAAGGGTATGCTACTTCTCCTCTTGGCAAATTAAAGAATATGCTTGACGAACTGTTGGTAGCGGGTTCATCAAGAGAATTTGTCCACGAATGATGCTATAGAACTCGTTAAACCCCATGAGAAATTGCATGAACTTTTGGCGATCTTGTTGAGCCCTGCACGTGCAGGATAATGCTTCAATATATGAGGCTAACTCATCCCACATACTTTTCAATTTGGTGTAGCAGGCAGCAACCAAAAGTTAATCTTGAGTGAGATAAGCAATCTCTCGTTGAATCTGAAAGATATGAGGAGCATTGATTTGAGAGAAGCGTTCGCAAAGATCTTCCTATATTTTATGAGCAGTAGTGTAGTATATGACACTATCAAAGATATCGATGGCCAGAGTGTTGACGATCCATGAATGAACCATATCGTTGCATCGCAACCATGCTGCATGATCATTAGGGTTGGTTTTCGACGAAGGTGGGATGACAGATCCATTGACAAAACCCAACTTATTTTTTGCATTCAAAGTGATCGTCATCGCTCTTTCCCAAGTTGCATAATTATCCCCAACAAGAGGTTTTGTAACCAGGACCAAACTTGGATGATCAGAATGGTGAATGAAGAACAGGTTAAAAACGTTATTTCCACCCAAAGATTGTGATCTTTTGTTGGGACTGGAAACACTTTTTCCATCCAAATTTTCACCCATGATAAAGAATAACAAGAAGATGTGATTTGAAAAAGAAAACGGTGATTTGAGAAGAATAAGAAAAAAAATATATATGAACTAGAAATCTTGTTTCTGTTCTAATACATGTAAAGTTTGATTTCTAATTGAATGAATTATTATTGAATCAATACAAGAGGATTTATACAAGAGATTTCCTTACTCTGCAAGTCTACTATACTACAATTCAAGAATGCAAATCTTTTATAAAGAGGATACTAAACTCTAATAATAACATTCCTAATACATCACAAAGAGGTCAACTTTCCTAATATCTACCGATGATGATCATGATTCAGATGACAGTTGTGTTTTACCAACGGTTTCTAACAGTAGTAACCTTAAATAATTTAGAGTTCAATTTAGGTATAAGGCAAATGATTTTAGATGCATTTTTTTTAGATGAACCAAATTAAGAAAAGATAAGTTGTAAGTAAGAAGTTGATTAATATATATTATGAATTTTTATGTGCTATTTATTTTATGTAATTAACCAATTATTAATTTATATATTTGTTGGGAGAATGGGGAAAATTGGGAAAATAAAGAAAAATAGGGAAAAAAGGGGAAATAAGGATGGGGATGGGAATACCTCCCCTTCAAACTCCCCCATCCCCATTTTCCCCAAATGGGAAAATGGGGGGGGGGGGGGGGGGGGGGGGGGATGTCCATCCCCATTTCCCCAATGCCCATCCCTAGTATCCATATTATTGCCCCATAGACGTAGCTCAGCTGGTAGATGGACAAGCTTGAGACTTGGACAAATAACTCCCAAGTCAACGGCTCGAATCCTACAAATGACAAAAAGTTTCAAGAAAAAAAAAATACATAGTCTAGATAGATGGATAGATAGATACCATAAAAAAAAATTAAAAAATAAAATAAAAAAAGAGTATCCATATTCTTTAAAACAATATTTTCAAACTTATAAATAAAAAGTAAAAAACAACAACTTATCACTTTCCATTGTTTTAAAACAAACCTTAAGGTGGTGTTTGGATTTGCTTTTAAAAACTGTATTTGGTTTTTTAAAACAAAAAACAACTAGAATGTTGTTTGGTTGAACATTTTACAAAACTGTTTTTGAAAACAAAAAACAACTTTTTAAAAGTTATATTTAAAAAGTTAAATTTAAAAAGTTAAAAACAACTTTTTATTGTTTTCTATTGTTTTCAAAATAAACCATAACTTTTCCCGCCAAACATCCATTTCACTCATTTTAAAAATAATAACCAAACACTTTTACATTGTTTCCGTTTTAAAAAACTACTTTTAAAAAACAATACCAAACATATTATATTTTTAAAAACATCATTTTTAAAACATAATTTCCATTTAAAAAAAAAAAAACCTTTTCATAAACACCATTTTAAAAACGATACCAAACGTGCCCTAATTCTTCCGATTGACCAATTTTTAAAAATAATATTAAAGACAATTGCATCCTTTTCAATTTTGAAAACCATTTTTAAAAATGCAATCAAACGCATCTACATTTTACAAAACCATAATTTCTAAAACATAATTTTATTTTTAAAAATATGTTTCAAAAATACCATATTAAAAATAATACAAATCACATAAATAAATATAAAATTGTCATTCAGTCTTTCTATTATCAGTTCGAACTGATAAAAGATATATTAGTTCTTTGCATGTGGGTCATTGGATTTAAAAGATGCTTTGACAAGTGCATGCAGCCAAGTCAAAGTATTTAAATCTAATGACCAACATGCAAGGAACTGATCTATCTTTTATCAATTCAAATTGATAATAGAAAAATTGTATATATATATAGTCTTTCTATTGTCAGTTCATCCTGACAATAAATATACCAGGACGAAGAATGTGGACCACGGATTATGGAGAAGTTTTGACAAGTGCATATACTTTGAGTCAAAGTATTTAAATCTAGTGGTACATATTCTCCATCATGATATATTTATTGTTATGACGAATTGATAATAGAATATATATATATATATATAAAAGGTCAACCTATATCAATTCAAAGTCTGACTTGATTTTTTATTTCAATATTTCAACCATTGGATTAAATAGCACATGAGCAAATAGGTGGTTGAAATATTGAAATAAAAAAATTGAGTTGATATAGCCTGACCCATATATATATATATATACCATACTGCCGTACAATCCTTAATTATTTGATTTAGTAGTGAAGAATGGAGATGAAAAACATTTAAAAAATAAATAGGTATATGATCATGTTTCATTGATATAACATATTATTTAAATATATACGGTGTTAATAATTGCATCAACTTTTTCCCAGTTTCAGTTAAAGTGTTTATGACTGCCAAAAAGAAACTACTTTTTTAATTTTCCGAAAGCAAATGCAATACTGAAAAAGACCTGAGTTTTTTTTTTTTAATTATATATATAAACATGCGTGTAATTTAACGGGAAAAGAAAAGGAATCTGATTTTGTTGTTTTGTTTTCTTTTGTTGTACACTTATACAATGCAAGCTGTTAAGCTGCTGATAGTTGGAAAAATGGTTTTAAATACCTATTTCCTGGCTGTCTTTTGAGTGAGACTAAATATCATTAAAATGATAGGTTAATATTGATTCGTGTTCTTCTTCATGAGGACATCGAAATGGTATATTCATATACTCAAAATGGTAAATGAAAAATTGATGTTCAAAATGTACCCGTTGAATTGGAAAATAATGAATCTCACATTAGTGGGAAATAAAAGTTTTATCAAGTATATATAATATCACTATTGTAGGGGTGGGCATGGGTTAGTTTGGGTTAGGTTTGACGATACCCAATCCAAACCATTATTTAATCGGGTTATTTTTTTACAAGCCAAACCAATTATAATGTTAAACCAAACCAAGCCAAACCAAACCAAACCAATAAAAATCAGTTTGGTTCGGTTTGGTTTGACGGTTTAAGAAAATAATTTTTTTTTATTTGAACAAATATAATAATATCAATACAAGCAGTTAAATTCATTATCAATAAAATAAAAAATAATACTAAATTTAACCAAAATGCGTAACAATAATAGTTTAAAAAAAAAAAATTCCTCAAGTGTAGAACACATAAAAGTTATTAAAAAAAAAAAAAAATTGTATTGGTTAATGTTTTTTTGTACGAAACAATAAAAAAATAGTTATTTATCCTCAATAAATTTATTTAGTGCCAACAATTTTGGATGAAATGAAATAACTTTAAAAATAAATAGAGACTGATAACCTTGGAAATAAATATAATATAAAATTAGGTTAACTTTAATTTTTTTATATGATATTTATATATATAAGTATATAATGGTTTGGGTTGGGTTATGTGGGTTGATAAAACACAACCTGCAAACCAACCCAAACCAATCATGTTACTAAAAAATAACCCAAATAGTTTTTTTTCTTTAACAAAACCAAACCAACCCGCTTAAATTGGTTTGGTTTGGTTTGGGCGGGTTGATCAATTTGACGGTTTGGGTGCCCACCCCTAATCACTAGTATGGAAGCTTGCAAGTAGTAAGTGTAGCATAGAAGCTCTCTCCTACGTGCAGGGTGCAAATCATGGACATTTGTGAGACAAACGCTAAATACATAACTAGAACAAATGAAAGTGTCTTAAGGAACCTCGATTATGGGTTCTTTTGAATCAGTTACGATTCATACATTTATTTTTATAATTAAATAATTGTGTCCTTTGAGGTAATTTTAAATATAAATATTTTAATCATAATCTTTTTTTTTTTTTTTAATCAAAATATGGGTGTGGAGAAAACTTTTTTGAGTGGCAATAGAACTACCCTCTAAGTCCAAGCTGGATCTACGCAGATTGACTTAGTTGTCTAGATTTTGAGATTAATTGACCATGTCAATGCAATAAAAAAATAAAAAATAAATAAAAAATAAAAAGTACAACGATATGTGGTTGGTCCGATGGTATATCCCTCATATCTATAATAAGAGGTTGTGAGTTCGAATCCTTCCTAAAATTTATGTATTATTTAAAAAATTATATGTAAATGGTCCATCCAAGGCTATTAATTTTCATTCGATAAATAAAATTACTATATGTGATGTCTTGAACATATATAAATATAACATTTGTCTTGGAAACTTCTACGGACATTTATGCACGGATAAAATTTGATATTGTTTAGACATGGTATTGATAGTATTTTTTTTTTCTTCTTCTTGTAATTCGTGTCCTAAATAAACCTAATTTATAAAAAATAAAACCTTTTTCCTTATAAAAATAATGAGTATTTTTTTGGAAGATATCTTTAAAACTATATAATATCGAGGCCATTAAAATATTTTATAATAAATCAGGTAATGTTTGGTCTCCAAAATAGATGAATTAATGATAGTGATAAATGTAATTGGACAGACAGAAGCATACAAAATCTTTTTTGCTGCAATAATAAGCTCTAAATTAAAAGTAAAATTTTGTCTCAAAAGCAATTATAATAAATTAACTAAGGTTTGTTTATTATATATATTTTGTTTTGTTTTGGGTCCCAAGAGCCACCAAACAAGGTGATTGTGTCTTTGGAAATTCATAAAATCAAAAAATATGGGAGGTCCCCATCATATCACCATTTTTGGAATCTCAAACTTTCCATTCTTTGAAAAGAGGAAGTAACTTGACAAGGTTTTGTTATGGTTATGGACTTATGGTTTTGTGAATCACGAGATCAATGCAAGTTTTGTAAATCAAGGGATTGATATACTAATTCTTTAGTGATAATCTGATTGATAGAGTTTTGTGAACTCTATACCACGGAATTAGTTATATTAGCTTTGTGAGTCTGTGACCATAGCAAAACCTAACATAGAATATTGATCTTAAAATGTACCTAAATATCAGGACCACACGGACCTCTAAATTTCAGAGTTTGATAATTGGTCTCATTTTCAAGGGTTGTACTGGTAGGGAACGGTTGTATGATCTTCGTACTAATATTATATTTATTTATACCATTTGTGTTGAGGGTAAAAATGAGGACCTCAACCTTCAATATTATCCAAAACGATTGGTAGTCTAATGTGGTATTCTCACTCTCGTTTGTAAATTATATAATGAACTTCGTGAAATGAAACAGAATACCGTTAAGGTGGCGAACGTAGAATCCACTAGCGATCACCCTCCGATACCAAAGCCAGATGGCCCAGATCACCATTGATTAACCACGGTTTAAGTTTAGTACTATTTTTAAGGGTTAATACGCATTACCTTAATCTCGTGTGAGGAGGAGTATTTATGGGGTAGTTCCTGAGTGTGCAATTGAGGTGTTTTGGCTTCTATGGAGGTGTGAATGTGTGATGGCATCAAGTGCCACGTGTCTTGATCATTGAACGTATGCAATATGACATATATCCCTCCAAATATATCCATCAAATGGATCGTGAGAGTACAGTTGACTTTTTGCTACTTTCCTATGTCAGACATTTTTGATAAGAAAAATATTAATTATTTTGGATTCTGATTTTTTATTCGATCACTAAGAAAACATAATTAGGTTTAATTAGGGATAGATCTCTTTGGAGATTATTTTTTTAATTAATTTCCTTTATCATTAAAAACGTAATAATCAAGTTATTTCCAAATCGAACCTAATTTGGGTTCGTTGAGAGTGGTTTGTGCTACGCACTTCCACTGTATAATCGTTGTATTCTGGAAGACAATCGCTAAACACATACATTGTTATACGGCGAAATTGTTTTAAGGACTCCGTGTGAAACACGTGCCTCGATTCCAATAACAATCTTAAGACAATTTTCTATTCTTCTAAAATGTTTTCTTCTACTTCAAACTTTCTAGTTTCTGGGTTTCATACAGATTGTGTCGACATTGATTTACACACTGTATTTAATCAAACATCATGTTTTAATTTGGTTTTAAGGATTGTGGAAATTGGGTATGTTTTCAGACACTGATTTCAAACCAATAACTGGTTTAACCTTGGATAATCAGGTCTGTTTATCAGACACTGATTTGGAAATCAATTGTGATTTCGACTGGAAAATCAGGTATATATTACTAGACATTGATTGTGATTTCTATTGTGAAATATGGAATCTATTGTTGATTTACTGTTTTGATATCAATTGCTTGTGTAAGGTCCTCATTTATTGTTTGGCTTATTTCGTGGACAAACCACATATTGGGGATTGATGTAAGGGTAGCTTAGGCATTTGATGGTTGGTGATTTGCACAACCAAGGTCCTCTCAAGACCTCAAGAGAAGAATCACCAAAGGTATATTCTAGTATTTACTTGCTTTGAAGAGATCTAGTTGCACACACTCACAACTTATGCACATCTCTAATACGTGTATATAGTGTTTTTTTATATGTGTGTATTCATGTTCTTGATTATCTCTTCATGCATGTTTAAATGATTGCATCTTGTTCATTGAAATGCCATAACATGTTTAGGCATTAGGATGCAAAGCCATGAAGTCTCTTCATGCATGCTTAAATGAGTGCATCTTGTTCATTGAAATGCCATGACATGTTTAGGCATTAGGATGCAAAGCCATGGATTTTATTCATACATGTTTTAATTGAGTGCATCTTGTTCAATGACAATTCCATGACATGTTAGGCATTAGGATGCATTCACTTCCCACACTTGCACTTCATGTTAGTCTTAAGTGTGATGTAATTCATTTCCATTTGTATGATTGGAAATGTCCGCGCTTGCATGATGCTGTGCATGTCTTAGCATGATGGTTGACCACTTAAAAAGGTCATATTCTTCTCTTGGATAAATGTTAGATTTGGTGTGGTTGTTTGGAGTAAAGTGTCTAGTTTCAAAAGATTGGATTTCAATGATTCAAATGATTTTCAAAACTGACCTTTGTATGGTCTTGTGACCATAACGTTTTATACAAAGCTTCAAAATGAGTTTTGAAAATTTTTGTACAAACTAGACACCTATACTTTTTCAACGGTATATTATTCATAATATTTCATGACCGTTTGGATTGGTTTTGATATCTCCAAAGTGACCACTAAAATAGGGCATCTTTGCTGTTTTCCAAATCTGACCTTTGGTCACCAAATGACCATAACCTTTTCTACAGTAATCCAAATCATGTTTTATTAATTGGAGTAGAAATTAGACATCCATACCTTTCTAACAGTATATTATACGAAAGGTTTCAATGTCATTTAGTCATGTTTTGAGTCGCTTGAAAATCAAGCTTTGTGCTGCGACGCTTCGCCGCGGTTCAAGTGCCATCTTGGGTGACAGCGGCATGCTTGTGACAGCAATTTCTGTGGTCCAAGTGCCGTCTTAGCTAACAGTGGCACCTAGACCGTGGCAAGCCTGATTCCTAACCCTGTTTCGTAATTTAGCTATATCTCACGCATTTGGAGTCCGATTTGGCTCATTTTTTTTGGGCAAGTCATGAAATTTATAGGGCTATCATCTAAGCACTATAAATACATATTTTTCTCTCATTTGTATTCAAGGAACAAAAACTACAAAACTCTAGAGAGAGATTAAGAGTTCCCTAGTGAGAGAAAGCACCAAGATTGCTTCTTTAACTCTCCCAACTCATTTCCATGTGCATCAATCATCATCTAAGCAACATCTAGGAACATCTAGGATATGCTAATGCATGGGTCTTCTTCAACACACATGGTATGATATGTTGAACACTATTATCTTACATAATTAGTGTTTTTACTTATCAATTTATCTCTTTTATTACTTGTATGCTTTTAGATTAATTTCCACTTACAAAAATGAGATTATGTGTTGATTGATTGGGTTATTTGTGATAGCTAGGTTTTCATGCTTATATGTCATCTAGCTAATTGATCTCATTGTATGAATGAGATTGTTTTTGATAGCTAGAATTTCATGTTGATATATATCTAGCTAATTTATCTCATTAAAATGATTGAGATTGTTTTTGATAGATAGGATTTCATGTTGATATATATCTAGCTAATTTATCTCATTAAAATAATTGAGATTGTTTTTGATAGCTATTGTATCCAGGATTGATTATCCTCTACATAGATAAGCTTTATGACATGTCATTTAGCATTTGATATCTAGGAATAATTTAATTGTCATATTATAATCCTAGATAAGCATTTAGTGTACCCGAGCTCTATTTGCATGTTTGGATATCTTGCATATTCACTTAGGTTGTTGATCTCTTTATTGAGAAGTAAGTCTTGTGTAGCTTCCGGGATTAGGTTACGTAAATTACAAGCAATTGAAGTCTTGATCTAGGATTGCTATTACAGGCCTGCGGGTATTGGTGGTGGGTTACATATCGGGATTAGGCTGTAAACATCATTACAAGTAGTGATTGCGAGGATCAAGCAATTAGACTAGGTTCACTTATACCGAGATTAGGTAGTGGTGGTGAGTTATATGCCGGGATTAGGTTGTAATCACTTCTACCATCAGTGGATTCGAGGTTCGAGTGTGGCACACTTACTAGCCTATGGTTTTTCCCTGTTGAGGGTTTCCACGTAAATTTCAAGTGTTATTTAAATTCCACACTTATTACACTTGTTATATAAATTGACTAGTTTGGGGATTTTTCGTAAAATTGACTAACCACGAAAATTGGGTAAAATCGGTTAAAATCTATTCACTCCCCGCCTCTAGATTAATATTAGAACACACCGTTAATTTGTTTCAGCTTGGTATTAATGCTATGATTTTTTTCATTATAAAACAACTCTGTTTTGTTTCAAATATTATGGCGGATAAATCTAACGCGAACTCGAGTGTTCCATTAAAGACTCCGAACGTGAATCTAACTGTCGGATTAGATGCTTCGGTTGTGAATCCTTTACTTGTGGGCGAAGTGCCTATTGTGGTGCCAAGTGTGGTCACAACGACTCCGACTATCAGCTCCTTTGTGAGAAACATTTCAGATCCAATGATGAGCCAATATATGAGTCAAGCGAATGTTCTGATGGCAAACCCTACAATAATTCAGTTCTGTTACCAATGAATCACATGGAGAAGCCTGATAAGTTCAACAAACCGTTCTTTAAGCAGTGGCAGCAGAAGATGCTGTTTTATTTGACCACGCTGAACCTTGTTAGGTTCTTCACTGAAAAAGCTCATAAACCCAATAATGGTGAAGAGTGAGATGTTTAGATATGGAATGCTATTGATGCATGAAACCATTCAGATTTTCTGTGTAGAAACTACATACTAAATAGGCTGTTAGATTCGTTGTATAGCATATATGCTACAAAGAAAATAGCCAAAGAATTGTGGGAGTTTTTAGACCGAAAGTATAAGACTAAGGATGTTGGATCCAAAAAGTTTGTTGTGGCCCGGTTTCTTGATTACAAGATGGGGGACTCCAAGACAGTTATGAGTCAAGTCCAAGAGCTTCAGGTAATTCTGCATGAGATACATTCCAAATGAATGATCTTGAGTGAAACCTTCTAGGTGGCTGCTATCATTGAGAAGCTACCTCCTTCATTGAAGGAATTTAAGAACTATCTCAAACACAAGCGAAAGGAGATGAAGTTCGATGATCTTATTCTCAAGCTTCGTATTGAAGAAGATCAAAGGAAGTATGACAAGAAAGATGTCAGTCTGCTTGAAGCAAAGATTAATGTCGTAGAACATAGGCAAAGTTCCAAATTCAAGAAGAACAAGCCTAGGAAAGGATCCAAATTGGGTTCTAAAGGAGGAATCTCTAAGAAGTCAAAATTCCAAGAGAAGTGCTTCAACTGTGACAAGTTGGGTCACAAATCTTCTGAGTGCAGGTTGCCAAAAAAGAAGAAAAACCATGAGGCAAACTTGGTTGCTGGGATCTCAAAAAATGTATCAGAGATTAATCTTTCTACAGTTGTGACAAAAGCAAACTTGGTCAGGTCAAACCTGAGGAAGTGGTGGTTAGATACTAGGCCACTCACCATATATGCTCTGATAGGGAGATGTTCAATACGTTTGAAGAATAGGCGAATGGGGGAAAGTTGTATATGGGTAACTCAACCACATCTGATGTAAAGGGACGTGGTAAAGTCATTCTCAAGATGACCTCTGGTATAACCCTGAGCTTGAACAATGTATTGTATGTACCTTAAATTCGCAAGAACTTGGTGTCCGGTTTATTGCTAAATCAGTATGGGTTCAAGATGGTGTTTGAATCAAACAAAGTAGTTTCGACTAAACAGGAAACTTATGTGGGTAGGGGATATGTAACTGAAGGGCTTTTTAAGCTAAATGTATCTATTGTTAAAAGAACTATCAATAAAGATAATGCTTCAATTTATTTACTTGAGTCTTCCAATTTATGGCATGGTAGACTATGACACGTTAATTATGATACTTTGCGTAGACTAAATAACTTAAATCAAATTCTCACTTTTAATATTGATCCCAAACATAAGTGTGAAGTTTGCGTTGAAGCAAAACTAACAAGGTCATCATTTCAAACATTGAAAGGAAATCCGAACCCCTTGATTTAATTCACAGCGATATATGTGATTTAAAATTTGTTCAAACAAGAGGTGACAACAAATATTTCATCACGTTTATAGATGATAGCACCAAATACTGCTATGTATATTTGTTGAAAAACAAAGATGAAGCTATAGAGAAGTTCAATCTCTATAAAACTGAAGTTGAGAATCAACTCAACGAGATAATCAAGGTACTGAGAAGTGACCAAAGTGGTGAGTATGTAGCGCCATTTGGTGAATTATGTGCACAACACAAAATCATATATAAAACCACTGCACCATATTCCCTTTAGCGAAACGGTATTACAGAGTGAAAAAATCGTACCTTGAAAGAGATGATGAATGCAATGCTGATAAGTTCTGGATTGCCTCAGAACATGTGGGGTGAAGCAATATTATCTAGCAATTACCTTTTAAATAAGGTACCTTGGAAGAAAGAAGACAAGACCCAATATGAACTATGAAAAGGAAGAAAGCCTTCCTATAAATTCTTACGAATGTGGGGGTGTCTTGCCAAGGTGGTCGTACCTACACCTAAGAAGGTGAAAATATGTCCGAAAACTGTTGATTGCATTTTCATTGGATATGCACATAACAGTAGTGCTCATTGATTTTTGGTGTACAAGTCTGACATCCCAAATATAGACAAAAACACGATAATGAAATCTAGAAATGCATTGTTCTTTGAACATGTATTTCCATGTTAATCCAATGATGAAGCAAGTTCTTCGAAACGAACACATGTTGATAGTTGTGAGTACCAAGAACAAGAAAATGAAGTTGAGGATGAACCTAAACGTAGCAAAAGAGCAAGGACAGAAACGTCTTTTGGTCTAGATTTTATAACCTATTTGCTAGAAGTTGAACCTCGAACTTTCAAAGAAGCAATGAGCTTTTTAGAAGGACTCTTGTGGAAAGAGGCTACTAAAAGCGAAATTGATTCCATTCTGTAAAATCACACTTGGGAATTAGTGGACCTTCCTCCGGGATGTAAACCGCTAGAATCCAAAAGGATTTTCAAGAGAAAAATGAAAGCGGATGGATCAATTGACAAGTATACGGCTAGACTTGTAATTAAAGGTTATAATTAACGAGAAGGCCTAGATTACTTTGATACATATTCTCTTGTGACGAGAATAATCTCCATTAGGATGATACTTGCAATCGCAGCTTGACAAAATCTTAAAGTATATCAAATGGATGTGAAAATAGCTTTCTTAAATGGAGATCTAGATGAAAAGATCTACATGGAACAACCTAAGGGTTTTTCCGTTCCAAGGCAAGGAAAGAAAGTCTATAAATTGGTGAAGTCTTTATACGGTCTAAGGGGGGTGTATTCAATTAGGATTCTTGAGGACATTTAAAGACATTATAAATCCTTGTGTATTCTATTAGGACATTTAAAGACTCTAAAAGAGTCTATATTAATCAAGTGGTATTCAATTAAGATTTCTATGGACTTTTAAAGAATCCTTCCAAATCTGGGTGTATTGAATTGAGACTTTAAAAATGTCTACAAGAATCAAGGTGTATTCAATTAGGACTAGATTTTAAAAGATTTTCTTAGATCATGGATTTTGGTGGACTTGATAGTGGGAGATATAAATATCAAATGTCATAATATGTCATGCCTTCTCCCTAAAGATTTTGGTGAACTTTGCTCTCTCTCTCTCTCTCTCTCTCTCTCTCTCTCAAAACAGAAATGTATTGCTTCTTCTCACTTCTTCTCTGCTCAAATAATCATGATCGATGATTTTCCCTTCCTGATTTTTTGACTGCAATCTTTACCAAACAACACCCCAAAAAAAAAAAAAAAAAATACCAAAGCACATTCCACTACCACGATTAGCGCCCTTTTTTTTTCCTGTGAGTTACACACACTGCCAAGTGGCAACACATACAAGCAAAAACGTTGATTTTATTTATTTATTTATTTTATTTGTTTGTGTTTTGTCTTTTATACATGTTCTATGCATTTAACTTACCTTTATTTTTATTTTTATTTTTTATCTTCTCTTATTATTTTAATATACCACTAAAATAAAATTAGCTCAAACCACAACTCATCTTGATGTAATTTATGTATGTGATTTTTTTTTTAAAACAATAAATTCAATAACAAACTTTTAAATAATAATAAAGTTGATTGGACTTACCAGAGGGGTGTACATACAGCTTTTAAGGGGTGCAAATATCATCACTTTCTCCATTTATAATAGAAGTCAAAGATAACAAATCCATAAAAGTCCATGAATGTCTAAACAAATCCATAAAAGTCTGAGATAGATGTCTAAACGAATCAATGAAAATCCATGTGGATTTATAAAAGTCCGTAAAAATCCGTAAAAATCCGTAAAAATCCATTACTTAAAAAATGTCTTTAAATGTCCTTAAGAATCCTAATTGAATACACCCTCAGCAAGCACAAAAACAATGGCATGAGAAATTTGACAATGCTATGATGTCAAATAGATTTAAAATCAACGAATGTGATAAATGTGTTTATGTCAAGGACATAGGAAATGGCTATGCCATTATGTGCCTTTACATTGATGACATGCTTATTGTTGGTAGTGATGATAAAATAATCAAATCTACCAAGGATATGTTGAAATCAAGATTTGATATGAAAGATATGGGATCGGCTGATGTAATGTTGGGAATGAAAATCTCAAGGACATCGAATGAACTCATTCTAATTCAGTCACACTATGTTGATATGATTCTTGAGAAATTCAACAAAAATGATTCTGGAATTTTCAGAACACCAGTAAATACCAATCTACACCTATCCAAGAATAAGGGTAAGAGCATCTCTCAACTAGAATATTCTAGGGTGATAGTAAGTCTGATGTACTTAACAAGTTGTACAAGACTAGACATAACAAATGTAGTAAGTAAATTAAGTAGATACACGAGTAATCCAGGAACCGATCACTGGAAAGGAATAGTAAGAGTATTGAACTACTTATGATTCACTCGTAATTATGGATAACATTATACTATATATCCTGATATCCTAAACGGATACACTGATGCAAACTTGATATATGATATGAAAGATTCAAAATCTACTAGTGGGTATGTGTTCACACTAGGAGGTGTAGTTGTATCCTAGAAATCCTCCAAACAGACTTGTATAGCCAAATCCACCATGGAATCTGAGTTTATAGCTTTAGATAAATGTGGTAAGGAGGTTGAATGGCTACGCCAATTCTTAAAGGATATTCCAAAATGGCCAAAGCCTGTGTCGGCGATTTGCATCCACTATGATAGTCAATCAGCAATATGAAGAGCATAGAGCAATATGTATAATGGGAAGTCTAGACATATACATCGAAGACATAATACCATTAGACAACTAATCTCAACTAGAGTTATCTTTATTGACTATGTAAGGTCAAAAGATAACATTGAGGATCCACTAACCAAAAGGTTAAACAAAGAATTAGTTAAGACATCATCGAGGGAAATGGGACTAAAGCCCATGAGATAAAAAGTCGATACAATAGAAACTCAACCTAGTTGACTGGAGATCCTAAGATCTAGGTTCAATGAGACAATCAAGTTGTAAGACTTAGTTGGATCACTGTGGTGGTTAACCTCTAGTCTATTCTTATGATGAAATAGTGATGCCCGTAGGGAAGAGGTTAAACTATGTTTTTAATGATTCTTATAAATCGGAACTCTAAGTAATAGAAATATGAGCAGAGTAATGCGAGTTACTCTTAACTAAGAAATCACCTATGTGTGAGAGAAGTGAGGCTACTTTTAAAAGAGAATATTGAAGGGCTATTGTAAGGATTCCCATTGTTGATTGGCTTATTTCGTAGACAAACCACATATTGGGGGTTTGAATTGTAAGGGTAGTTAGGTGATTGAAGATCATGCTCAAAGGCCATTTTCAAGACCTCAAGGGAAGAAGCACTCCAAAGGTATTATACTTAGTGTTTCTTGCAATGAAGAGAAGTAGATGCACACACACACAACACTTGCATAATTCTCATTCTTGAATGTGTTGTGTATTTATTGTGTGTATGCATTATTGCCTATTTCATCTCTCTTCATGCATGTTTATTTGGTTGCATCTTGCTTAGTATTGCATAGCATGGTTAGATTTTAGGATGCTCCATCAGGCGCATTTTGCACCCTGTTCTGCGGCCAAGGCCGCAGAAATAAGGCCGCAGAATAAGGATCAGAAATCATACTCTCTGTCCTCTTTTCTGCGCCCTTGGTTTTTGCGTTTAGGGGCCGCAAAATCTGTCAGGTGCATTTCTGCGCCCTTGTGTTCTGCGGTCAAGGCCGCAGAACAGGGCGCAAAATGGGCGTTCTTTTGCAAATTTTTTCAAAACGACGTCATTTCATCTAGGGGTCCTATATAAGTATCATCTTCTTCCTTGCTCGTTTTTAAGAGCTCAAAATCAGACCTTAGAGTGAGAAACTCAAACCCTAGAGAGAGAAAGCTTCAATCTTGCTTCTTTAACTCTCCAAACCCAAAACCCATGTGCATCTAACATGTTTCATGCATCAATCTTCCATGGGTCTTCTTCATTTATGACTTGGTAAGTAGAACAAACACAACATCTTCATTTATTGTTCTATCTTAGTCAAGACATGTCTTTTATTGCTTAGTTTAGCAAATCTTCACTCTTATTGCATATTTAGTGAAGTTATGACATGATTGGGTTTTGTTTGTGGTAGCTTACATGATTAGGATGATTTTCCCTAAATAGCTAACCCTAGAACATTCTTGTACAATTGGTTGATGATTAGGTTGATAGATTAATGTTTATTTATCTAGTCAAGCTTAATTGAATGTTCTTGTGGATTTAATTGACAATTATGTTGTTAGAAATTCTCTACAACTAATTGAGTTCACATGTTTGGACATGTTGACATTGTTTGATAGCTAGGATTGTTTTGTGATTGATAACATCTAGCTAAGCTTTATGATATGTCATTTAGCTTTTGATATCTAGGATTGATTTCATTGATATATCATCATTCTAGGTAAGCATATAGAGTTGCCTTGCTCTTGTTGCATTTTGAGTATTTCATATATTCACTTAGGTTGTTTTCTCTTCATTGAGAACTAAGTCTTGTGTTGCTTCCGGGATTAGGTTGCATAAATCACAAGCATTGGGACTAGGTTCACTTATACCGGGATTAGGTAGGTGTGTGATTACTTCCGGGATTAGGTTGTAATCGTTTTACACATTTAGTGGATTCGAGGTTCAAGTGTGGCTCACTTACATAGCCCGTGGTTTTTCCCGTGAGGGTTTCCACGTAAATATCAAGTGTCTTTTAATTTCCGCACCATATTACACTTGCTATTGTATATTGACTAGTAGAGGGTATTTTCGTAATCTTGACCATTAACGAAAATTTGGTAAAATTGGATAAAATCTATTCACCCCCCCTCTAGATTAATATTGAACACACCATAATTTGTTTCAATTGGTATCAGAGCGGGTTCCTAGATATACATAGGTGATCCTTGCTCATTTTGGTGTGTTTTGCATTTGTGTGATTTTTGTTCATTCATACATTGTGCATTCATTTCATTTCATTCATAAACACAATGAGTGGAAACGGTGGTAGCAACGAGGGGGCTTCTAGCACACGTCCTCCTCTTCTCACCGGATTGAATTACTCCTCATGGAAAGGGAAGATGGAATCCTACATATGTCAACTGCATGACCGAGCATGGATGTCGGTTGAAGATGGATATGATCTTCCCATGATGACTCCTACGGGTGGAGGAGAAGAAGTTTTGAAGCCTAAGGCACAATGGAGTGCACAAGAATTTGAGGCGTCAAAATGGAATAGGAAGGCTATGCATGCCATCCTATGTGCCATGGATGAGAATCAATACAAGTTGATTCAAAACACTAGGGTTGCTAAGGAGGCATGGACAATCCTAGAAGTTGCTCATGAGGGAACCGAAGTTGTGAAGGACTCCAAGCTTCAAGTTCTCCAAACTCAATATGAGATGCTCAAGATGGAGGAGAATGAGTGCTTCAACGACTTTGAGATCAAGTTGATGGACATAGTCAACCAAAGTCATCAACTTGGTGATCCTTATTCGGATAGGAGGATTAAACAAAAGATTATGAGATCCTTACCGGATAGGTTTGAGTCAAAGGTGACGGCTTTAGAAGAAAATAGTGGATATAAGGATATGAAGCCGAGTGAAGTCATTGGAAGACTTCTAGCCTATGAGTCTAGGAAGGGTCCTAGCACTACTCCTCCTAAAAAGCAAAAGGGTATTGCTTTGAAAGCTTCTAAGGATGAAAAGGAGGTGAAGAATGACTCGGATGAAGACATGGCCTTGTTTGTGAAAAGATTCAACAAGGTTATGAAGTTTGGAAAGAAGGGATTTGGTTTTAGAGGCCAAGACAAGAAAAAGGTTCCCTTCAAGAAGTTTGAACCAAGGCAAGAGAGGACCGAAAGGAAAGGGGTCCGTTGCTTTGAGTGTGGTGGGATTGGTCACTTTGCTCCCGAATGTGCTAATCACAAGGAAAAGAAGAAGGGAAAAGTGATGGCCGCCACTTGGAGTGGAAGTAGTGATGACTCCAATGAAGAAGATGATTCTTCAGATGATGAAGACATCATGGCTAACTTCCTAGCTTTTGCCTCTTCTCACAAGAGCAAAAGTGGTAGTAAAAAAGAGGAAGAGAGTCAAAGGGAAAGTGACTCTAGTGAAGAAGACTCCGATGCTAACTCCACTAATGGATATGTGGAGAAAGAAGTGTTAGTTGAATATCTTAAGGAGTTTAGAAGCTTAGAGATGAAAACCACTAAGAAGATCAAGATGTTGAGAGAAGAAAATGTTGAGCTCTCATCTCACAATGATCTCTTAAGTGAAGAAGTGGAAAGACTTAAGAAGAGAGAAGATAAGCTAAAAGAGGAGTTAGCTTTATCTAGGAGGAATGAAGAAGGTTTGAAGAGGGAGCTTGTTGAAGCTAAGAAGTCACTTACTAGGATGGACTCTAGCACCAAAAAATTAGATCACATGCTTGGTGTTGGAAAGAGTCCATGTGACAAGAGAGGTCTTGGGTTTGAAGATTGTCAAGAGACCACCTCCTCTAAGAAGACCGTGTTTGTTAAGAGCTTGGGCAACATAGAAGCTTCTCCGGTGCACACTCCTAGGAAGAAAATAGATCTAGGACAAAGCTCAAAAAGTGCACAAGTGAAGGTTGCACCAAGGAGACAACCTCAAGCCAACATTCCTCATCTATTGGCTCAAAAAGGGAAGCAAGATAGACCGGTTCAACAAAGAAGATGGATTGAACCCTCTCAACCACAAAGACATAGGAAGACTTCCATGCAAGCTCAAAGACAAGGTATGATTCCTCAATTCATTCCAATTTGTCACTTTTGTGGTTTTAATGGTCACATAAGACCAAATTGCTTTCGATATATTAAAATGTGTAGAACTAGAAGCATGATTGAAAAGAGAAAGAATAGAGTCAAGATGCATGATCCTAGGACAACTAGAGCCCATGTACCAAAGACCATTAAGAAAGAAAATGTTGTTCTTAAGTGGGTTAGAAAGAATGAAAATGTTTGCCATGTTGCTCAAATGGCCTTAAAGGCAAATTCTTCTAATCTTTGGTACCTTGATAGTGGGTGCTCTAGGCACATGACGGGAAACAAGAGTTTCTTCGAGACTCTAGTTATGGAGGAAGGAGGAAATGTCACCTTTGGTGATGGATCCAAAAAGAATGTCATAGGGAAAGGAACCATCTCCGTTCCCGGATTGCCCTCCTTATCCAATGCTTTACTTGTTGATGGCTTGAAAGCCAATTTGATTAGCATTTCTCATCTTAGTGATGAAGGATATTCCGTCTTGTTTAACAAAGAGAATTGCTCTATCCTAAAGCCCAATGGACAAACCTTATTGAAAGGTATGAGATCTAGCGACAATTGCTATTGTCTTGAAGCTAGAATAGTCTCAAACAATGTGTCCAAGGATGAGCAAATTGAGTTGTGGCATGAAAGACTTGGCCACATGAACTTTCGGGATCTACGGACCCTTGGAAAGTTTGAATGTGTGCGTGGCCTCCCTAAGCTTGGGAAGAAAGCCAATGGTATTTGTGGACCTTGTCAACAAGGAAAACAAACTAAAAGCATGCACAAAAAGGGCAAGTATCTCTCCACCAAGGAGCCCCTAGAGCTTCTCCACATGGATCTTATGGGTCCTATGCAAACCGAGAGCTTGGGTGGAAAGAGATACATTTTTGTTTGTGTAGATGATTTCTCTAGGTTCACATGGACATATTTTCTTAGAGAAAAATCCGAAACTTTTGATAAGTTTAAAATGCTTTGTACTAAACTTCAAAATGAAATGAATTCCAACATTAAAAGCATAAAACGGATTAGAAGTGACCATGGGAGGGAATTTGAGAATGCTTCGTTTGAAACCTATTGTGATAGTATAGGTATCTCCCATGAGTTTTCGGCTCCTAGGACACCTCAACAAAATGGAGTTGTTGAGAGGAAAAATAGGGTCCTTCAAGAGATGGCCCGTGTGATGTTGCTTAGCAACAATGTGCCTAGGAATCTATGGGCCGAAGCCATCAACACGGCTTGTTATATAGGAAATAGAGTTTTTCTAAGGCCCGGTACTAGGAATACCTCCTATGAGTTATGGAAAGGCAAGAGGCCAAATGTTAGCTACTTCCACACATTTGGAAGCAAATGCTTCATTTTAAATGACCGAGATCAACTTGGCAAATTTGATGCCAAGAGTGATGAGGGTATATTTATTGGCTATGCCTTAAATAGTAGAGCCTATAGAGTTTTCAATAAGAAAACTCTAAGTGTCATGGAATCATCTAATGTTGTATTTGATGATGAAAGGCTCAAGTGTAGTAATCATGAGGAGGAGGTTATTCTTAGTGATGATTCTCCTTTGGAGAAGGTTGTTGTGACTCCTAATGTGGGGACATCCAATGTTGTTGAAAATGACACACAACCTATTGATAGAGTTCCTAACTTGGACTCTAATGAACCCGCTCCATGGGTTAGAAGACTCCATAACAAAGAGGATGTTATTGGAGATGTGAATGAGGGTGTTAGGACTAGAAGGCAAATAGCTAATCTTATTAGCTTCACATGCTACACCTCTCAAATAGAACCCAAAAAGATTGATGAAGCTCTAAATGATGAGTTTTGGGTTCTTGCCATGCAAGAAGAGCTAAACCAATTCGAAAGGAATGAGGTTTGGACTCTAGTTCCTAGGCCTAAGACCACTAATGTCATAGGCACAAAATGGATATATAGGAACAAATCCGATGAGGATGGCAACGTAGTGCGTAACAAGGCAAGACTTGTTGCACAAGGGTACTCTCAAATTGAGGGTATCGACTTTGAGGAGACTTTTGCTCCCGTTGCCCGCCTAGAGTCCATTAGGCTTCTCTTGTCCATCTCTTGTGTGCACAAGTTCAAATTGCACCAAATGGATGTTAAGAGTGCCTTCCTCAATGGCTTCTTGCAAGAGGAAGTGTTTGTTGAGCAACCCAAGGGGTTTGTGGATGCACACCACCCCAACCATGTCTATCGCCTCAAGAAGGCTCTTTATGGGTTGAAACAAGCACCGAGGGCTTGGTATGAGCGCCTCACTCAATTTCTTGTCAACAATGACTACACAAGAGGTAGTGTTGACAAGACACTATTCATCAAGAAAGACAATGATGAGCTTTTTATAGCTCAAATATATGTTGATGATATAGTGTTTGGATCCACCAACAACACCAAAGTCCAACAATTTGTTGATGTTATGTCTCATGAATTTGAGATGAGCCTTGTTGGTGAGCTTAGTTACTTCCTAGGTTTGCAAATTAGGCAATTAAGTGATGGGATCTTCATATCCCAAGCCAAATATGCCAAAAACCTAGTGAAAAAGTTTGGTCTTGAGAAAGCCAAACATTGTAACACACCCATGAGCACCACTTTGAAACTAAGCAAAGATGCTAGTGGTAAAAGTGTAGAACAAACACTTTATAGGGGTATGATAGGAAGCTTGCTTTATTTGACCGCAAGTAGGCCCGACATATCCTTTAGTGTGGGTGTGTGTGCTAGGTACCAATCCGATCCCAAGGAGTCCCATCTCTCTTGCGTCAAGAGAATCATTCGATTTGTGAATGAGACTTCTAACTATGGGATTTGGTACTCATTTGACACTAATGCTAGTCTTGTAGGCTTTAGTGACGCGGATTGGGCCAGAAATTGTGATGATAGGAAAAGCACATCGGGCGGTTGCTTTTTCCTTGGAAACAATCTTGTTTCTTGGTTTTGCAAGAAGCAAAACTCAATTTCCTTGTCCACGGCGGAGGCCGAGTACATAGCCGCGGGGAGTGGATGCACACAACTCCTATGGATGAAGCAAATGCTAGTAGACTACGGATTCAACCAAGGTACACTCACTCTCTTTTGTGATAACATGAGTGCTATTAATATTTCCAAGAATCCGGTTCAACATTCTAGAACTAAGCATATTGACATCCGTCATCATTTCATTAGAGAACTAGTTGAAAATAAATGCATTGTACTTGAGCATGTAGGTACAAATGATCAACTAGCCGACTTGTTCACAAAACCTCTAGATGCTACTCGATTTAAAACTCTTAGTAGATCTATTGGAATATGTCTTGTGGAGTGATGAGTTCTAGTATTTGACCCCAATAAGGGGAGCTCAAGCAAAGAGAGCAAACTTGCATGAATTGTCATATGCAAAAAGTTAACTTCTTTTATGCTCTTTTATGATTGTTTGAGAATGCTTGGTGAATAACATTGATTAATGCTTTAATAATGTTTTTAATAACACCTTGCACGGTTGCCTAGCATGTACTGCATGATTTCTATTTTTGCTTGAGTGTGCTTATCCATTTGAGGAATGTTCTACTTGTTAGTACATGTGATTGACCTCAAATTATTCTCCATGTTCATGATTCTTTGATATGCATTCTTAAGCTCTCTCTTGAAAAAGGGCTACTGGCAATATGACGTGCAGCCGCCCAATGTAGGAAATGGCTACTCATTTGAAACCGAGTGAAAGCCTTCAAGAGAGTTACATTAGCATGATAAACAGAAATACATGCTTTCTAGGATAAAGGAGAAAAACAGAAAAGTTGAAATGTGTTTGATGATGTGTGTGATGCATTGCTTAATAAAGACCTCAAAATTGTTGATTGATGATGTGTCTTGCAATGTAGAAAAGATGATATATTTTTTGATGTGATTAGTACACTCTGCACACAAATGCTTGGATATATATCTTCTTGTCATAACAACAGGGCTCTAATTGGTTTGACTTCATTTGGAAAACCTGTTGATTGTTGCTTTGATTGATTCTTATGCATGAGCTCAATAGTGCTTGTATTACATGCTAAGCAATTTTTACACACACACACTTTTCTGTGAATAAAATCTCCTTGAATCTCTCTCAATTCTTGAATTGCATAAAGATCGTTTATATGATTATGCAAATGCCTTTTGTGCAAATAGCTCTCTTTGCTAAAGCAACCCAATAGAGGGAGCTCCTTTGCCTATCTCATGACAAAAAGGGGGAGAAGTCTTGAGAGATATAGGGGGAGCATTGTGTATGCTTTGGGGAGAAGTTTGAGGGGGAGTACCCCTTTGAGGGGGAGCATTGCATACTCATACATTGCATGATATTGTGGTTAAAAGATTCACATGCAAATGCTTGTTTTTCTTTCACTTGATCATCTCACATACACTTGCTTTGGAAGTGTAATCTAATTGTTTTGAAGGTTTGGTTATTCTACAAGAGATTGAAGACTTGAAGTTTTATTTTTCTTATCTCTTTGTACTTTGTAATGTAGAATTTCCCGTAGTTTCATTTATCTTGTGAGGATCAATGTGAGTGGTGGTTTTGTCACGAAATAGCCAAAGGGGGAGATTGTAAGGATTCCCATTGTTGATTGGCTTATTTCGTAGACAAACCACATATTGGGGGTTTGAATTGTAAGGGTAGTTAGGTGATTGAAGATCATGCTCAAAGGCCATTTTCAAGACCTCAAGGGAAGAAGCACTCCAAATGTATTATACTTAGTGTTTCTTGCAATGAAGAGAAGTAGATGCACACACACACAACACTTGCATAATTCTCATTCTTGAATGTGTTGTGTATTTATTGTGTGTATGCATTATTGCCTATTTCATCTCTCTTCATGCATGTTTATTTGGTTGCATCTTGCTTAGTATTGCATAGCATGGTTAGATTTTAGGATGCTCCATCAGGCGCATTTTGCGCCCTGTTCTGCGGCCAAGGCCGCAGAAATAAGGCTGCAGAATAAGGATCAGAAATCATACTCTCTGTCCTCTTTTCTGCGCCCTTGGTTTTTGCGTTTAGGGGCCGCAAAATCTGTCAGGTGCATTTCTGCGCCCTTGTGTTCTGCGGTCAAGGCCGCAGAACAGGGCGCAAAATGGGCGTTCTTTTGCAAATTTTTTCAAAACGACGTCATTTCATCTAGGGGTCCTATATAAGTATCATCTTCTTCCTTGCTCGTTTTTAAGAGCTCAAAATCAGACCTTAGAGTGAGAAACTCAAACCCTAGAGAGAGAAAGCTTCAATCTTGCTTCTTTAACTCTCCAAACCCAAAACCCATGTGCATCTAACATGTTTCATGCATCAATCTTCCATGGGTCTTCTTCATTTATGACTTGGTAAGTAGAACAAACACAACATCTTCATTTATTGTTCTATCTTAGTCAAGACATGTCTTTTATTGCTTAGTTTAGCAAATCTTCACTCTTATTGCATATTTAGTGAAGTTATGACATGATTGGGTTTTGTTTGTGGTAGCTTACATGATTAGGATGATTTTCCCTAAATAGCTAACCCTAGAACATTCTTGTACAATTGGTTGATGATTAGGTTGATAGATTAATGTTTATTTATCTAGTCAAGCTTAATTGAATGTTCTTGTGGATTTAATTGACAATTATGTTGTTAGAAATTCTCTACAACTAATTGAGTTCACATGTTTGGACATGTTGACATTGTTTGATAGCTAGGATTGTTTTGTGATTGATAACATCTAGCTAAGCTTTATGATATGTCATTTAGCTTTTGATATCTAGGATTGATTTCATTGATATATCATCATTCTAGGTAAGCATATAGAGTTGCCTTGCTCTTGTTGCATTTTGAGTATTTCATATATTCACTTAGGTTGTTTTCTCTTCATTGAGAACTAAGTCTTGTGTTGCTTCCGGGATTAGGTTGCATAAATCACAAGCATTGGGACTAGGTTCACTTATACCGGGATTAGGTAGGTGTGTGATTACTTCCGGGATTAGGTTGTAATCGTTTTACACATTTAGTGGATTCGAGGTTCAAGTGTGGCTCACTTACATAGCCCGTGGTTTTTCCCGTGAGGGTTTCCACGTAAATATCAAGTGTCTTTTAATTTCCGCACCATATTACACTTGCTATTGTATATTGACTAGTAGAGGGTATTTTCGTAATCTTGACCATTAACGAAAATTTGGTAAAATTGGATAAAATCTATTCACCCCCCCTCTAGATTAATATTGAACACACCATAATTTGTTTCAGCTATATTCTCCAGCAACTCTCACAGAACTAGGCACATGTTCATGGCCAAAACGAACATACCAGTGAGAACCAAATTAAGCCTGGAAGATGCCTGTGTGAGGTATGCTATCGTTTACATAAAACAACAGAACAATTCAAGGATATCATATCTACTGATTAGCTAGTAAAGTAATCATAACTTTACAAGGGAAGGTTCAAAGGGTAACACATACCTATCCTATGCAGGTTTCAACCGTTTGAACTTACCAAACATCATCTCTCATGCCTCCTAGGTCAATTTCATTCATGTGGGGGATTGTTGAAAATTTTATGATAAACACACATTTTGAGAGAATTAATTGGGTATGATTGATTCTATAAAAATGGTAGATAAAGTATATTTGAATTCTCCCCCATGAGAACTTCGAAATGGTATACTCAAACTCACAAAATGATTAATGGGTGAATGAGAAATTGAGTATTAAGGTGAGCCCATTGTGCAGGGAAAATTGTACATCCCACATTGGTTAGGGAAAACTCTTATATGTGGTATATAAGTGATTGTATGATAGTAGCTTATCAACACATGTGACATAGAGGCCCTCTCTCGTGCACATAGGGAGGGGGGGTGCTAATCATAGACCTCGAACCTTCGATTGCACGACTCGTGTATGGGTGCGTCTTACGTACACTAATGCCGCTCCGATTGGACTATGAGAGTACAGTTGACTTTTTGCTACTTTTCTAAGTCAGACGTTTTTTATAAGGAAAGTGTTAACCAAAAATTGTCACTGGGAAGAATTTCCAATCAACAGCTTAGTGATTGAAATCAGGGTAGATCTCAGTCGGAGAGGTATTAAGTAGTTCGATACCTATGGATTTATAATAAAATACGTTTAACACTACAACGAGAGTGAATGAAATAACTTAGTCAAATAGAGTCGTATTTCATACTTTTTATTGATCGTAAATGAATAATGAAAATACAATAAGAATAATATATGGCAATGGTGATGAGGATATGGCTCATATGGCGATGGTGGTGGAGTTATCGTGCATATCGATAAGTAGAAAACGTAAAGTAGGGTTTTGCAATCAAAGTTGCAATCCTTTTTGTGTATGATAGCATGTTGTATATATAGTCCCAAAACGTGCTGAACACTCCTCCAAATTTGGTCTTGTGACCTAGAGATTTTCGGTACGTTTCATGGCGATTGGCGAAATGGCGAAAAGATAGTCGCCTTCCTTCTAGGAATCAAGCGATCCCTTATTTGGTGGAATCTGATAGAGTTGACTCCTCTTTCAAATAGAACTCTCTAGTGGGGGGAAGGAATCAACTACCTTGTTTATCAAAATGATGGTGCTTTACTGTCTTTTTATGTGACTTGATCTTGTCTTGGTATTTACTGTCGGATTTAACTGGTCTAGATGGGATCAGGGTTCATGGGCATCTCGCTTTCTACTTGATTATATTTTGTATACATGTATCGGGGTACAAAAGTATTAGGGTATCGGGATACCAGGTTAGTACGGTAACTTGATATAGGACTTGGTAGTAATAGTTGGTTTCTGTGCCCTTTGGTATGTTGGAGCTCTGAGAAGCACTGATCTTGATCTAGACTGATTGAGGGCGTATTTTGGCTAATTTGTGTGGTGGGGTACCAAGAGGTCCTTCCTTTTATCCGAATTCTTCCCCTGTGTAGATGGAAAATTCTTCTTTGAACCCCTGCCATTTTTGACGGTTAACAGAAAGTATTAATTGTTTTAGATTTTAATTTCTTACTTGATCACTAAGATGTTTTTGATAAGGAAAGTATTAATTGTTTTGGATTTTGATTTCTTACTTGATCACTAAGAAAATATAATTAGGTTTAATTAGGAATAGATCGCTTTGGAGATTATTTTCTAATTAATTTCCTTTATCATTAAAAACGTAATAATCAAGTTATTTCCAAGTCAATCATACTAAACCCTAGTGATTTGGTTTTTCTATAAAACCTTAGTCTACTTTTCACAGAAAACACATTCTGAATATAGAACAGTTGATTCTCCTCTTTTCCTTTCTGTGCTTTGGTGAGTTCGAACCTAATTTGAGTTCGTTAAGAGTGGTTTGTGCTACGCACTTCCACTGTGTAATCGTTGTATCCTTAGAGATAATCGCGTTATACGGCGAAATTGTCTTAAAAACACCGTGTGAAACACAGACCTCGATTCCCTAACCTGATTTCTAATGTGTGTTCTTTGGTGGTTTTTGCTTTCTGTTTTAACCAGGTACAAACCAGATTGTTTTTGAATTTACAAACAACAAAAATGTCATATCGTTATATTCAAAAATTAATTAATATGCTAACATGTGTTAATACAAAAAATGAAGAATGATAGTCAAGATGATGCTGTAATTCTTGGAGATGAAGAATGATAGTCAGGATTATAAGTGTGACAATAAAAAATTGTATTTGTTAATGGTATCTTACTTAACTCATAATTGAAACTTTAATAAAATAAAATAAATAAATCAATACCGTTGGAAAATTTTGTGATAAACACGCATTTTGAGAGCGTTATTTGAGTATAATTGATTCATGAAAAAGTAAGATCAAAGTATATTCGAATTCTTCTCTGTGAGAGAATCAAACTGATATACCCAATCTCACAAAATGATTAATGTGTGAATGAGAAATTAAATCTCAAAGTAAACTCATTGTGCAGGGAAAAATGTGAATCCTACATTAGTTAGGGAAAACACTTATATGCATGTAGTGTATAACTGAATGTGTAATAGTAGCTTATCATATGTGTGAAGCATAGGGGCTCTCTCTCTTGCGCAGGGAGGGGTGCAAATCAAGGACCTCGAACCGTTCAACGGTTGGATGACTTGTGTGTGGGTACTTCCCACGTATAGGAAATTAAGAATAGATCTTTTGGAGATAATTCCTTAATTAATTTATGTGATTATAAAGTATTTTAATATCAATCCTCTTGATTCGGGTTTTCTTTTTGGGTACTTGGGAAGTTTAAACTCGATTTGAGTTTGCTGAAAGTGGTTTGTGCTTTGTACAACCACTGTTGAAAGTGGTTTGTCTTAAGGACACCGTGTGAAACACGGGCCTCGATCTCTAAACTGCTTTCTAATGTGCTATTTACTTGTTTATTATTTTCTGTTTCTTCCAGATTTGAAGTTTCGAACCATAATTGTTTTTTTATTTAAAAACAACAAATACTACTTACATGTCATTTTAATATTTTATTGAATATCATACTACGTGTCTAACATTTATGTAAGGTAGAACTTCGACGGTCGACACAATTTCTTTAAAAATTATTATTGAAACAGGATTCTTTTACTTGTTTAAACTTTTATTACTCGAATAAATATAAGATTTATGATTCATATAGCTGATAAAAAGGAGTACAAAAAATTAATAGATCTAATCAAATTAAAGATGATAATTATGTTTGATAAAAGTTTACGAAGTTTGAACTAGCTTATATCCATGGATGATTTTGGTTGATGTTTGTGGTGGAGATTAAAGTCTCACTAGGGTTGGAGTCAGAAATTCTAGTTTGGAGGGGCTGGTATAAGAAAACAAAAACTTTTCGGGAGGCTAAAGTGAAAAAATTTAAAACTCATTAACAATTTTGTAATTTTATACAAATGAATTTTAATGTTTTTTGAGGGCACTCATCGTATGCATTTATCACCATGTGTGAAAGAGAATGTTATTTGAATTGTGTATTTTAATAAATCTTGACAGTCTTTTGATCCGTTCATCGTCATATTTCAATAATATGTCATTTAAAATAGACACTACTTAATGGATTTAGAATTCATAATTAAAAAAAAAAAAAAAAAAAAAAAAAAAGAAAAAAAAAAGCAATATTGATAATCATCAATTGGGATTATGCCATTTTAGATGAGAGGATCCTTGTTTGGAATTTAAAGCCCGTAATCATCCCATGTCCACAACCCAATTGAACCATCCCAAAATATGGACCCAGCCCGACCCACAAAGTCACAAACCCAAATCAGAACAGAAAAACTAAAAATTAACATGAAAAAAATGAAGTGAAAACCCTAATAAATTTAATTAATTTATTTGTAAAACCCTAAATTTGGAGGATCAAGGATTCAATTTGAAGGAGCCATGAAGCGAGCCCTGTTAAGAAATAACTTTCTCCACGCTCGCAGTTTTCTTGGATCTCCATCGAAATTGAACACAAACCAGCCGAATATTTTATCTGCTCGACTCGCCTCTTTGATTCGGCCCAGACTCAGATTCTACTCTTCCAATTCGACACCAACCCACAATAATAATGGCTCTGTAGAGTTTGATGATGTTAGCAACGAAGGTAAGAATTGAATTCGCTTCCTGTTTAGTAGCTAATAATAAAAAAGTTGATTGCGTTGTAATTGTATTGTTGAACTTGGTGATTATTTGACTTTAAAAAAGAAAATTTAATAGATGTTGGTATTGTTTTGAAGATGTGTTCTTGAAAACTATTATTAACACCATGTTTTGGTGTTAATAATTTGTTCTGAAAATACTTTTAGAAATGGTGAAAAATTGATATTGAATTTTTGGAAGAATTGATGTTGAATTGGTATTGGAAATGGAAACAGAGCTAAAAAAGAGAATAGACAAGTACTTGGAGGGTGATGAAGAGGCAATACCATCAATCTTTGAAGCCATTTTGAGCAGGAAGTTAGCAGGAAAGCATGATGAGAGTGACGATGAGTTACTGGAAGAGATCAGACACAAAGCTAATAAACATCAAGATCAAGACATTGATTCTGAGGAAGACTGATCATCATTTCTTTTATTACATTGTGTTGATGATTTGATGCACCAAAACATGTTTGTTTTGTAGTTTTTGATTTTGATTCATACTCATCCTTGTTTCTTAGTTTGAAAGTTGTGATGTGATGATGCTATGTAAAATACAACATCCAAGTTGAATTTTATGTTTCAACATGAGTGAATTTGGATACCAGGCCTTGTTTTGTTTACCATTGCACTTATTACTAATGGACTCTTTGACTAAAGACCGAACAGGTCCTGAATTATAATGAAAATTGAATAGTAACCAAAACTTGAATCTGAAAATGACATGTTTGTTTTTATTTTTATCACCTCCAGATAGAATGTTAATTTGCATATTTTTTTATATATAAAATAGTTTAAGAACAAGTAATTTGACACTTATATCCTTATTATTATTAATTATTATTTATTTCCATTATATATGATACAAATAACTAAATAAAAATAATTTAACAAATCTTAAACCATTTTTATCTAATAATGATAAGATATTATTCATGATTATGATGTAATAAGGATTTAGATTTTTTTAAAAAAAAAAAAATTTGAATTAAAGGCTCAACGATAGTGTTGAAAGTGATAATACGATTAATGTTTTTTTTTTTTTTTTTTTTTTGAGATATTTATCGTAAGTAATAGATTAAAAGAAATAAATTTATTTAACATAAAATTATGATAAAATTAGAAATATGTTATCTTTGGTAAGATAATCTTAGAAGAAAATATATTAAATGCAATTTTATGATTTATAATTAAATTAAAAATCGGGATTTTTTATTTTTTATTTTAAGTTAAGTTGTTTGACTGTTAAAAAAAAGAAATAAAAAAAAAAAAAAAACTTAATAATCTCTACTCAAAGTTCAAACTTACTGAGTTTTAAGTGTAAAAAACCAACGGCCCCTTAGTGTTGCTTAATGCTGAATGGGTCTGAACCAAGCCTATTGAATGATTTTTAATCTTTACATAACTTAACAAAATTATCTCTCTCTCTCTTTTTTTTTTTTTTCTTTTTTTTTTTTTTTTCTAGTGTGAAATAATATATTTTAAATTCTCAAAAACTAAGGTAATTCCCAAAATTTGGGATAAAACTGTCACTTCAATTTTAATCAATGTGACGTCCTTTAAATAATGGCGTAATAGTTAAAAGTCATTTGATAAATTATATGGATATAAAATTTATTTTGACAATACCATTTAGAAAAAAACAACATTGAAAATTCTATAGTCTTTATCAAAAACTAGGTTTGGAGGCACATGCCTTCCTAAATAAATAGGGCAATAAAATACCATAACTTTCTCTAATATCTCAAACCAAACCATTTTCACATCAACAGTAAATATAAATCGTTAAAATGAAAAAAAAGGTGACTTCAAAAAAATGAAAACAAATGGTGCAAACCATTAAAACTCATGTACACTCTACATAGTATATAACTTGCCCATCAAATTTGTGCTTTATATGGTTTACACAATTTCCCTTTTACAATCACTTATAAGAAAAAAACTGTCACAGACTCACGAGTAACAATTAACAAAAAATGCTTCAGCTTTACAATCACTCATCATTTTTACCCTTAGATGCCAGAGCTTCAACTTTGAGTGGCTTCATAGTTTTCTTCTGTAGCTCTAAGACCTACTTTATTATTCTTCAAATAGGTTTTCACCATCTCCAAACTACATTGTTTTCAAAATAAATCCATTGATTAGAAAATAAAATGAGACAAACATACTCAAGGATGAGCATGTTTTCAAAATAAATCCATTGATTAGAAAATAAAATGAGACAAACATACTCAAGGATGAGCATCAATCACAGTCAAGAATACATGGTCCATTTAGCCAGCAAAGACAACAATTAATCAGCATAATGCAAAATATACTTGTTTACCAACAAGGAAACTGAAAATCAATCAATAAATTAATTTCATAATTCTATTTAATTTCAAGATAATTTGGATTTCTTAGGTCAATTCATACCCTTACAGACCATACTCACCCCCTTAGAAAAATGAAATAAAAACAACAATTAACTCTTCACTTGTTCAATAAAACAGTTAAAATATTAAATATAAACAAAAAGTTCTTCACACACATCATGTGTACTAACCCTTTTTGGTCCAACTGTTATCAGCCCACTTGATCCCTTTCTTGATGAAGCCAAAGCATTAACAAGAGTACCTTCTCAAGAGTACCTTCTGTTATAGCAACAAAATACACCTTTGATGGGAAATTGCAGAATATGATATCCATCCAAGTTCAAAACAAGGTGGAAAGAATAAAACTACATGCCAAATAACTAATTACTTCTAAACTATTACATACTCTTCTAAAATTAAAGAATTAATTACTTCTAAACTACTACATACTCTTCTAAAATTAAAGAATTGGGCACTAAACATACTTTAATAGTACATAAGTAACACTCTGAAAATCTATTATCTACTAATAAAAGCATTTTTTTTAGATAGATTCACCTCAATCACAATCTAAAAAAGTAGCCAAATCATGTAAGTGCAAAAGGGTAGGAAACAATAACTTACAAGAAGTACAAAACCATTAATTTTCACAGGAGGACTCAAAACCATTAAATGCTGCTGTTGACCTATGGCATAGGTAGCCATGAGCACTAAAACCGAAGACAAATGAAGCATAAATAACTTAAAGACATGCCCTTTCATTAGAAATAAAAATTAGAACTATTATAATATCCATGTATCAAAGCATGTTTTTACCGTATAATCGTTGTCAATACAATAGAGTCAAGAATCAATTTACATTGTTTTGGGGCTACTAAAATAGCATACTGCAATTTGTCCACCCGATTTTCTAAGATTGAAGGAGAATGTTCTGTCAGCAAAAGTGTTACCCAACTCCTAAAACAATGAATAGAGAAATGATATCAAAAAGCAATGGAAAAAAATAAAATAAAATTGGTGAATAGTATTTTCTAGACTTTAATTGCGAGAATATACAAATATACATTTAAGAGTCAAGACATACTGTGCAGGATCAAATAAGTGATAACAAGTAACAACCAAAGACCTTAAAAGATATGGGCTATTTTTAGATACAACACTGCATTTTCAATACTTATCAAAAGATGCAAAAACATGCCATTGTGTATAGTAATGTAAAAGCAGCTTTGGATCTTCCAGAACCACAAAATCTAATCGTGAGCGACCAATCCTCTGTATGCACCCTTCTATTAAACCACATTTCCCATTGAAAAGCTTTACCTTGTCTGCCATTATTTGAAAAATAGTAAATATTTTCATTACAGTAAGCTAGCTATGAGTGTTTGCCAGAGCTACTAAAATAGGAAATACTACATTATAGTGAAATTCATTTATTTATTTTTTGAACAAGTTTTATTGCTAAAGCAAAGACAAAAAGTAAGCAAGCAAGCAACAAGGAAGCAGACAAAGAGGAAACGCCCAAAACAGAACCAAGAAGCTGCCTAGAAACAAAAAACAATATTGTGAAATTCATATAAACACCCATTTCCAACTTGCTCAAAACTTGAATCCTTGTTTTCATTTTCAAAACCCTCACAACAACCATTAGAGTATAAAAAGAGCACAATCATCAGATACACAAGACAAAGATATTCGTTTGTTTTCTAGATGCACAAGATAAAGAGGTATTCATTTCTATGCACGCTATGTAGGAAGTCTAAATTTTAGTTTTGGATTTTACATCGATTTCAAATCGATAATTGAATGTGTAACATATTACATGCTTGCCAAATCCGCAGACTTTTTTTTTTTTTTCCAGATATACTGAGGTACTTCCTAAAAAATACTGCAATTTCTTAAAATTCTATAAATTCAAAGTTAATCATTTAGAGATAACAACTTTGAGTCAGTAATTGTATTTCACAATTGTTAGCAATTACTTAACCAAAAAGTAAAAAGTTTAATGTATTAGGAAAATGACCAATAATAATATTTAAGAACTATAACACCCTCCCATGTGCAAGACCAACGGACTTTTAGGCGGCCTAAGCCCAAATGTAGATTCAAACCTAGGACAAAGTCATAAACAAACACAAATTCAATTATATGAGGGGACTCAAACCTAATACTCCTCGTTAAACTTACTCTGATACTATGTAACTATGTTTGTAACAACTGAACCCAAAAACTAAAGCTATTAAGAAGGTCTAATGTGGTATTTAAGCACTAACAATAATCAACATGATAGAAAAAAGTAATGAACTTACATCTATGTAAGGGACGTCAAGTTTGCAAGCTCAGGAAAGGCATGATTTGATCCACTTAGGTCACTAATCCTCCTATATATAACAATGCATTCTCAATTGATCCTTTCAGAAAATGTCATCGTTGTGTATAATTCTATTTATGCAACAGAACAGTTGAGATATATTCACTTACAATTGTTCTAGTTTTTTTCAGAACAGAGATGGATGATGGAATGGGTCCTTTCAGTCCACTTCCTTGAATTTTTCTGCATTAACTCTGACAAACCAATCAAGAAAATTCAACCGCTAGAATACAAGTTGAAAAACCGTAAGAAAGTATAGGATCTTACAGTCTCCTGAGTCCTTTCCAGTTTTGAATAAAATCTGGAATCCTCCCATTGAAGTTGTTGTCATTAATCCTACTGCATCACACAGCAAGAACAAAACACAATATAAACTTCTGCCAAAATTCATACGAAATCTTAAAATAATTTTAACAAAAGCTTACAATTGTGTTAAATTTTTCAGCTTGGCGAATTCTATTGGATGATAGGCTCCTGCAATTAAAAATTAATTAATACTTCAACGAATTCACTGCTTGTAGGTGAAAAAAAAAACATAAAGAAGCTTTGTAAATGCCTTACAGTTGTTGCAAGTTAATTAATTTCCCAAGCTGTGCAACCATCAATAAACAATTTTGGCACCCAAAAAAAAATCTTGTATCCACCTTTACAGCAGGCATAAGAAAACAAAAATCAGCCATAACACAAAATCATTTTTACACTATTAATACTCAATCCCATAGTTAATTTAGAAATAAATAAAAATTACTTATTCAAAAATGATCACCACTACGATTCTCTAGTATAATCAAAATTGAAAACAATTTAAAAGACTTTGTGTGAAAAGAACTTACACTCATTTCTGGAGATAAAAGAAACTGAGTAGCAAGTCGACGGTCCAGTGTGAGAGGACCAGAACCCACCGCCTATAAACCCTCCTGACTCTTCCCCTGCTTTTCCAGGTCTTGCTCACAACCGTGACCCCAATTCGAGCTCTCATTCTGCATTTGAAATAAAACAAAAAAGAAACCTTAGAAATCATTTCTCTCTACCACCAACAATTTCAATTTTACCTTATTTGAAACCATATTTGTATAATTCCAAAGAGACTGAGCTAACAAATCAATTGAAAGCACACTAATTTATTATAAAAAGCAATCAATTCCAATAAAAAAAGAAGAAGAGAAATTCTGTACCTGATGAACACCTGGCAGACAAGCAAAGGACCATATCTCAGTAAAATCTATACACTAAAATTCTACACAGAGAACAGAATTAGGGAAGAAATGAGAGAACCAAACTTCGAGTATGACAGATGCGAAGTCTCTGGCTAAAATGGGAAGAAGAAAGAAATAAATGGGAGCGAAGCAAGAAACGAAGGAAGTTGTATTCAATTAGGATTTTAAAAGACTTTTAATGACTTATTTGAAATTAAAAAGTTTATGTGTATTCAAAGTGGACTTTTAACGACTCTATAAAAGTCTTGAGGTATTCAATACAGAATTTTATAGACTTTAAAAAAGTCTTTAGAAGTCATGTGGTATTCAATCAAGACTTTTTAACGGTCTATGAAAGTTATGAGGTATTCAAAATCTCAATGACTTTTAATGACTTTAAAATATCAATGATTTTTAATGACTTTTAATAATTTTTAGTTATAACAAATCTCACAATTTGTTTTCCATTCTTACCAAAGACTTTGAATGAATTTAAAAAAAAAAAAAAAAAAAAATTTCACTTTAGAAGAAAAACATAAAACTCTTTGAAAAACATCAATCACCGAACATATGTTTTATTTCCAAATAAAAACATACTTATTCTTACTAAATTTCATACATAAAATAAAACAAATAACTTTTAAAATGAATAAACATTATTAAAAAAAAAATACAAACATTAACAAATTATTACAAAAAAAAAAAAAAAAAAAAAAAAAACTAAAAAAATAAGCCAATTAAGGACAAGATATTTTATTTTTTTTATCTATATTTTCAAGTCTTTTAAGTGGTGGAATGATCTTCTTCAATTTGCCTATCTACCATTTTACAGATGTCCAAAAAGAGAGATAGCTAGTTTCTTTTTCAACTCTGCTTGTTGTGTTTGGAGTAAAATCAATGTGGTTTTTGAATTGTTAATTACAATGATTATTTTTTTTTTTACTATTTTTCAAAGCAGTTAATTTTGTTTTTCAGTTGTTAATTGATTGTATTTATTTATTAACAGAGTTTGGTGTTGTAACTACTATTTAATATGTTTAAAGTGCATCAAATTTTATGAAGACAGTCCATATAGTAATATGTCTTTAGAATTTTCTTTGTTTGCACTACTTGACAGTGTATGATTTTTAAGAGAAGGCTATTGCCTTTTTATTTTTATTTTTTTATTATTTTTTTTTTGAGCTCCACCAAAATTACTATTTTGAATCATACCAAAATCTAGTATGAATTTGTTGATTAAAAAGCTGTCAACAGTTTGTTATCTTAGGAATGTATGCTCCTTAGTACAACAAAGTAAATATTATTTTTAGATGTCAAAAAGTCTTTGAAAGTCCATCGATTGTCTTTGAAAGTCGATCAATGTCTTTGAAAATCTTTAAAATGAATGTATATAAAAGTCTATGAAAGTCTTTCATACTTTTATAAAGTCTATAAAAGTCATTAAAAATCCTTAAAGTCTACAAAAGTCATTTACTTAAAAAAAGTCTTGAAAAGTCATTTGAAATCCTAATTGAATACACCCTCAGAAGAGTCAGGGAAAAAGAAACTAGAGTGACGTTTTTTTTTATTTAAACAGTGAATTGAGAGATGTGGCCGAGGCCCGAGAGATAAAAATCATAGAATCTTATTTATTTATTTTTTTTGTTTTAAAAATGGTTAATTACAAGTAAAATTTCTAAATTGTCCTCGATCATACAATGTGAAAGACATTTATACCATCATTTGTACATTGTTTAATAAAAATTTCATGTGATTTTAGAAAGGATATAATTGTAATAGTACTATACTAATAACTGTATATAAACTAAAAAAATGAACCGTATAATTATTGAAAGTAGGAAATAATGAAAAGAACAAGGATATATAAGTCTTTTATAATTTAAAAAAAAAATTACAACTAAATAGGAGGGTTAAAAATATGGCTCAACTGTCATTTTTTATATAGAGTGTATAGATAAAAATTTCTTCCAAAATCATATTTTGCAAATCCTTTTTTTTTTTTTTTTTCTAAATATTAAACACAATTTGTGTTATAATGATAATAATAGGATTAACCACGAGGTGATTGCCTTGGTGGTCCAAGGCTTGTGATGAAAATCTCAAGTCCTTGGTTCTACTCTTGGCAATTACATTGTGGCCAGCTATCAGGGCGCTAGCTCAGCCGGTGGAAGGATGGGCACGGGGCACGGATAACTCCCAGGTTAATAATTCGAATCCTATCCAGACGAAGACGAGTTCTAATTTACCCGTTTGTATCTTTATGTAGCCGGGGGTGTGAGCTGAGGTTTCCTATATATCCTATTCCATAACATCTAACAAATAGACCGTCAAAACCAACAAATTGGCTATGGGTGTGTCACGCAGTTGGGGAGGAGTCCTCAATACCAAATAATAATAATAATAGGATTAATATTGACAAATATTGATCAAACTCTTATTTTATTTTCTAGTATTAAAATCATAATTGTACCAAAAGTAATGATATAAGGAAAAAAAAAAGAGACAAGTTCATTTCTAACCATTTAGAACATCGAGTAATCGTTTATAACCTACTTTCAAATTTTAATTGTTTATAGCCTACTTTTTGTGCTATTACCGCAATGCCCCTATATAAAAGCCCCCATCTAAAAAAAAACCTTCTCTCCACTCTTCTTCTCTTCCACGACCTCCATTCTTCTCCTCTTTCTCCTTTCTCTTCTTCTTCCATTTTTAACTTCAAAAAAACTTTGATTCCGACTTGTACAAAATCAATTGGAATGGAAGTTTTATTTCGACTTTGATTCCGACTTTGATTCCGACTCTTCCGATTTGAGGGAGATTGCTTAGGGAAGTTTTTGAGAAAATCAATAGGAATAGCTCTTGAAGTGGTTAATGTGTGTAAAATCTTTAAGTTTTTGCATTATTTTTTATAATTATAGTTTATATAAACATGGGTTTTGTGTTATTGTAAAAAATTGGGTTGGATTTGGTAAGATCCATGAATTTTTCACGGAATCGGAAATTTCCAGAAGGTTTCACGTTTTTGTGAAAAAAACCAAAGGTTTCACGTTTTAATGAAAAAAACCAAAGGTTTCACGTTTTTGTGAAAAAAACCAAAGGTTTCACGAAATGTTGAAAAAACCCAAAGGTTTCACGTTTTCAAAAACGTGAAACCTTTGGGTTTTTTCAACATTTCGTGAAACCTTTGGTTTTTTTCACAAAAACGTGAAACCTTTGGTTTTTTTCATTAAAACGTGAAACCTTTGGTTTTTTTCACAAAAACGTGAAACCTTCTGGAAATTTCCGATTCCGTGAAAAATTCATGGATCTTACCAAATCCAACCCAATTTTTTACAATAACACAACCAGAACCAAGTTTACTTGATGATCTTAGTTTCCAGGACAAAATATTTTGTAAAAGTCAAAATCAAAGCTTCGTTGAATTTGAAAATGAAGGAAGAAGAAGAGAAAGAAGGAAAGAGGAGAAGAACATGTCTCCTGGAAGAGAAGATAAATAAAAGAAAAAAAAATTAAAAATTTTAAAAAATTATGTTAGTGGGGGTATTTGTGTAATTTTGGCTAGAAATTGAAAGAATTTATTACAAAATGGTTATAAACAATTAAATTATGAAACAAGGCTAAAAACAATTTTCCAATAATTTATTTGGCTATAAACAGCAATTTTCACAAAAAAAAAATGTTAAGGCGAGCCAAACAGACCGTTAAAATGCAAATAAAATTGAGAAAAACCCAGTAACCTAAAAACCCTAACAAGTAAAGTGTAAGTTAACAATGAGACGATTTCTGCTTCGAAATGCCAATCTCTACGCTCGCAATCTCCTTCTGTCTCCTCCGAAACACATTTTAAACCCTAATTCACCACTCGTTCCACTCGCTGTTTTGACTCGGTCCCCACTCAGGTTCTTCTCCTCCGACTCGAACGACTCCTCCTCCTCCAATGACCAGAACTCCAACCCGGCTGCTGAATCTGTTGTGGCGGTGCAAACCCAGAAGAATGATGTCTCTATCGAGGTCGACGACGTCAGTAACAAAGGTAACGTGTTTTGGGTGTGCTTAAAATGTTGTGTTTGTTTGGTGGGAAAGTTTTGGGTTTTTGTTTGTTTTGGTTTGGATGGTGGTCTTTGTATGTTTTGGGTTTTGTGAAAAAAGATGAAAACATAGATTGAATTTGATCATTTGAGGTTTATGGATCTGAACTTTTTGTATTTTTGGTATGGGTGAATTTGGGATTTATATGAGTTTTTGTTTGATTAAAGGTTTTTTCTCTTCTGTGATTTATATGGAGTATTTGGAGTTCAATGATGTTTATAGTCTTGGGGTTTCTGGGTATGATTGATTATAATGTTGGAAGAGTTATGCAGAATCTCTCGGTTGAAGTTTATGTTATTTGATCGGTTAGTTGTTTGGTCTCAGAGCTGAAGACACAGATAGAGAAGTATTTCAAAGGCGATGAAGAGGTACTTCCATCGATTCTTGAAGCGATATTGCAGAGGAAGTTGAAGGGCAAGCACGAGGAGACGGATGATGAGTTGGTTGAAGAACTGCGGATGAAGCCGCTGGATGATGTCAAGGATGAAGAGTTTGAATCCGATTTTGAGGAGTTGTATGAGACTGATCAGGAGACTGAAAATCTGTATAATGCAAAGGAAGATATTGTGAAGAAAATGGCGCAGGATGAATACTTCAACATGGATGACAAGAAGTGGGATGAGATGATCAGTGAGGCCGTTCAAGATGGGCATCTAAAGGACACAAGAGAGTGCGAGCAAATTCTTGAGGATATGCTTAGCTGGGAAAAGCTCCTCCCAGGTATTTATTTTTCTATAGCTTTCTCATTTGTAATGTCATAATAATTAATATCATATGATTTTCGCTGGTTCTCTACTAAAATTAGTTTATTTCATTTCTCAACAATTTTTGGCTGTAGTTTTAAATCAGAAAACACAATTTTTTTTTTAGTGTTTCGTAGACTGGAACTATGAATTTTGATGATTTTCTTATGTTCAAGTTTTATTCAAAATTTTCTGAGAGCCTTGTTCTATGATAAGAGTTGATGTATTTTATTATGTTACTGTGGATAACCTGCTTGATTTATTCATAACTGCCAGTACGACTTGGTGATGTGTTTGCCGGTAGACTAGGCATTGGCTTGCTGGTCAACTAGGTCTAGTTGAATGTATCCTTTAGTGCATGTAGGTGTATTTTTTAAGTATCTTGCACTATATACTTGCATGTTAAATTTTGCTGGGATGGTTGGTATTTTAGTGACCTTACAATCAATAAAATCCCTGTGCAAAAAGTCTAGAAGATGCAAGTATTTAGTAATTAACAATTGGTAAGTTGGTAGAAAGATTTTTGATGCCAATATTGGATGATGTATGTTGTAGAGTCGATGCATTATTAATGGCTGGCGTTTTGTTATTTAAATGGGTAGCTTAAGTTTATCAGAGAAAACAATGAAATTTATAGTGCCGGGAAAGTAATTTGTATTTTTCACATTTAATGATTGTCCTTAATTTTTTTTAGGCATCTAAGAATTGGAGGTGTTAGAAAAAATCGTTTTGAGTAATGGAAGTAATCTTGACCGTGTTACATTGGAAAAAGTTAGTTTGATGGTAACATTATGAGTCATGAAGCAGATCTTGACTTTATTTGACTAAAAGAAATGGGTCGAGTGAATGTAGAGCAATTGTATTATCATCTAAGAATTGAAGGTGTTAGAAATTAGAAAAAATCGTTTTGAGTAATGGAAGTAATCATGACTGTGTTACATTGGAAAAAGTTAGTTTGATGGGAACATTATGAGTCATGAAGCAGACCTTAACTGTATTCGACTGAAAGAAATGGGTCAAGTGAAATGTTGAGCAATTGTATCATCATCAGAGTATTCTGACTCAGCACAACTATGGTTCGGTGTCATTATAATCAATGTGGTTTTGCTAATATTGATGCTGGGTGAAGCTAATGTGGAGGAGATTTACATAATAAGTTATAATATTCTGGTATAAAAGGAAAGCTACGTGTTGTAGATGTAATTGTTCTTAATTATTTTTGAGTCCATTCACGAAAACTGAAAATGATGCCAGTTATAGATGTAATGGTTCTCAATTATTTTTGAGTCCATTCATATATGTGAAAACTGAAAACGATGCCTGTTATGAAATCCTTTTTTCTGAACCTAGAGATTTTCAGGCTAATGGATTTTCCAGCTTTGCTATGTCATTTTTTCCAACAATTTTTCTACTATTATTTTCTTACTTCTATTGATTATATTTATTATAATGGTAAGAACTTTAGTGGGTCACTACTAAGCATTTTTTTTTTTTTAATGAAATTTTCTTATTTTCCAGCTATTCAAGTGTCTATGATAGTTGCATAATTGGGTTTTTGACAACAACCAATTGTCTTATTAGATGATATCAAGAAAAAGGTGGAGCATAAGTTCAACGAGCTGGGGGATATGTGTGAAAGAGATGAGCTTGAACCTGAACAAGCATACGAGCTATTTAAAAAGTTTGAGGATGAGGTAGTCGCTGAACATTTGAAAAATACAGAAGCAGATGCACCACAATTTGATTTGTCTACTGTCCCTGAGAATAAAAAAGACGTTGATGACCCACCAGGGGAGGGGCCGATCCTTAGGTGGCAAACACGGTTAGTCTTGACCCCTGGTGGTGATGCATGGCATCCCAAAAACAGAAAAGTAAAAATGTCTATTACTGTGAAAGAGCTTGGGCTTTCAAAATATCAATTCCGTCGGCTAAGAGAACTGGTTGGAAAAAGGTATCATCCAGGGAAAGATGAGCTTACTATCATAAGTGAGAGGTAAAGTCATGGATTTATTATTTTGTTATAACAATTTCTATCCAAAAGTCTATACTGACCAAGGTGATTTTTTGAAAGCCCAGTTATGTAAACACTTCTTATGACTGAAATGCAACATCTTGGTCACCTTTAAATCTCAGCAAAATCAGATGGCATTTTCTTTTAGTTGTGAAATTTAATCATGAGTCACTATACTGTGTTATAATTAGCAGCTAAAAGTGTTTGTAAGAATAATGACATGACAATATTCTTTTTCAGGTTTGAACATAGAGAAGAAAACAGAAAAGATTGCCTTCGGACTCTCTATTCCCTTATTGAGGAATCTGAAAAAGCAAATGAGATGGTGGACGACGCTCGAGCTTCATATGTCAAGGACAGACTCAGAGCCAATCCAGCATTCATGGAAAGGTTGCGTGCCAAAACAACAAGATTGCAAGGATGTAACTCTGTCCATGGATGAGATTTTGAATACTAACCACTGGCTTGTGGAGCAATAAACTTCCAGGTTGAGAACATCATCAATTTCTGGTATTAATTTTGCAGCAGTTTCTGTTCATGCGAGTTTAGGGCCAAAACCTAATTTCATATATTATACAGGCATCGATATGTAATGTTATTTGCTGATCAAGCTTAAATTGCTTTCTTGTCAATGATTTATCACCGGGACACATTTCTTTCTTGTCAAGATTAGTGTAGTTTATGGTGAAGTATGAAGCATTCTGATTTGTTTCTAAAGATGAAAGATACTCGGATGTATATTATTTGATTGTATCAATTCAAAAGAGTCCCCATTTTTGTTGGAGTGCTAATATAGATAACTCACCAGTAGTTCTAGGCCTTTCGTGTTTTAAAAGTAGGGAGGTGCGGGATTTGACCTGTTAGAGATGGTTGTATTAGGATGGAAGGGATGTCCTTGTGGCATTTTATGAAAGCTTGCCCGGAAAAAAAAGAACAGAAAAGAAGGAAAAAGAAAAGCAGAAAATTCCAGTAAGCTACCTGATTCCTTACATGCCAGGTTTGGAAAATAGATAAAGACTTCTCACAAGGGGGGTTTTTGTTAAATTTTTTTAAGATTTCTCGGGAGATTGTTGATAGTTCTCACAACCTTAAGTGAGGTTTCTGATGAATTTGAAACACAATGGTGTCTTTATATTTTAATCAAACTTGGAGGGAGAGTAATAAAATTTTCCTTACTCCAAATTTCCAAATAAGATGAGTTGAATATCACACGGGAAAATATGGTGGTACTGAAAACCAATAGTGGACTAAATTCTTAAGGAATCAAAACATGTGAAAAGCATTAAAGATTTATTCCACAACTTGGGTCACAAGTTGTTTAAAAGAAGCTACAAAAAGAAAGGAAAAGAAGAAGCAGCTACTTGTTGAGTTTTACAAAAGCAAACCCTCAAAGTTTCTTCTACAATGATGCAGTTCTGCTGTGGCACCAGTCAATAATGGAAAACAGATCTCTCCTTGAAGACCAAGTAAAGGTCAAATGCCTGGATGGTTATGGCAGAAACATGAAAGGAAGAAGACCTGTTTCTTGTTCCAAATGCTATGAAAAAGTTGCAGAGTTTGCTTGTAGTGCTTGTTTGCTCTGTGTTTCTTGCCCTCTTTCAATTGTCTGGTGTTGCATAATGCTACCTTGCAAGCTTGCATACAGAGCTGCTCGTTGTGTGACTCACCAGACTTGTTGTGGATCGGAGAAAAGGGTGTTTGGTGTGTATTCATCGTTTTCTGACATTGATTCTTCTGATAGTCTGCCAGCTAAATCGCATCCCTGCTTGAAGGAATCAAATGCTTCGAAGAGGAGGATAGCACAAAAGTAGCCTAAATAGCTGCAATGCCAAGCAAGCTTGTCTTCGATCAGTAGCCGTGTAGGCCATATTCAGAATTGAATTGGATTATTTGAGTTGATAGTTGGTTTTAATTTTTGATAATATCTATAGATTATATATTATTTCTCCTCTTAACAATGAGCTAATGGTTTCGATTTCTGCAAGTTTTGCATATTCTTTCTCTTTGTTTTCTTCTTTTACTCAAATTCTTGCACATCTACTACTGTACAGCCAAACCATTCACAAAGTAAGAAGAGGAAGAAAATTAAAGGAGAGATTCCTTGTTTAACTGCCAATATTCCCAAAAGAGAATTAATATTTATGTAATAGAGGAAAATCATTTATTTATATAATTTAATGAAACTAAATAAAAATGAAACAGCTATTCTAAAAGAATAAAATAATTGATTTGTCAAGAATGGGATTCGAACCCATGCCCTTTCGGACCAGTACCTGAAACTGGCGCCTTAGACCAACTCGGCCATCTTGACATTATCGAACATCTAACCATGCATTAATATAAGTAAACATAAGTAATAAATTACAATTATATTCAAGAGACGTTAAAAAGTTCCAAGAAAATAACCGAAACGCCTCTGGCTTCTACTTTGTATGCAAATTATCTTATTTTTTAGAAAATAAATTTACATAAGTTTCCAACTTTGGAAATATATGCACTTCACAATGGATGATCATCAAATTAATATGTTGATTTAATTGCATGTATTTATATTTTAATTTCATTAAAAAAAGTATACATATTTTAAATTTGGGGCATGATCCATGACCCCATTTTTTTTACACAAGATTTTATACAATTTCTTGTCTATTAGATATTAGTTGTTTGGATAGACAAGATTCAATAATTTTTAATCTCTTTTCTCTTTCTTCATTTAACATTTATATTTTCTCTCCCCCATTTATTCAATTCTCTCTCCTAAATTTTATTATTTTATCCCAATCTTTCTCCTCTTTTTATTTCTCTCTTTCAACTTTTTTTTTCCTTATTTCTTTTCACTCTTTTTTATTTCTTTTTATTTCTCTCTTTCTATACAGTTCTTATTTCTTTTTTCCCCTCCTATTACTTTGACGTAAAACTAAAAATTTTATTGATACATCACTGGTTGGGTTTTCACTCTCCTCTTCTAATTTTTGTTTTTGTTTTTGTTTTTTTTTTTAAAAAAAACTTTTTTGCTTTATCTTTTCATGCACTCTTATTATGTGATTTTTCAAAATTGACAAACAGTATTATTTTCACTAATATTCGGTATGACAGTTTACAAACAATTTTTGTTTTAAATAGGTTAAAAAACAATTAGATGCAATAATTTTGGTATAAATTTAGAAAGAGAAAACTTAATATGTCCATGATTTACAATAGAAATCATATCAAAGAAGTAAAAATATGCAGTTCAATAAATTTTCATTACTAGTTGAATGTAGTACATAATCATAAATTTTAATTGATTTTTTTTTTCCTGGTAATTAACTTTTTTTTTTCCTGACTTTTGAAAGTATATAAAAGAAATGCTAATAATTTATTACAATTTTTTTGTTTTGATATTGGTAAAATAAAAATGTGAAAAGACAAAGAGATAAAAAAAATTAAAAGAGAGAAAAAAGACTAAAAGAAAAAACGTTGAAAAGGAAAAAAAAGAGAGATATAATAGGGGAGAGAAAAAACAAATATTAAATGAAGAAAGAGAAAGAAAGATTAAATATCATTGAATCTTGTCCATCAAAACAACTAAAATCCAATAAATAATAAATTGTGTAAAATATTGTGTCAAAAAATGTCCCTTTAAATTTTAATGTATGCATTACTCTTAATAAATTAAAGGCTATAGAAAAAAGGAATTCTGTTGTAATAAAATTAATAAAAGAATAGATAACAAAATAAATAAAATAGAAATAGAAGAAGAGATGAGACAATGCATAACAAAGTGAGAGAGACGAGATATAAGAGAATAAAAGGAGAGTTTTTTCTTCTTATTGATGTATTCTGTAAAAGCATCAGCCAAGACAACAATATAAAGCCTATTTATAGGCAAAAGCATAAAATAAAATGAAGACACATGTGCGTGTCACAAAAATGAACCCACACCATTCTTTGGTACATGCATTGTGACAGGTGGAAATCCACCATTATACAACAAATCCATAAATATAGAGTTCCACGTCTGTGTAATTGGCCATTAGTTGGATTGAAATTTAATAATATACAAAAAAAAATTAGTGGATTTTGTACTACAATGATAATATAAGTCTTATATATATAGATTTTCTTTTGTCAGTTCGTTTTAATAATAAATATATTAGGACGAAGAATGTGGACTACTAAATTTACATATTTTGACTCAAAGTGTATGCACTTATCAAAACTTGATATATTTATTGTCAAGACGGACTAATAATAGAAAGACTGTATATATATAATAGGGCAAGATCCATGGCCCAATTTTTTTTTCACAAATTTTATACACTTTTGTGTTCACTAGATCCTAATTATTTCAATGGTCAAGAGTTAATGTTACTAATCTTCTCTCTTCCTTTACAATTAATATTTTTATCTCATTTCCTCTCTCCTCTCTCCTCAAATTTATAATTCTCTTTCATCATTAATTTTAATCTTTTCTCCTTACTAATTTTATTTTTTCCTTTTACCTTTCACCTTAATTTTTTTTTGTTTTTTGTTTTTTTTTTTGTTTTTTGTTTTTGTTTTTTTGTTTTTTTTGTTTTCTCTCTCTTTGTATGAGTTATGACTGTATCCCCCTACTCCTCACACACGTGATCTTCCTTCTTTTTTTCCCTTCTTTTTTTCTCATTCGTTCTCCTCCATCAAAACAAATATTTTCTCCATAATCATGAATCATTATGCCCCTCAATAACAAATATATATTTATTTTGCACACAACTAATAAAACAAGTTTAAAAACATGTTATCAGAAATTTGAGGACTTTTCATAGGAATTTTTTTTAATGTTTTCCAATAATCAGTAAGAAGACTTTGAAATTGTTGGATAAGATAAATGATGTAATTTTCATGATTCATTGCACCAAGGCATATTCACAAAACATAGTCATAAACCAACTATTGGAATATCAAAAATCTTTGCTAGATTTTTTTTTGTCAAGTTTGCTAAACTTCGTGTTCTTCATGCCTATCTGGTAGAGAAGAAGAAATCAAGAAAACAAAAGAGAATGGAAAGCAACTGAGAAAAAATGATATGAAATATGTCAGGAATAAATGAAGAGAGGGAGGGGAGTAAAGGAAATAAAAGATATTAATAGAGGAAAGAAATCATTAATTAGAAAGGGACACGTGTTAAAATCAAGATCAATCAAGTATATTAGATCTCACGGTTTTAAAATTATGTCAAAAGTTGTGTAAAAAAATGGGATCCTGTCCCATATATGCTAGCATATAGTATTAAAGTGAAGATGATGGAAAATAGCACTATTTTTATGTTGAATTTTGATCAAAATCCTTATATAATATACTTGACCGGAAAGATAAGTCAAATGGTTATTAATTGAAGCATCTCTGTATTGCTTCCATAATTTAATGGAATCTATTTCTCCATGACAAGAAAGGCATATTCACTTCACAATAATTGAAGAAAAGTTGGGCTTCACAATGACAGTAGATATGCATCAAACATTAAAATGGTCTCTCTTAAATCTTAATTGATATAATTAAAACCAAAATTGTACATTTACATTCATAATTATGATAGTTGTCAAATGTTTCTATGACACGTAAATTGATATTATAAACTCTTAATTTAATTAGCTAAATACCATAAGAAAGCAAGCTCAATTTTGATGAAATTCTAAGTAATTAACATCAAAGTTTTTGTTGTTTGTGTGTGTACATGAAAAGTGGTAAGATATATGGAAGTTATGCACCACAACCTCCACCGCAGCCTACACCACAACCCGCCCCGCATCCTCCACCGTAATAGACGTTGGAGTCGGCCGAAGAAGTTTTGTCTTTGGATGCACCTCCTGCGCAAGAAAAGATTATGGTGGAGATGAGAGAAAGAGTGAGCAAAGCAACCCACAAGACCACACAAACACCACCAAAGCCATCTCCATTAATTACTCTCCTCATCAACACCTCTTTTAATTCCCTCACCATCTCTTTCTCTCTAGCTAGCTACAAGCTGTGAGTGTTGTGTGTGGAAGAGAGAACATCTTCCACAGAGAGGGCATTTATATATATACCACATGATAAGTTGAATGTGCATGTCAACATAACAAAGTAATTAAAGATGTATTTGCTTTAAGGTCCAAAATCTTGCTCAGATCTCTCTCCACACATGTATATTAATTATATAGAATTCTTTATGTGATTCTTCTTGTTTGCAATTGAATTGGTAGGCAAAAAACCATGAGAATTTTGACATGGAGATAGTGGGCAACAGAGCCACTAGCTACAAGGCATGATGGTTGGTGTCACCACTCTTTCTTGTCGCAAAATATGTTTTGGTCAATGTGTGTAAAGCTAAAATGACAGTGTATCATCTTCTTAATTGATGACAGCCAAATTGCAAACCTGAGATTAATTAGATAAAAAGTGTGTGGTCAAGCACTTACACATGCAACCATGAAAGCCAACAAATTTCTCACCATTCACCAACTTTAATTTCAACAAAATAAAAATAAAATATATTTAAAAAGTTGGGGACTCCAACCTTTTCTTCTGTATTGACTTGGGAAAGGCTAAAACTAGTCCACTCTTATCCTTAATTCACTGTTTATTTCAATAGGATTTAAAATGCAATATATATTTGTCAAAGTGGATTCCCCTACCCTACTCCACTAGTAGCCTCATAACCACGGCCAAAAACAACAACAATGATAACAATACTAATAATTTTTTAGTGAAGATTAGACGGGAATATATATATATATATATATAATGGTTCTCTCGTAAGGGATCCATTATTTTAATTTCGATACGGACCTTAATGTAATCACATCCATTTTATAAATTTTGATCTGAATTTTTGTGTGTGGATTATATGTTCAATGAAATCTACCTATGAATAAAATTTGAAAATTTTGCAAACACTACAACTATTTTTCTTGAATTTTATTATATTTCGCTCATTTTCCGATGCCTTCATATTTAACAAGATCGTGATAAATAGTTGTAATGCTTGAAAAATTCTTAAATTTTATTGATAGGTAGATTTCATTGAACTTATCATCCGCAAAAAAAATTCAAATCAAAATTCATAGATTCATCAAGGTCCTTACCGAAATTAAAATAAGAGATTTTTTATGAGAGGACCTATATATATATAAAGTTCATGTTTAATCAATTTTAAATTTGTGACTTTAATATCTATCTATTCATATACTCTTAATCTAATCGTAGAGAAAAAGAGTAGATGATAATTCTAAGATTTAAATCAAATAAATGGTTGGATTAAAATTACAAATTTAAATCAAAAATTTAAATTGATTTAGCTTGATTCATATATATAGATATATATAAAGTTATATATAAGTTATACAATCTTTAGAGAGTGCTATATGTATAAAAGTTATACACTACAATAATGTTACTTTACCTAAATTTGGTGTCCAAATGATGTGGCTTTACTATAATCCAATAATTGTATTAGATTTGCATGATTTAAATGAATGGAATAGAGTGATGCCAAATCATTTGGGCATGCACCAGATTTAGACACTAAATTTGGACAAAATAGAATATTAAAACTTGTATCACAATTTGTGTAAAAAAAAAAAGGACTACCAATTTTAAACCACATTTTTTTTCACCCATGTATATTATATTTACAGTCTCTTTATTGTCAGTTTGAACTGATATATTTTATATCAACTCGAACTGACAATAGAAAAACTGATTATATATATATATATATATATATATGGTGATTCTCTATTAAGGACGTCCTGAAATTATAAGTTAATGATGTCCAACCACAACCACACATTCATATTAGGTGTGGGTATTTGTTAGTGTAGGGCTGTGGACCCATTGTGAATGTGTGGTTGTAGTTGGACGTCCTAAAATTATAAAATCATGATGGTCTTGCTTAGAGAAATATTATATATATATATATATATATTGAAATATTACAATAATTCATGATTATATTTAGTGACCAGGGGGACACTTAATCCCATATCCTTCTAATGTAGGTATAATGGGCATACCGTTGGATCAACCTTATATTGTAAGGTAGTTAAATTATAATATTTGAAGGGATATAATAACATAAAAATTCATAATTAATAATATTTTATTAAATTAACAATATAGTAGATGATGTGAGTGGTATATATGTATATATTTGGTCCAGCGGAGACTGTACGCTTCTAGTCTCCTCACACAATATACATGACATATGGGTGATTAATAATGAATCCGAAAAAGATTCTGGATCTTGCCAATATCATAATAGTCATCATCTCCTAATCTACCTTCCTCTATGTGTTTTATGACTTCATCAGCATCACAAAAGTGCCCACTCCAAAATTTGGATCCAATTTAATTACTTTAATGGATTCTGAACAATGAAGTGGTACTCCACTATGAGGATATATATGTCTAATTAATATAATGTCATTATTTGCGCAATATATTTTGAATTTGTGACATCTTTGCTTGCATGTATTCCATTTCTCTAGATCTCAAACATTTCATATATGTGTTTAATTTACTTTCGAGTAGTCAACCTCTTTCATGCCAGAATCAAATTACTATTGAAGTCCAGCTAACTTTGTGTCCTAGTTGCCGGGAAAAATTCAGCGAGTAGTTTATTTTTATTTTTATTTTTTTTATTTATTATTATTATTTTTTAATTCACTTAATTTGCAACATAAAAATGATAAAATATAGTAATTCAATCCAAATCAACTGGATTCTTTTACTTCCTTAATGAGCATCGAATGTAAACCAAACTCTACAAAATCTTCAAGTTGTGTTTATTAATCGGGAATGAAAATCAAAGGGAAATCGGGTCCTATTGGAAAATGAAGTCAGGAAAGGGATTTCCAATAAGAATTGTAGTTAATTCATGATTTGTCTGTAGGGTCCATGTAACTTGGTTCCCAATTGTTTTTACTTTTTAGTTAACACTTACTAATCATGAATTAATTAGTTTCATTTCACTCATTAGAATTCCCTGTCCACAGGATATCAAAATATTTCTTAAATAACTGTTGCTCAACCGGCCAACACCCACTGATCTTACTTTTATTGAGCTTACTCGAAACCCTAATTTTTTACAAGCTTAGAATAAAAAGATTACAAAGGGATGAAAAGAAATTTTGTTTTTCATATCCAAGGTTCCCACCTTTTCTCAGTTAGTGAACGTGATATTATATATATATATATATATATAATTAATTGGTGAGATCTCTTATGATTTCGTAATTAAAAGTCTTATAGAATCTCACTCACACTAGACTAATTTTGAGATGTTGAATTACTTCGTGTAATTAATATAAATACAATAACATATTTATAATTTACATATGAACACATGAACAGCTCAAACATCACACTAATATGCTTACAACATCCATATTGGGAAACTTGTATTTCTTTGAAAAGAAATAAAAGAAATATTTACACGAATGATATATATATATATATACAAATACATACATATATGGACTAGTATTATTAATTCTCATCTGGGGGTGGTTTTTAATATTTCTTCTTGTCTTTGATTGGACCTCTTGGTATCTTGTTTAGAACCTGCGAGTCAAAGCTATTGAACATCTTCCTCACTCGACGCATCGCTTTGTAAACTAGACGGTCAACTTCCTTCTCATATCGGTTGTACAGGAACGGCAGCGTTTCGATGCTCAGCAAAACTTCAAACCAAAATTAACCAATAAGAGGAATAAAAATCGACATCATTAATTTAATGGGCATTCAAGCTGGCAAGGTGACGAAGAATTATTTCTTACCAAGGAAAAGGAGATTTACGAAGCTGAAACAGGTTCCAATCACTGATAATATGTAGAGAGAACAGATTGTCTGTATATCATATAGAACATATATAATTAAAGTGCATTTTAATTCAGATTATTATTGTAATACTTTCTTTGTAAGTGTTTTCTGAAAAAAGTACTTTTTTGTTAGATGGTTTTTTCAAAAATATTTTAATTCAAGTGGTTTTATCTTTTATCATGAAGAATCTTTTGTTGAGTTTTTCTCCGTAAAGTGCTTTGAGTGCATTTTTTATAGGAATAATTTAATATCAAAATTAAAGAACTTTCGAAGTTTGATCAAAATTAGAAAACAATAATGTGGTTTATGAATTCGGTACCTAAGATTTTGCTCACCGCAGGGTTCTAAGTTTTAACTTAATTAAAACTGCATGGTTATTTTTTTATTTTTAATAAATTTTCTAGAGAGTTTTTTTGAATTCTCATTTTGTAGAAAAAAATATATAGATTTGCTTTTTAACTATTGTTACTTATTAATGTTGACAAGATGAGGTTAGTACGGTGGTAAAGTCTCTCACACTCATACCACAAAATTATATAAAACCCCAAATTATTGTAATATAAAAAAAATAAAAAAATAAAAAAATAAAAAAAATAAATAAATAACTATAATCATGGCAAAAACATGCCAACAGGTAGTATATAATTAAGAGAAGGAGAAAGAAGATTTTTTTTTTTTTTTTTACAGTAGAGAATGATGAATTATTATACCAAAATGAAGTGTCCTGGATGATCTTTCCCACATGCAACGTTGATCAGCTTTGATAAAATTTGATCGAATCTTGCATGAAAAGTGGATGCAATTTCTCTCATAGTAGATTCCACTAATTTTATTTCAGGGATTCTGTGATCATTCCTGGAAATTAAAACAAATCAAACAGACATCAATCGAACAATTCTAATACTAGTAGTATCTAGAACTATATATAGAAGTTATATTGAAGTTGGCAATTCAAATCCATTGGATTTCATAGATGCGATAATTAGGTTATCAAATTTAATCCTGTATAACCGGCCGGTTTAGTAATTAGATTAGATTTAATTGGATTGGATTGTATTTATATTATCATGTACACTTTTGTTAGTTATCATAAAGTGAAGTATTATGTGTTGAAGGTAGTACCAATTGAAGAATTCAGCAACCCTGGACCATATGAAAAGCAGAAGCATGGAGGTCATAGAAATGTGACAAAAAAGAGTCACAAAATTGTACTCCGCAATCTCAAATAGAAACCATATCAATGTCACTCCGATCAGTAGCGCTGCCGACACCTTTGTGTTCTTCCATAACAGCACATCCGCAACTGTCATTAATTCAACATCAATGTAAATATCTCATCAATTTTTACATAAGACCAAGACAATGTTCTAAATTGAAAACTTTCTTTCTTAATTATAACAGAAAATATTGGACGACCTAATAGGGCATAAATAACACATCATCAACTATAATGGTACTTTGATGGCTCTCTCGTAACTATAATGTCATTATTTATATCTTGTATCTAATTGTATTTTATATTATATAAAACCAAGATTAAATACAAACTGTACTACAATATTGCAAATTCAAAAAACACCAATAGAACCAACTAGGTTAATTTTATATAAACTAGAAAATGGCAATACCTTTTCCTCCTCCAAGAACGGCATGTATTGGCCTTTTACGCCCGAACAACTTTGTCACCGGTGCAGTTTCGTGCTCGGAATCGGACGATGATGTGTAGATCGGCATGGTTGTACTTCAATATATGATCTGAAGTTAATTATGGTATATGAATTATGAAGGGATGGTAAATGTGGAAAAAATGGATATAAATATATGAAGATTAGGGAGGTTGTAGGAATAGAGTGAGTGCAATGATGAAGCAAGGAATGGCTTGGGGTTTGGCTTTGAAGGTTACTTTGCATGCCCGTTTTCTACAAATCTTTGTGGTGTGGTGTGGTGTGGTTTTTATTTATTTATTATTATTATTATTATTTTAATATTACAATTGGATTGTCGGAACCTGAAAAAATTAAACAATATATGTGCGTTTTAGATAACTACTCTCACAAACCGTGAAAAAACTCCCCACATATGCTTTTTAAAATGCATATGGTGGGATTCGAACCCCTCACCACCACTATGGAAGGGAGGTACAATACCATTTCTGTTAAGAGGTGATGTGCTTGTGTTGTTGCATTGTGACTTGTGATTGAGCCTTTTTAATAATTATAATCATGCATGTGCTGCCCTATATAATTGCATTGTTTGTTAATTAATTAATTAATTATTATGAATATAGTTTCTCAAAAACGTAAAGTTTGAGAGAGGAATAACTTTAAGCGCTATATATATCATGTAAGCATATATGCATGTAGCAGCTACGAATCTTTGTTTTTAAGACTTTTAAAGTTTTAAGAGGTGACTTGTTGCTTTGCACCAACTAGGGCAGGCTCAACTCTCAAGTGTTTGAAATTGATACCTTGCTGGAAAGTTTGAAATTATGCACTAGTCAATTCAAAATACTTGGCGCTTTTCACTATCTTATAAAGGTTTGATTTTACTCTTGTGCCATATTAAACACTTAATAGGTGGGAAAAGTTAAGACGTTCAAATGATAAACCCTTCGTAATCGTATAAATAAAATTATGAGTTTAAATCATATCTTCGTTTGTTTCTTTCAACTTTCAAATTTATAATATTAAAATTAAAAATAAATTTTGATTAAAATTATTGGAATAATATAAATATTAAAAATAAATTAATTAATAACAATAGTGTCCTTTCCAGACAGTGTAACTATACAAGTTCTATACTTCTATATAGTAAATTCCTTATGAGAGAATTGCCTTTGAAAGGTTATTTCAAGTCTTTCTTAAACTTATACATACATACATACATACATACATACATACATACATATATTAGGAGGATTATTGTTTTTATCCAAGATTAATATTTTTATTGTTTTTATCCAATAATTGGTTGTGAAGACCTAAATGCCCTCATTTATTCATTTATTCATTATTTCTTTACCTCCTCTCTCTTTTGGTCAGAAATCATAATCATTTTTTTTTCTTCTTTTTTCTTCTCTCTCTCTCTCCCCACCAGATCTCATGCCTGTCTCCTCTCTCCACCACAATTTTTTTTTTTTTTGCAACTCAAATCTCCTCTTCTCTCTCCTTTGGTTTACAGATCTCACGCCAGAAGGTTTGGATTTGAGTGTTAGTTGTTGATTTTAAGGGTGATTGTGGTTGTGTTTAAGTTTGGGTATTGTTTGTTAAAAAAAAAAAAAAAAAAATTCAGATTTTGTTTGTTTAAAGTTTTTTACAAATTTTTTAAAATTCTAGATTTAAAAAAAAAAAATCAGTTTTTTTTTTTTTTTTTTTTTTTGAAAATTTTCGAGATTTTAAAATGGTTTGGATTTGAGTGCTAGTTGTTGATTTTAAGGGTGGTTGTGGTTGTGCTTAAGTTTGGGTATTGTATGTTTACAAAAATTTCAGATTTTGTTTTGTTTTAAAACTTTTTCCAGATTTTAAACAAAATTTTCAAATTTTATTTTTTAAACAAAATTTTCAGATTTTATTCTTTTTTTTTTAAAAAAAAAAATCAGATTTCATTTTTTCAAATAAAATTTCCAGATTTGAGGGTGGTTGTTGTTTTTATGAATGGTGGGAGTTGTTTTAGGTTTGGGTTTTATTAAACAAAATTTTCAAATTTTTTTTTCTTGAGCAAAAAATTTCAGATCTAGAACATTTTTGTTTGAAAAAAACGAATTATATATATATATATATATTTTCTTCAGATTTCTTTAAACACACCATGGCTGACCAATTAAACATACCATGAAAAATCAATTAAACACACCAAGACAAGACCAAATTAAACACACCAGGTCTAACATAATTAAACACATCCGGGAAGAAGAAGAAGAAGATGAAGGTCTGGGAAGATCCACTACAAGAAAAACACTTAATGACAATGGGCAATGCCTGTTGTAGATGTGTATCGACCACGGGCATTGTGCTCGCTATAGATGGAGCAGTAGTAGAAAAGCGCGCTTTTCGACAATAGACATTGCCCGTTGTCTATGTGTTATTGAAAACGGTCATTGCTCGTTGTCGATGCATTACTTACAACGGGTAATGCCCGTTGTCAATGCATTAATTACAACGGGCATTGCCCGTAGTCAATGAGTATTTAAAAAAAAAAAAATCAAAATTAATTTATTGATTTTATACATAGCTTGTTTAAACAAATTATTGGAATTCGTTTAAACAAATAATTGGAATTTTAGAATTTTGTTCATTTGAAAATTCTAGAAATTTTATGATTTTTATTTTTGTTTTTCGAAATTGAAATTTATATGATTTTTTTATGGAGAAATTTAAATGATTCTATAATCCACATTTTATTCACCCATACTTTCTCTAATTATATATCAATAATTTTTTGTAGAAATCTTGTGTGTTACCTAAAAAGAAAAAAAAAATCTAAAAAAAGGGGAAGAAATAATCATTATCACACTCATTAAAAAAAATAACTAAAACCAAAATTACAACTTACATAATTGAAACAAAATGATAAAATAAAAATTATGAATTATGAATTAAAAATAAGAGAATTAATAGCAATTATATACAAAACAAATTAACTTACCTTATAAACATAGTACCAAGAAAAATATGATTTCTTTCGAATTAAGCAAACATTTTAAAAACCAAACTATAAAAATTATTATCCTTTTAAATCTTGAAGATGAAGTGTATGTACGTGATAGAGTAAGACACAAAGGAGAAGAAGAACATAAACCCACAGTAATAGAACTAATTTTTAATTACACAACAAGAAAATCAAAGCAATAGAAATATGGAATTGAAACAAATTTTGGAGAAAATAAAGAGAAAGTGATTAAATGAGAGAGAGACAAAAGTGTGATCACTTGAAGAAAGTGATAGTTTTTAGAGAATGAAGAAGTATAAATAAAATATTTTTGTTATTGGTATGGTACTGGGAGATGAAATTTTTTGAATTTTTTGTTTAAAGAATGGAGAAGTATAAATAAAAGGTTTTTTTTGATAATGGTGGGAAATGAAAAGTTTTGAAAAAAATTTCCCTCCATTTACCTTTTACAACGGGCCTTTATGTGCCTATTGTTAATAAAACGATTATCTACAACGGGCGTTTAAAGGCCCGTTTTAAATGTTACTTTCCTAAACAGGCATTTCAAGCCCGTGGTAAATGAGCTGTTATGGAAAACATATTTTCTTGTAGTGAGAAGAAGAAGAAAAAGAAAAAGAAAAAGGAAAATAGAGAAAAAAAACAACTTTTTTTTTCTGGGAAGAATAAGAAGCAAAAGAAAAAAAAATAGAGAATTTTTTTTTTAATAAAGAGGGGCAATTTTATCCAAAAAGTGGATAGTTCGATAGAAACAATAAAAATATTAATCTTGGCTAAAACAATAAACCCACTAATTTTATGGTTACTTTTAAAGTTCTCCCATATATATATATATATATATTATATTTGAACATCCATCTTTATTCAAAGGCCAAAAAGGTGAGAAGAAAAACAAGAAGCCAGGGAAACAACGCCCAACAAACAAGGCCACACAGACCCACAAACCCAGAAAAACAAAGGAGAGAGCAAGCAACAGTAACATCAAACACAAAAAAAAGCGAGAAAAACAAGGGAAACCCCAACTATATGCACAGAAAAAGAAAAGGAACATAAATCAGCTATCTCCCCGGTTAAGAATGTCCTCCATCATGCTAGACCCTCTTTTAGCGAGCATATCTACGAAGGAATTAGTCGCTCTCGAGTTATAAATGAAAGACGTATTACCCAAATAATTGAGTTTGCTTCGGATGTTATAGATCAAATTAACATGATTAATATATATATATATATGTTCAAGTCAGTACGCACTGATATAACTTCATTAGTATATTGGATGTGGACCATTGAATTTACATAATTTGACTCAAAGTGTATGCACTTGTCAAACCTTCTCTATAATCAATGGTTCATATACATTGGTACTGATGTAGTTACATCAGCGTGCACTGATGTGAACGGGACCGTATATATATATATACATACATATCAGGCATTAACCATTTGCTTTCCCTTTTTTCCTACAAAATTACTAAGGGGTCATTTATTTTTTCCACTTAGAACTTAATGGGTCTGAATCATAATTATTAAGTTGTTTTATTTGTTTTGTTTTTTGAGTGATCAAACAACTTAAAAATACTAAAAACAACTTAAAATAAAAAGTAAAAAATCATAACTTTTCACTTAATTGCAAATCACTGAATTACATTAAATGCAATCTAAAATCTTTTCTTCCGATATTATACCTCATATATAACATATTTTCAATTTCATCATAATTATATATGGTATATAAATCTTTATTTTAATATATTGCTTATTTTAAATAGCTTTAAAAAAAATAAAAAATAAAATAAAAAAATAAAAATAAAAATAAAAAAAACTCTAATCACTTCTTATTTTGGTGTTTAATATCAACACTTTATTATGATATTAGGGTGATGTATTTATATATTAATTTTTTAGAGTGTTTTGTGTGAGTTTTCCTGCTACCCCTTCTATTTTTTATTTTTTTTTTTTAAAAAAAACATTTCCTTTTCTTAGTAAAAATGAAGTTTGTTTGTAATCAAAGAAGAAGATCATGATCATATGTGTTCATATATAATTATTATTTTTTGATTGTTTTTATTCCATATTATATGTATAATTGTTTAACAAGGGTATAAATGTAAAATTACTTATTTTTAGACAATTTTACAATACATTCAGATGTGAGAAAAAAAAAACACGTCATTCAGGTTGAAGAAAAATAATTAAATGTAGATACTTGTCTCAATTTGGTTGGTTAGACACAAATTGGGATATCATTTTTTGACAGCTGATTTGAGTCCAAATAATAACTTTAATGGTAAAGAAATAAAATAAAAACTTGATAAAAAAAATAAAAATACGTTTACATACTTTTATAATTAAATTGTTATTTTTTATTCACTCTAAAATACATTAATAAAACTCATAAAATTTATCCAAAAAAAAAATAAATAAATAAAAAATTATTGAAGCTTCTTTCAAAGCAAAATTTAAGGAAAACAACATTTTTTTTGGTGCCGGCCAGTACTGCAGTGTTCGGCATCTTTTTTGTTTTTTTTTTTTTTAAAAAAAAAGCTCAGGTGTTACTTTAAACAGCTAAAAATTTAGATCAACATCTTTTAAGATTTGTTTGAATTTAAAATTCTTAGGTCTGATTTTAGTTTCATGCAATAATTCAAACAACTACTAGATCGAGTACGTTCACACTTGTAAAGGAACTCATAATTCACAATCAAAAGTGCTTTATTGTTTATTTGAGATCAAGAATTAAAAGAAGATATTTCAACCAAAAAAAAAAAAATTAAAAGAATAAGGGAATTTTTTTTTAGTGATTTCACAACTAAAAGAAAAAAACTAATTCAAAGTAACCTTTTGCTAAGAACCTTTATCATTCTACTAAAATTCAAACTAATTCAAAGTAACCTTTTGTTTAATTGGTGAGGTTTTTATGTGAGATTACTCCAATTTAAGTATTAAACTAGTATGTTATCTGTGCTATGCACAGATTTTGTTACAAAAATTCTCGTACCGTATAGTTAAATAATTGATAAAAAAACTTCACTAATATAAAAATACTTGTGTTTACAACTAGTGGCAGACCTTGGGGGTTGACCCAGGCTGTAGCCAGGTCAACCTTTTACAAAATAAATAAATAAATAAAATCTATTAATCTCACCTCTCAGTGCTCTCACCTCTCTCACGTCCCAACTCCCAACACACACACATTCTCTCTCTCTCTCTCTCTCTCTCTCTCTCTCTCTCTCTCTCTCAATCAAGTCTAGAGGTGGCCACGGTTCCGGTTTAACCGTCGATTTTGTCCGCGGTTTAACCGGAACAGTACGGCTCAAACTAGAACCTAAACTGCTGGTTCCGATTTCAGTTTTGGTTTGGCGATCCTAAAAACCGAACAAAACCGGCGGTTAAACCACCAGTTTTAAATAAAAAAGATATTTTTTTTGAAAAATCGACGAATCAAAAGTTGCCACGTGGCACTTTTTTGATATTTTTTTTTGAAAAACCGCTCGAAACCGAAATTGTACCCAAAACCGACGGTTTCAAAACCGAAACCAAAACCGTAAAACCGCCGGTTTTAAACCGTGTACTAAACCAAAATTTCGGTTTCGGTTTCGGTTTTGGGTGGCCACCAAACCCAAACCGTCGGTTTTAACCGAAACCAAAACCGTAAAACCGCCGGTTTTAAACCGTGTACTAAACCAAAATTTCGGTTTCGGTTTCGGTTTTGGGTGGCCACCAAACCCAAACCGTCGGTTTTGGTCCGAAACCGAACCGTGGCCACCACTAATCAAGTCCAATCTCCCAATTAATTAATTCTTCCTCTCTCTCTTCAATCTCCATAACACATCCCAAATCAATTCTCTCTCCAATTTATAATTATCTTCAATCTAGCAACTCAATTGCAACATCATTTCTGTTGAATTTTTCGATTAATTATTTGAATCGTATAGAATTACTCTTAATCTATTATTTATATTCAATTATTTTAATTCATGTATTTTTCTTAGTTATAATTTATTTTTTCTAATTAACAAGTTAGAGCTCGGTGTTTGTTAGTTATAATTTTAAGTTAATGTTTTGTTTTGTTTTTGTTTTTTTTTGTTTTTTTTTTTGGGTTAATAGCACCAGTACCCCTGAACTTATAGTGAAATTGCATAGTGCCCCTTATATTTTTTTTCCTGGCATTAAACCCCTCGAACCCCAATAAATTGGCAAAAATGGACGGAGTCGTCAAAAGAAATTACATTTACACACCCTGATTTTATATATAATTGCATTAAAACTGAAAAAAAATATATATATAATAGTATCACACAAACACCCTATAGTCAGGGGTAAAATTGGTAATTCTAGAATTTTATAATGTGAAAAAAAAATTGTACTTCAAAAAACAGAAATAAAAAAAATAATAAATTAATATATTAAATGCATTTAAATTAAATAATAAAAAAATTAAAAAATCAATCAACCCTAACAAAAATTAAAATTAAAAAAAATTCATACTAATAAACTTTATTATTATTATTATTATTATTATTATTATTATTATTATTAATACTAATAAACTTTAAAAATAATAAACTTTAAAAAATATATATATATATTTATATAATGTAAACAATCATCTTCATCTTCCACCATCATCTCAAAACCCTAACCACCACCACCACCACCACCACACCGGCGCCGCCGCCCAGACACCAAAACCCTAGCAACCCTCCTCTCGCGAATCCACACTATCGTGAATCCCTCTCTCTCTCTCTCTCTAAAACCTCTCGTGAATCCCTCTCTCTAAACCTTGGGTTTGATTCGGCGGTGCCAATCTCTTCTTTCTCGTTCTATCTCATCATCATCTTCTTCTTCTTTCTCAGGTTTGGGTGGTTGACAGTGGGTGGTTGATGGTGGCGGTGGCCTGTTTATGGGTTGAAAGGGTTTGGTGATTCATGTTTTTTGTTTGGTGATTTTTTTTAAAAGATTTTTGGATTGATTTTCTTTTGGTTGTCGATCTGGTTTCGATCGTGATCGGTGATGGTTCTGGTTTTGGTCGATGATGGTCCTGGGGTTTGATTCGATTCAATGGTGGCTTTGGGGTGAAGGTTCGTTTCTGGATTGATGGTGATCGGTGATGGTTATGGGTTTTGGTCAGTGATGGTTTTGGGTTTCGGTCTGGGTTTGATTTGGTCCACTAGATCAATAATTTTTTTTATAAATTTTTTTGTTAATTGATCTCCATGCAGGTGTGTTGATGATGATATTAGAGAATAGATGAATGGATTTGGAGAGGGTGTTTGGATGATTTGTGTGGTGGTGTGTTCATAAGTTCATTTTCAGATTAAATGGATTTGGTAGGCTGCTTGCTGGGAATACCCAGTTCCATGGGAACAAATGTATCATTTTGTTCTTGCTGTGTGTAAAATGAAAACAAAGAAAAAGAATTATTACCTAGAAAGAAATTACAAACATGAAAAACAATTACAAGCAATTTCTATTGAGACACACTGCAAGAATGATGAATTTAGAGTTACGGGTTCTAAATCCATTCATGAACTTAGACACACAGCAACAATTTGGACATGAACTTAGATACACATCAACATTTTTTATTTATTTAATTTTTCTTTAAAATTAATATAATTATTTGAAGAGGGTGGGTTTTTGGAAAGGATGATGATGTGATGGGTTCTTGAAAATCTGAAACTTGAGAAGAAACTGAAACTGGAGAAGAAAAATTTTAAAAATATAAGTTTGAAACTAGGGAAAAAACAAAATCTGTGGAGATCCTTTTTTTTTTTAATTTTTTTTTTTATAAATTCTTTTAAATAAAAAATAAAAACAAATATCTCCACCGTCCATCTCAAAGATGGATGGTGGAGATCCATCTTTTTTTAATTGTTATTATTATTATTATTATTATTATTATTATTAAAAATTATTAATATTTTTTTGGACATTGGTCAAACAAGTCAAATGGTGTTTGTGTGATATTATTATATTTTTCTAGTTTTAATGCAATTATATATATATATATATAATTAGGGTATGTAAGTGTAATTTTTCTTTGACGTCCGTCTCTCTTCCGTCCATTTTTGCCAATTTGTGGGAGTTCGAGGGGTTTAATGCCAGGAAAAAAAATTCAGGGGGCACTATGCGATTTCGCTATATGTTCAAGGGGTACTGGTGCTATTGACCTTTTTTTTTTTTTTTAATGAACTTATTTTCCAACTACAATTTATTATTTCTATTGTTATATCATAATTTATAAAGGTAAGAAAAACTATACTTACAAAATTCGAAAAAAAAAAAAAAGAAAAAAAGATGTCTATATATATAGTTTTGTTTTAATCCACCCTAACAAAAAATCTTGGGTACACCCTTGTTTACACCTATATTCATATGTCTATCACTACAAATGTAAAATACTTGTGTGTAACAATTATATAAGAAATAACTACCCAAAAAGAATTGAAAAGGCATACGGGTATATGATATTAGAGTTCATATTGGAAAAGCAAAAGCCAAATACAAAAGGATACTTAACAAGTGGGAAGAAGCTATTTGATATGATTTTTATTATAAGCTATAGAATTATAATATAGGGATATTATTGTTTCCCCCCAAACTTTTGAGGTATCGGTCATTTTGCATCATCATATTTCAGTATTGGCCATATTACACCTTGTTATTGAAATTAATTGCCATTATATCCCATGCAGTTACTATTCCATTAATAAAATAGAATATTCTATTACGTAAGGGTATAATTGTAACTCATTAGGGTGGTTAATAATTATTAAAAGATATTAAGAAAATTAAAAAATAATTCAACTCAAACCCTAATTCTCTTTCTTTCTCCCGATTATCTTCTTTCTCTTTCTCTCTCCCCACCACTCTCTTCTTCCCTTTCTCTCTCCCCGATTCTCTTCTTCTCTTTCGATTATGATATATGAATATTATTATAAGTTATTCTATATAATGAGTGAGTCTTTTCTAAGTGATCCCTTATTTTAACATAAAGTAAAGACCATCTTAAAATTCTTCGATTTTAATGAATTTTGATCTGGATTTTTTTTGTCTATGATAAGTTCAATGAAATCTAATTGTTAACAAAATTTGAAAATTTGAAAATTTTTCAAAAACTACAACTATTTTTTAAATTGTTTTTTTCCTATTTTTCATCCCATTTTCCAATGCTTGATTTTCATTAAAATCAGGAAAAAATAGTTGTTGTCTTTGAAAAGATTTCAAATTTTTTTACAAATAGATTTTATTGAACTTCTCATCTATAAAAAAAAAAAAATCCACATCAAAATCCTTTAAAATCGATGGATGGATTTTAAGACGGTCCTTACTTTATATTAAAATAAGAGATCCCTCATAAGATACTCACTCTGTATATAATATGTGATATGATTTTTGTAAGCATTAATGGAGGTACAAATGACATATTTTGGTTGAAAGAAGCTAACCCCTAGGCAGTATCCATAAATATATAAATAAAGGAAAAAAGTTACAAAAGAATTCATAAAACAATGCAAAGTAGATTACACAGCCCCAAAAAACCTAGAGGCACACAGGCCAAACAAGAGAAACAAAGCTAGGAATTCTCTACCCATACAGTCATTACCAACTAACAAAAAACAGAAAGAATGAGTGGAGGACCACCACAAATCAAAGGAATACACAAAGTGTGCTTAGAGAGAGCATCCGCCACCTGATTACCCTCCCTGATAATATGAGAAATATGGAACTTCATATGCGAGATCTGATAAATGCAACATTGCCAAGCTTGATGAACACGCCATGTAACCTGATCATACCTATCTGAAAGGAGCTGAACAACATAAGAATAGTCACTCTCGAGCCAAATCTTATGCCACCCCAACTTCCACGCATAATTGATGGCTAGAGAAGCCGTTAGGGGCTCAACCTCAAAAGCAAAAACATGACCAAGGAAGACCGCAAAACAAGCCTTAATAAAAGATCTGCAAGTCCCAAAACTATTTTTATATTATATTTTATATATATATTTATAATATGTAATATAATGATATAAATATGATATATGAGTATATGTAATATATGATAAGCTATTTTCATAATATGATAAATTATTATTATAATCTATTTTATATAATAAGTGTTATGATTTTTGTAAGCATTAATGAGGGGACACATGTTAGCTTCTTGTTGAAATAAGCTATTTTATATCATACCAGTTGAAAGAAGCTATTTTTATATTATTATAAATGTTATATATATATAATGTGTATCTCATAAGGGATCTCTTATTTTAATTTCGGTAAAAACCTTGATGAAATCAAATCAAATTTTATGAATTTTGATCTAAATTTTTTAATGGATGATAAGTTCATTGAAATCTACCTATGAATAAAATTTTAGAATTTTTCAAGCACTAGAACTAATTTTCTTGAATTTTCCTATATTTCGCTCATTCTAATGAAGTCATCATTTTAAAAAAAATCGGAATAAATAGTTCCAGTACCTAAAAAATTCTAAAATTTTATTTATAAGTAGATTTCAATAAACTTATCATCCACAAAAAAACTTTAGGTCAAAATAATAATAATAAAAAAAAATCGATGTGATTTCAGTAAAATCCTTACCGAAATTAAAGTAAGGGATCCCTTATGAGAGACTCAGTATACACACAGGGTGAATTCATAAAGAGCCAAAATTTTTATTGGTTTATTGTTTTTAGTCACTAGTTTATTTTCTATTGTTTTTATCGATTTTGACCATTTTTGGACAAAAATACCCCTAAATTTTGTAAAAAAAAAAGTTTGAAGGGTTTTGTTTTGTTAGGGTTAAGTTATATCACGCAAAAAAGAGAGAGAAAGGAAGAGAAAAGGAGAGATTGTTGTCGACGCTATCGCCGTCGCCCTCGCTCGTCAATCATCAAATCTGGTTAGTTTCATGGTTTGATGTATTATCCTCAATTTGTTATTCATGTTTATTGTTTGTATCTATTTTTGATTTGAAAATTATAGTTTGATGTTAGTATAGTGATAGGGAAGAAGATTAGTTAATGAATCAATGTAATGGGGCATGAGAAAAATCCATTGAGTGCATGTTCTTGTATTATCGTACTTTGTTATCTTTGTGTGCTTGATTGCTTTGTCGATTGATCTGTTTCGATTTAGGACTTGTTTTAGCAGTGGGAAATTATGTGTTGATCTTGTAATGGCAAAACCCTTTTTTGGGTTTAGTGTTATTACTGAGTTTCATCAAGTTGTTGAATTGAGATATCAGTGCAATTTAGAATTTTGAATTTAGACATCAGTGTTGTCACTTGTGCTCTGCCTCGGTTACATGACTATATGTTTGTTGGTTGGTTTTTCTGGTTTTTTATTTTTTTACTTTTTTATTTTGAGACATTTAACTTGATCTAATGGGTGGTGTGCTGCAGTTTCTTCTGCTGGCTGTTTGTGGTTTTGTTTGTTTCCCCTGTTTTGCTCTGCTCATGTTCTGCTGTCAGGTGGTGATGTGGCACTCTGCTTCTGTGGGTCTCAAGAAGTGTTGTCTTCTCGTGTTTCGTTGGCTGTTTATCTTGCTTAAGACGGGGTTTTGCTGTGTGTGTGGCTGGTTTGGAGTGTGTGGTTCTGCTGTTTGTTTTTGTTGTCCTGGTGCTTTGTCTTTTGCTTTTGGGGTTTTGGTTGGCGTCGCTGTTGGGTTGTTTTTGTGGGTGTTTTGTTTGCTGTCTGTTTTGTTTGGTCTATTTTGCTTTGTCTTTTGTGCCTCTGCTTGCGCTTTGTTAATAAAATTGCAGTTTAAAAAAAAAAATTGATCTAATGGGTAATTAATTTGAATTTTGAATCAAGTTATTTAGGATTATAAATTATGTAGTAACAATTATTGCTTTCTTGTTCAGGTTTTATCCATCTAACTAATAGAAGATGAGCAACTTGTTCTGCTGCATTCAAGTTGTCCGGTCGACGGCAACTATTAAGGAGAAGAAAGCAAGTTTGATATCGTGCTTGAGCCTAGATGCCATTGCCTATACCATGGTTCTTGTCATCGTGGAAAAATTGTGTCCAAGTGTCCAACTATTAATCATTTAATTGTCATTGTGCTTGTAAAGCTTTTTAAAAGAATATTTTATAGCTTGGTGGCAAATCACTACTTATATTGGCTAATGAAATTTGAGTTAGATGCCTCTACCCATTTTATTTCATTCTTTTTTCTGTCATGTCTCTACGAACCGTGTATAAATGAAAATTTAATTCTAATTTAGTACAGAAGAAGCGACACTAACATAAAAGAAGTGACACTATCTTCTTCTAATATAAGAGTTCCTATCAAAGACAAGATCAAAGTAAATTGGTAAGTTGGAAAACAATTGACATGTGCCATATATTGTTGAAGTTACATGTTAATTGAGCCAATTGAGTTTCAAGTTACATGTCATTTAATTTTCAAGTTACATGCCAGTTGAGTTTTCAAGTTACATGTGAGTTGATTTTCCAAGTTACATGTCTATTGAGTTTCAAATTACATGCTAGTTGAATTTCAAGTTGCATGTCAAATTACTGATATAATATAATAGATATAATATTACAAATTGACTAACTTCTACATACGAACCCTTGATGGGAGTCCAGTGGTGAATACAAGAATTTTAACCAGGTGGGGCACTTAAACAAAGTAAAATTATATATAACAAGTAATGAAAAATTAAGATCATAATAAAATGAGATTTAAAAAAAAAAAAGTTTTTCTATATAAAGAAAAAAACGATGGTATAATGAAGTTTAGATACAATAAAACAACTAGAACATTTATCTAAGATGAACTAAATAATCTTACATTAATAAAAACAAGAAACACAATATTAAAAATAAATAATAACAAGAAAAACAATATAAACATGAAAAACTATAATTATAATATTTATTTATTAAAATAATAAATTACAATCTAATTTTATAATAAGAAATTTTGTTTTGTATTTATAATGAATTCACTTTAAATTTATACAAAGATAGTTGATTAATAAATATTACTAGACATGTTTTTTTTTTTTATAATTTTTTTTTCTAATTATTGGTAAATTATTGATTCTAAATAAATTAAAAAATATAAAATAAAGAAAATACTAAGGATAAAATAAAATGAATCATAATAATAGATGAATTATTTTAATTAAATAAATTAAAATTTGAGATTTTAAGGTTTATTGATTTGATGTGTTATGTATGTTAAACTAAAACTACTGGAAATAATAATAAATAATTTAATATAAACTAAAACTATTGGAAATAATAATAGATAATTTAATATAATCTAAAATTGAATTAAATAACCATAAATTGAGGGTAATTAAGAAGTTGATAATAACCAAAAAGAGAAAGTAAATTGTTTGTGTTCATGAGAAGATGAAATTTTGAGAAAAGAATGGGAAAAAAATGGTAAAATAAAAACGACATAAAAATATTATTAAAATCACTGGATAAAATTGAATTTAAAAATAATAAGATATTTAGTTTGCTTGAAAAATGGAAATGGTTGGAATTGAATCCAACACAACAAACTATTGTGGAATGGAGGTGACCCGCCATACTGAAAGGTGAATTAATGCAGTATGTGTTAATTAATATATATATATATATACACATACAAGTTTTTTTTTTTTGTTGAAAATATGAGATAGGTCACGAGCCCCACCTGGCCTTAAGGTGGGTCCACCCTTGGATGGGACAATATATTTAGAAGATCAAATGATAAACCCCATCATCAATTATAATGCAAAAGCCTATCGTTTTTTTTTCCTGATGACTCGATGTCTCCAGAAGAAAAAAAATAATATCCTTATATAATAAAACCAACCGAATATGATTAATTAATTAATTAATCTTTTTTTGATAATTAGACGCTTTATTCAAACAAAACACAAAGATGCAAGCTATTTAGGCAATCAGTCCTCAGTAATCTGGAAACACAAGGAGGCTAGTCCTCCATCTAGTTTGATCATCCTCACTAGATAAAGTCATCTTAGCTAAATAACCTGTTACACGATTAGCCTTTCTAGGAACATAATGCACAAATATAGAAGACAACCCATGTATCAAATGCTTAATATCATCTAAAACTATCCAAATTTCAGAATGAAAATGCCTACCACCATTAATCCAGTTGACAACAAACTTTGCATTTGACTCAGCATCCACAATAAACATATGGGTCTACTTGGCAAAAAGGAGACCCCGGTAGATTGCAATGGCCTCCGCCAATTGGGGTGAGAAAGTTGTCGTAACCCGTTGAATACTCGAAGCAATCACTTCACCTGCAAAATCACAGACCACAATACCCACACCGACCATCCTTCCAACAGAATCAATAGATGTATATGTATTAATTTTATACCTCTCTGAACTTGGTGTCTACCAACCAATAGCATCTCCTTGAATTTTTCTGGTTCCCTCAATCCCCTTCGAATTCACATCGCGATAATCTGCAACAAATCCTAATCAATGTATTTCGAAACATTAAAACATAACATATATGAAGTTGTGATGTGCATGCAGCTAAGTTACAAATTATGTTTTTACACGTTAAACATGGGTTGTTAGCATCCAACCGAACTAAGATGTACTTTTTTCTTAATTCAAACATATTACAATGTATAAAAATGTCATCAAAATTTTCAGTTTCTTCCCCACAAAAAAGGGTTACTTGTTGGGAAGTAATTATATCATAGTGTGGTTTCTTTTATTAAATTGTACTTCTTAGTTTGGTGGTTTCTTTTTTGTGTGTCCATGATTTTGTTTCTCTCTCTCTTTCTCAGAGATTACGAAACCCAAATTGGTATCAATTATTTTTATCATCTGTATCCTTTAACGGTGTAACCATTAAGAATGATAATAACCATTAAGAGAGCAATAGTGCAGGATCCATAGCCCTTATGTTTTACACAAATTTTTACACAGTTTTTTAGCCATCCGATTATAACTTGTCGAATGGCTAGGATTTACTTTTTTTAGATGTAATAAATACACAACCACACCAAATCATTTGTGATGTCTCCTCATTCTCTCTCATCTTTACTATCTCCCTGGTTTTATATTTCTTTTATAAAAATGATTAAACCCTTTCTCTCTCTTATTTGTCTCTGCTTTCCAACATCTTTCTTTGTTTCTCTCTTATTTCTCCTCCAAACATTTTCAAAATACCAACAAAAGAAAAATTAATGAATATACAAAACATGTGACAAATCGAGTTATTATTTGACAAATATTAATAAAAACAACCAAAAAAAAAAAGAATTGGCAAATAGAAAATAAAAAATGTGAGATTTTTAAGTGATTTTTATAGAGAAAATTGAGGGAGATGATAGGGCTTTTGAGTAAAGATTGATATTGGCCATGTAATTGTGTAAATTGAAAGGTTGATTTAAAAGAGAATATGATGGAATGATGATAATATTACATAAATTGAAGGGAAGCTAAAAGAATATAAAAATAAATATTATTAATAAAATTAAATATATTATGAGCCATATACAATTTTGTTCAAAAACTGAGGCAAAATATATACATCAATCTTTTGGATCTAGTGGTGTTGGGCGTACTTAAAATTGTCTCATTAAAAACCTTGTTAGGAAATCCTAATGGGACAGAAACTTGATCAAAGGGAAAACGACTACAATGCATATATGTCTAGGATTAATGTTTTCTTCAAAACTTTGCTCACATTTACACTTTGCTAGGAAAACATAGTGGGACAAAAAACTTGAGTAAAGATATCCATTGATTAGCTAGATCAAAGTATAATTATCTTCTGCATTAAGGAAACATATATATGATAATCTGCCGGATTAAAGTAATATTTGTGATGATCTTCTGGATTAAATGGTTTTTGGGTGTGTTTAGAGAATTACCTCATTAAAAACCTTATCAATGAAACCCAATGAGACAAAAACTTGGTTAAAGGGAAAAAGAGTACAATGCATACATGCCCAAGATAACTAATATACTTCATTCAATATGTTTCCCCTAATGGAACACTCACCCTGATAAAAACTCTTATAAAAACAATCTGCTAGATTGTTGAGTTGACCCATACTGATGTTTTTATTTTATAAAACACAATAACATCATAAATGATTTAAGGATGTAGAAGCAAAAGTCTTTCTTCATGTAGCATTAAGAAATTGCTGTGCCATTATAGGTGAAACTTATCTCGTTTGTGGATGAGTTTTATGTTGATAAGATAGATATCTAGCACTAGCATAACCAATTAAACCTAAAAAATTATTAGATTTTGTATAAAATAATCATAAATCTTTTGTTCGTGAAGGTAACGAAAAAGATTTTTGATCTCATTCCAATATCTTCGAGTTGGTGCTAAGTTGAATCTAGCAAGTACATTTACTGAGAATGCAATATCTGATATAATACATTGAGACAGATATAATAAAACAACAACTGCATCAAGATATGGTACTTCAGGACTAAGTACCTTTTCACCATTTTCTATTGGTCGGAATGGATATATATTTCTTAGGATTAAGAGTTCTGACAACCATATGATTACTTAATAGATGATCATTATCCATATGGAATCTTTTCAAAACATATTCTGATTGATGGATAAGCATTCCGTTTGATCTATGATCGATCTTCAGGCCGAGACAATATTTTCTTTCCCATGTCTTTTATTTTAAATTCATTATGCAAATATTTAGCTGTTTTTAAGAACTCTTCAGAAGTTCCAATTAAATTCATATAATCTATTAGAAAAATATGTTTCAAAATGAAATTGTGTACCTTTATCTAACGAAGTTCGCTGTCACTATGAAATTAGTTGAATCAAAAATTGTTGTCTGAAGAAAACAAAAATCACTGCAGTAATATAAAATGTGGTCTTCAAGGCACGTTACAGAAGTCGTTTTCCTTAAGACACTATTTGCCCCCAACCAACTGAGTGATGCACTGGGTTATGCAAATGTGCCTCCAATATACAATGAAGCCTCAATTGTTTAATATCGTAGTGCACTAACGATTTAAACCACAAACACTATTGATAACAAACCCGCCAAGAGACAATATTCTGTTACTGCAGTTTAACAGAATGTTGGTAATTTTATGCAAGAAAATAATGAATAAAATTAAAGAAATTAAATGAGAAGAATGAAAGGAGAAGACAGAGCAATTTTCAAGTAAATTGATTTTATGTTTTTGATGTTTTTGCAAGTGGTGTACATGGTCCTATTTATAGAGTGTTATGCACCCTTTCACCAATCATTACAACTTTTCACAAACCATTACAAATTGTGTCTGTTGAATTTAATCTAATACATAAACATCTCTGTGTGAAAGTTACATCTCTTTGTAAGGTTGTATCTATTCATACAAAAAATACAATCAACACCACTTTGGAAAGTTGCATCCTTTCCATTCAAATTTAATTTGAAAATTCTCTAACAATCCTCCACCATTTTCTAAATAAATTTGAAAATGTCTTGCACAGGCTTGGAAATTTTATGCATAGATGAAGGTGTCTTTCGATTGAACCTTTCACTTAGCGAAACACGTCAAAGTTAGCCAAGGTGGCATGATAGGCAAGCTTTGAACCAGCGACCTTATCTGACTAACCAGATATGTCTCACACATAATCTTTCAATATCTCAAGTGTTCAAAAATTGCTGACGCGTGTAAAGGCCTTGCGTCTATATCTTGGATTTTCATGAACACTTTAGTAATCAGACAAATTACATAGAGGACGGCACCATCCTCAACACTTATATAGGTAGACGTTATCAGAAATGTGCCTGTAAAAACATCCCAACAGAAATCTGTTATAAGTCTATTAAAAGCTTAAAAAGCTTATCCTTCCTAGTACATACAAGTACCAAACACTTTTACCTCTGGGACGCATATATAAATTTTATAGTGCTTGCAATCACAACATATGATGTACTTTGCTCATTGAACCCAAGATCTTGATGTTTCAAGTGTTGGGTTGAGTTTCCATCATTAGTGATATTTAAATGCTGGCTTCAATCTCATCTCCTTTGAAGTTTTAGATACCAAATCCCTTGTGAGTCCTTTTGTAAGAGGGTCTACCAGATTTTGACTTGATCTAACAAAATCAATGGTGATTACACTATTTGTGAGCAACTTTCTCACATAACTATGTCTTAGACCAATATGCCTAGACTTACCATTGTACATTTGGCTATATGCTTTTGACAAAGTTGCCTCACTATCACAGTGGATAGATATTGGAGGCATTGGTTTTGGCCACAATGGAATTTCTATTATTAAATTCATTAACCTTTCTGCCTCTTTGCTACATGATGCCAATGCAATAAACTCAGCAGCCATGGTGGAATCCGCTATATAAGTTTGCTTTTTGGAACCCCAAGAGATTGCTCCTCCACCAAGCATAAAAATCCATTCATTTGTGGATGTATGATCGTGTTTATCAATGATCCAACTGGCATCAGTAAATCCTTCCAAAACTGAAGGATATTCGGAATAATGTATACCGTAGTCAGTAGTATACTTCAAATACTTTAAAATCCTATACAGTGCATGCCAATGTAATTGACTAGGATTACCGGTATACCTACTCAGCCTTCCTACAGCGAATGCCATATCAGGCCTAGTACATGTCATAGCATACATAAGACACCCTATGACACGGGCATATTCTAATTGTGATATTGCTCTCCCAGTGTTAGGGTATAGCCTTATGTTTGGATCATATGGCGTTGATACTGGCTTACTATTGAAATGATTGAATTTCTTCAATATTTTCTCAATATAATGTGATTGAGTCAGTATTAAGCCATCATCTTTTTGTATGATCTTTATACCCAAAATCACATCAGCAAGCCCCATGTCTTTCATGTCAAAGTTTGATGACAATAGTGATTTTGTAAGTTCAATGCTTACACTATCAGTTCCAAATATTAACATGTCATCAACATAAAGACATATAATTACACATTTGTTTCCATTGAATCTAATGTATACACATTTGTCAGATTTATGAATTTGGAAACCATTTGAAACAATAACTTTATCGAATTTTTCATGCCATTACTTCGGAGCTTGTTTAAGACCATACAAAGATTTGACAAGTTTACAAACCTTATGTTCTTGTCCAGTCATTACAAACCCTTCAAGTTGCCTCATATAAATTTCCTCATCCAATTCTCCATTGAGGAAAGCAGTTTTTACATCCATTTGATGTATTTCAAGACGATAAATTGAAGCTAATGCAATCAAAGTTCTAATAGTAGCAATTCTCGCAACGGGTGCATACGTGTCAAAATAATCAAGGCCTTCACTTTGAGTAAAGCTCTTTGCTACTAATCTTGCCTTGAACTTATCAATAGTTCCATCGACCTTCATTTTCTTTTTGATGATCCATTTACAACCAATTGATTTAGACCCAGGTGGTAGGTCAACCAATTTCCAAGTTTTATTTCCCATGATAGATTCCATTTCATCATTGATAGCCTCTTTCCAAAAGGCAACATCTTGTGACTTCATTGCTTCCTCAAAAGTGAGGGGATCTGAATCAATTGCTGGCAAAATCTCAGTTTGCCTTACATGTACATCTCTAGTTCCTTCAACCAGATATACAATGAAGTCTGGGCCAAAGGATTTTTCTTTCCTTACTCTTTTGCTTCTTCGTATTTCAGGAGGATCCTCTGTGACAGTTCGTTTTGATATTGTCACTGTCTCTACAGATGTATTAGAATTTACATTATTAGGTATAACAGAGAATCTAGTTTCATAAAATATGGCATCTCTAGATTCTATAATAGTATTAACTTCAATAGAATCATTAGGTTCAGTAACTAAAAACCTATATGATTTACTGTGTTCTGCATAACCTATGAATATGCACTCTACACCTTTTTCACATAATTTCTTTATCTTAGGTTCTGGAAGTCTAACTATGGCTCTACGGCCCCAAATTCTAAGATAAGAAAGATTAGGCTTTCTTTTCTTCCAAAGTTCATATGGCGTAATTTTTGTTTTCTTATTAGGCACTCTATTTAAAATATGGCATGCAGTTAACAAGGCTTCTCCCTAGAAACCTTTACTTAAACCAGAGTTGGTGAGCATTGCATTAACCATCTCAATGAGTGTCCTATTCTTTCTCTCTGCTACACCATTTTGTTGTGGTGTGTATGCAGTAGATGTTTCATGCACAATACCAACATTTTCACAAAAATCAGGAAATTGATATTCACCTCCTTTATCACTTCTAAGAGTTTTAATCTTAACATCATTTGCATTCTCTACTTCAGTCTTATAAATTTTAAAATTATTTAAGACTTCATCTTTAGAACGCATCAAATACACATAACAATACTTAGAGTAATCATCAATGAAAGTTACAAAATACTTCTTTCCTCATCTAGTAGGGTTGCTATGCATATCACATACATCACTATGTATTAACTGCAATAAAGTAGATGTTCTATCAATTTTAGGAAATGGTGTTTTAGTTATCTTGGTTTGTGCACATACTTTACATCTTTCATGCATATCATTATTAAAATTTGGAATCAAATTTAAACTAGACATGTCACGTAATCGATTAGTGTTAACATGGCCTAAACGATTATGCCATAGAGACAGAGTACATGAGTCAATCACATAAGCAGAAGAAGAACTTATTTTATTAATAACATTTAGCTTGAACATGCCTTCATACAAGTATCCTTTCTCTACAAACACTCCACCTTTGGTCAATACAAAATTATCTGACTCAAATACAAGTTTGAAGCCATGTTTGTTCAAAAGGCTTCCAGACACAAGATTCTTTCTAACTTCAGGAACATGACATACATCTGTGAGAGTCAAGATCTTCCTAGAAGTAAACTCTATCTGTACATTGCCTTTTCCTTTAATAGTAGCAGTGGAGGAATTACCCATGTAGAGTATATTTCCATCATCTACTTTTTTATAAGTAGTAAAAAGGCTTCGATTTTTGCAAACATGTATTGTAGAACCTGAATCTATCCACAATGCAGTATCATCCTCGAGAGTATTGATCTCAGATATCATAGCCATAAAATTTGAGGTATTTTCCTCCTTTTTCTTCTTGAGAAGACTGCAGTCTCTCTTGAAGTTGCAGTGGTAGCATGAACCCTTCTTTTTAGAAATTTGATTCTTCTTTGAATCAAATTTTCGCTTCTTGTTCTTGGAGTGTTGAGGGACCTGCTTAACCTCTTTCCCTTCCTCCACCATATGAACCTTAGAGGATGAATTGACCTGCTCATCAATAGAATTAATTCTATATTCCTCCTCTATGCGGAGGTGTTGGCCCAACTCTTCCAGAGTAACATCCTCTTTTTTGTGTTTAAGACTTCTTTTGTAGTCTTTCCAAGAAGGTGGGAGTTTATCAATAATGGCAGAAACAATAACAGATTCATCCATATTCATTTTGTGTTGGCTAAACTAATTTAAAATGTGTCTAATTTCATGAAATTGTTCAACCACACATCTGTTATCTACCATTTTATAATCAAAAAATTTAGAGGCCGAGAATTTCTTACTTGTAGCATCTTCTACCATATACTTTGCCTCGAGAGAATCCCAAATTTCTTTTGCAGTAGCCACATTGTGATATTGATCGAAAAGAGCATCGAACATTGCATTGCAAATGTGACCCTTGCAGATATAATCATCTTGCTCCCACTTGCGACGCTGACGAATCTGTGCCATGGTTTCATCATCATGTTCGACCGGCTTTGGTGTTGTCAATACATACACCACATTCAGTGTTGACTAGTGGAGTCAATGTGGGTCGGCCCGGCCCACATGTGCCGGGCCAAATGAGCCCGTTCATGAAAACGGGCTCGGCCTGGCACGACACAGGAATTTGATGTGCCGTGCCGTGCCGGGCCGGGCCGGCCCGTTTCCATGAATAAGAGGCCCGGCACGTGCCATATGTGCCGGGCCGGCACGTGCCACACATATATATATATATATTTTTTCATTTAGATATATTAATTCAATTAATTTAATTGTTTAAATAATTTAAATTATGTTATTTTAATTATAATTTGTCTATTTTATTTATTAAGTGTATTTAAAAAAATAGATAGATTTATTATTAAAATAAATAAAGATAATAAAGATTAAATATTAAAGAAAATAAAAAATACATGAAAATATGAATTATGAAATGAAAAATTATTTATTTATTTCGGATTATCATTATTACATGGTTGCCTACTTGCCTCATTAAAAACCTTTCCAAGAAAAACCCAGTGGGATAAAAACTTGGTAAAGGAAAAAGAGTGCAATCTCTACTCTCTAACTCTGTAGTATACTGCATACATAGAGTCGTAACGGGCCCGTCTCTGTTCTGTTGTAGCTACGTCCGGGTTATAATTATAGTGTTGACCTGTCCGTGTCCAGTCATGCATTTGCTCATATGCCTTCTCAAATGACCGGTTCCCCCTGTACCACAACTGGCAAATAAGAGTTTACAAAACTTACAACGATATTTTGTTGTGACCCCACCGTCTGGGTTTGGTATTTCTTCTTTGTCAAAACACTGCCATATTTTTGAATTTGAAGGAATACCGGGCTGACGTGGTGTCTGTGTTACGCCGGAACCAGAAGGTCCCGCTACCATTTCCGTCGGAAGTTGAGGATGATGATGATCCATTTCCTACAATATAGTAATATACTAAGCATTTAAATTTAATCATAAATTATAAATATAGTAATATACTACTTATTAATATTTAATATATTACTTATTACTAAGCATTTAAATTTAATCATAAATATACTAAGCATTAAAATATTAAAATTTATAACAATTAACAAAGCATAAAAAATTAAAAATATTAATTCATAAATATACTAAGCATAAAGCCATAAATATTAAATATACATAAAACATAAGAATTAATATCAAAATTAATAACTAAGCATATATATATATATATATATATTATGTATAAATATAAAATTTAAAAACTAAAACATAAAATTAATTAATAACATTTAAAACAAAAACATACCTTTGAGGCTTTGAGCTTTGGTGCCTTGGTGAATGGTGAGTTGGTGCCTTGGTGGAGAGATTAGAGAATAATTGAAAATAATATAGTATTATAAATTTAGAATAGTAGATTAGTTGATAGTAATACTAGAACTAGTGACTAGTGTAGAGAATTGAGATTTGAGAGAATGAGAGAATGAGAGAATGAGAGAATGAGAGATTGAGAGAAAGTGAAAGTGTATGGAAATTGGAATGGGTGGGGGTATTTATAGAAAAATTTGAAATGGGGTAAAAATATAAAATAGAAGAGATGAGGGGGAAAACTGAAATTTTTAAGTTAATTTGAAAAATCTGACCGTTTGCTGACGTCAGCAACGGTCAAAATTTTTTTTAAAAATAATAATAAAAAAGTGAAAACGGTTGGCTTCCGGGCCGAGCCCGCCGGCCTGGCAGGCCGGTTCGGGTCGACCCGGCAGGCCGACCGCTTTCATTTTTTCTTTTTTCTTTTTTTTACAAAAAAATTATTTTCCTTTTTGAATTTTTTTTCCAATATTTTAAATTTTTAATTCAAAATTTCAAATCAAGTATTCAAATTCAATTCATCAATTGTTAATTTGTTATTTTATTTGTTAGTTTGTTTCTTTATTACATTATAAATTTATAATATTGTTTAAATTGTTACATTATAAATTTATAATATTGTTTAAATATTTGTAATTGTAATTTGTCTAACTTATTTCTTAGTTTAATCGGTTAAAAAAATGTAGAAAATAGAAAGACTTATTATTTTAGATGAAATCAAGCTAAAAGCTTAAAGAAAATAAAAATAGATGAAATTATGAAAATATGAAATGAAGAATTATTTATTTATTTCGGAGTCTCAGTATTACATATTTACATGATTGCCTCATTAAAAACCTTACCAAGAAAAACCCAGTGGGATAAAAACTTGGTAAGGGAAAAAGAGTGCAATTGTATTACAAGTTAATGTACATGTATAACCTAAAAGTCCTAAATTTGGTTACTGCCGGAACTCTCTTCGACATATAAATTACTGAAATTTTGAACAAATTCTTGGTCTACCATTTCATTTTGCAACCTCTTTCGAGCATGCTCCCAATCCCGAATGCATGCTAATACCTCCACCATCTCTGGAGTCATAGAACTTCTTCTTTCTTCAACAATTCTTCCAGTCATGCTAAAAACCTGTTCTGAGGAAACAGTGGAAATAGGGATAACCAGTATGTCACGTGCTAGGTGTGACAGGACCGGATATTTATAGCTGTAGGTCTTCCACCATACCAACAGATCAAATTCCTTCTCTCTGTCTCTGTCTCTGTCAAACCTGTCGTCGTATTGAGCATCAAGGTAGCTTTTCAGTTCGGCACCGGAGGTTGCACTAGCTCCTGAAGAAGAACTTGATGCGCCTACTTTTTTTCGACGTTTTAGAATGTTCCAACTTGTCTGATTCGGGAGTGTGTCTGGTACTTCTAATGGTTGCTGCACAACGTTGTCATACCTGTGCTCATAAGAACTAAAAACTTCGAACAACTGGGTTCGAATGTCAGTAATCTGTTTTTTGTAATCTATGCTCAAAACCGTACCAAGATAATCTAGCAATGCTTCAAGACCAGATAACTTAACCCTAGGATCTATTATAACACCTAAAGCATAAAGTAAAGGAATTGTAGACCAATATTTTGTAAACTTTTTTTCCATGGCAACAACTGCAGGGCCTAAGATTTCATCTTCCCTATAATTGTTTAATAATTCAGACATTTCCACAACATTATGGATTGCCAGGGAAGATGTGGGGTAATAGACCCCAGAAAGAATTATAGTGGAATCATAAAAAACCTTTAAAAATTCAACAAATACCTTTGCTACATGCCAATCATCTACGGTGAGTATTGGACTGCCAACTTGAGACATTTTCAAGTTATAAAAACCAGAAATAGGTGTCTCATATTCTAAAGCATTTAAAAGCATTAAGTAAGTAGAGTTCCACCTTACCGGCATATCTGTTAGGAATCTTCGGGGTCGTAGACCGAAGGTTTTACAGTATCTACCAAATTCATTCAATCTTGGAGTAGAACTGGAGATCCAAGCAAGGGCATCTCTGATGCGATCTATACGATCACTTACTAACTTCATACCAGACTGTACAACTAAATTTATGATATGACATGCACACCGTTGATGGAAAAAATAACCCCCATGTTGCGGGATATTTTTTTCAAAAAACAATGCAATAGAGCTAGTATTTGCAGATGCATTATCTAATGTGATAAAAATGATGCGATCGGTTATTTCATAAGTTTCTAAAACGGATGTAATGACATTAAAAATATTTAATGCGGTATGTGCATACTCCATAGGACGAAAACCAAGAACTTTTTTTTGTAAATTCCAATCAGAGTCTAAATAATGTCCCGTGACAGTTAAATAGTCTTGTTTGGAACATGCGTTCCAAATATCGGAAGTTAATGCAATAGAGACAGTTAGCTGATGTAATTCAGCCTTCAACTTATCTCGTTGGGTTTGAAAACATTTTATCAACTCGTTCCTAGTAGTGTTTCTAGAAACAGGTTTAAATTGGGGGTTGTATGCAATTTGAATAAATTCTTCGTAAAAAATATTATCACCGAAATTAATCGGTTGATCAGTGCATGCAATGTAACATGCCATGCACTCTCTAGCAACCATGGGGTCGTAACACTGATCGAACCAAAATTGGTATGATTTTGCCCCTCATTTCCTTCTCTTTTTGCTTGATTCTTGGGCATTATCCTATGATTTAATGGTATAAATTAAGTGTTTTCAGGAATTTATAGAATTCAGGGGCATTGGAGTAATTTTGGTCAACTGGGGGCAAAACCGTAAAATATGAGGAGAAGATTGAATATTCCGCAAAATTTGAAGAAAGCAGGGGAGCATTATGTAAATAACCACGCAGAGCAGCCAGACGCGCCACGTCAGCTATGTGATGCTGTGCGTTTTGGCTAACTAAAGAGTTGGGCACAAGCCCAACGCATGGCCCACACAGAGGCCCAAACTGATGCAACCCACAAGCACTTAAAACGGTGCCGTTTTGATTAAAAGTGTAGCAGGCCAAGCGAAGCCCAACCAGGTGTGGCCCAAAGAAAGCCCAGTTTCCCTTCAAAGCACAAAACAGTGTGTTTTGATTAATGAATACATTCTGATATTGGGCCTGAGGTGTGGCCCAAAATCACGCCCCCACCTGATCTACAGCAGCCCAAATCACACCCCAATCTTCTGCTAAATGCACCCCATCCACTATTCATCATCTCCTTCCTTCCTCACGCATGTAGCAGCTATCACCCCTAAACGCCGCCGTTTTTGCACCTTCAATTTCCGACCATTTTCTTGCCGATTTCTGGTTGGAAACCGACCAGAATTTATGGCCAACCGACCGGCAGCTGCTTCGTTCCACTTCCGGGCATCCATTTGGCCAGAATCTTCTCACCCAATTCAAGCCCCAATTCACGCCTAAATTCCCATTTTGCCCTTGGGTCGCCATTTGGCATTCCGATTTCGCCATGGCGACAGGGAGATGATTTCCCACACCTGATTGCTTCGCCCCTTGGTCGCCACTTTGTCGCCATTTGTTCAAACCGCGACCCATCTGCTGTGTTTCTCTGATTGGCCAAAATTGGGTGGAAAATTACAAGAAGGCCCCCTAGAGGGGCCAAAGTGGAAATTTGACAAATAGAGGGGGTGTTTTGGTAATTAGCCATTGGTGACCTAATTCAAAAATACTATAAATTCTTCCCTCTTTTCAATTTGAAAATCAAGCCTTACTAAGCTATTCAAGCCTATTCTCTCCTACCAATCTCCTTTTCCTCCATTAATCATCTCTCAAATTCCTCCATTTTCTATCCTTGAACTAATCTTTTCCACCCAAAAACTCACACCAAATCTTGATTCCTTCCCTCAATCATTCCTATCCCCACCATTTCTCCACCCAATTTCCTTAGTCACTTTCCACCAAAACACCCACATTTCTAGACATATCCTCATCTTCCATTCCTTGCATTTAGGAGCATAGATGAGAAGAAGGATCAAGCTTAAAGAAGGTCACCCAAGGGTTATTTCCTTACTATTTACTTCTTTTCATTTATTGCTAATATGTGTAACTAAACCCCTAATCTAGGGGATAGATTTGAGGATCAATTGGTTGTGGGTTTAGCTTAAGCTTGTAATGAATCTCTTATGTGTTCTATTCATTCAAATTAATTAGATTCCATTCATTATAATTGACTTGTATATCACTTGTTAATTGCCATCTTGAGTGGAGTAATTTGTTATATATTCATATGTGGATTGACACTCCTTGTGTGATTAAGAACCCATTGGATAAGATAGATTAGTGGTGGGTATATCAACCCCACTAATCTAAGCCTTTAAGTGGTTAACATAATGAGATTGGTACATTAAAGTAGCTAATTAGCTTACCCACATTCAATTGTTAATCGATCTATTCCCTAGCTATCTTATTAATTGATTTTATCACTTTTCTTATCAAGATTGTGAGTCTTCTATTTTTCATATCACCATATTTTTAGTTAGGTTTATCTTGTATGTATGTTTGATGGTTTGACAAACCATACACTCATTCATCATTTATGATTTATTTTATTGTTTAGAGATTAGCTAATTAAATCAACTTATTTCTCTAATTCCCCGTGGAACGAATTCTAAGCTTACCACAATACTCATTTTCATAACTTAAAATATATTCCGTAAAGATTCATTTTATAACATTCTTTTGGTAATTCGCAATTTGGTAACGACACAAAAAGCGAGTCATCAAACGCCATGTTGAAACGGACTCGTCTGGGTGCCGTTGTAATTGTATCTGGGTTGTAGTGTCTACATGTCCGTGTGCAGGCATGCATTTGTCCATATGCCTTCGTAAATGACCAGTCCCTCCCGCAGAAGTGACATAGTGCTTAGGAAAAAACTTACATTGAGCTCTGTTCATGACTTGACCGTCTGGCATAGTCTTCTGTACTATATCAAAACACTGCCATATGTTTGATGTGTGCCTTTTAGGTTTGGAGACACGTGATGACGTCGGTGTTGCACCAGAAGCAGAAGGTCACGGTGTCGTACCCGCCGGCCCGGAAAGGTCAAAAAAATCGTCCTCCATATTAAGACCGTCCACAAATTGAGGATGATATTCCATTTCCTACAACACAAATATTAACTCATTAGTCATTAAAAACTATTAAACTAAGCATAAGATCATAAAATCATAAATATACTTAATTACCAAGCATACAAATATTAAAATTAATTACTAAGCATTTAAACATAAATATTAAAATCATCAATTTACTACCATAAACATTAAAATTAATTACTAAGCATTTAAACATAAATATACTAAGCATTTAAACATAAATATTAAAATCATCAATTTACTACCATAAACATTAAAATTAATTACTAAGCATTTAAACATAAATATACTAAGCATTTAAACATAAATATTAAAATCATCAATTTACTCCATAAACATTAAAATTAATTACTAAGCATTTAAACATAAATATACTAAGCATTTAAACATAAATATTAAAATCATCAATTTACTACCATAAACATTAAAATTAATTACTAAGCATAAAATCATAAATATAATAAGCATACAAACATTAAAATTAATTACTAAGCATTTAAACATAAATATACTAAGCATTTAAACATAAATATTAAAATCATCAATTTACTACCATAAACATTAAAATTAATTACTAAGCATTTAAACATAAATATACTAAGCATTTAAACATAAATATTAAAATCATCAATTTACTACCATAAACATTAAAATTAATTACTAAGCATTTAAACATAAATATACTAAGCATTTAAACATAAATATTAAAATCATCAATTTACTACCATAAACATTAAAATTAATTACTAAGCATAAAATCATAAATATAATAAGCATACAAACATTAAAATTAATTAATAAGCATTTAAACATAAATATAATAAGCATACAAAGATTCAAATTAATTACTAAGCATTTAATCATAAATATACTAAGCATACAAAGATTCAAATTAATTACTAAGCATTTAATCATAATTATACTAAATTACTAAGCATAAAAAATTAAAAGTATTCAAATTAATTAATAAACATAACATCATAAATTTACTAACCATAAAGGCATAAACATTAAAATCAATTACTAAACATAAAATCATCAATTTACTAAGTAAAAAAATAATTAAAATATACAAATATTAAAATTAATTACTAGACATAAATTCATAAAATGATAAATTAACTTAAATCAAAGATTCTAAGATTTAATATTAGAATTTATAACAAAGCATACAAATATTAACTCATAAATATACCAAGTTACTAACCATAAAAACCCCATTAATATTAAATACATATGAAAGTATAAAACATAAGAATAAATATCAAAATTAATAACTAAGCATAAATATATTAAGTATAAATATAAAATTTAAAAACTAAAGAATAAAATTAATTAATAACATTTAAAGGAAAAACATACCTTCAAGCTTTGGTGGAGTGATTAGAGAATAATATTAGTAATATAATATTATAAATTTATAATGGTAGATTATTAGTGTAGAGAATAGAGAGAGAGTGAGAGTAGAAACTAGAGAGAGAGAGAGAGAGATAGTAAGATTGTAAGAATGAAATTATTAGAAAATAGAGATTAGAGAGAATAATGGAGAGAATGAGAGAATGAGAGATAGAGATTTGAGAGAAAGTGGGGAAATAGGAATGGGTGGGGGTATTTATAGAAAAATTTGAAATGTGGGTAAAAATATAAAATAGAAGAGATGAGGGGTCAAAATGAAATTTTGCATATTTTTTAAAAATGTGACCGTTTGCTAACGTCAGTTGACGTCAGCAACGGTCAAAATTTAAAAAAAAAATAATAAAAAACTACTTCAATTCAACGGTAAAAAAAAAAAAAAATTACGTTCGGCCTGTTGGCCCGTTCCAGGCCGGCCCGCCAGGCCGTAAAACTTGACCCGACCCGGACCATTCTGTGGGCCGTGCCTGGCCTGGCCCGCTCTACAAGCAGGCCGTGCCAGGAACGACCCGCCAGTCTGGGCGGGTCGACCGTGCCGAGCCCTCCAGGCCCGGCACATTTTGACACCACTAGTGTTGACAGGAGAAAATGCAACTTCTTTGCCAACGAATAAAATTGCCACCATCAAAACGGTCCAATTTCACAAAGTCCACAGCGAACTCTCGTAGAGAATTTGTAGGTGCCATTGTAGTAGCAATAAATAGTGTCTTAAGATTGTTAGAAAAATATGTTTCAAAATGAAATTGTGTATTTTTATCTAACGAAGTTCGTTGTTACTGTGAAATTAGTTGAACCAAAAATTATTGTCTGTAGAAAACAAAAATCACTGCAGTAATATAAAATGTGGGCTTCAAGGCACGTTACAGAAGTCGCTTTCCTTAAGACACTATTTGCCCCCAACCAACTGAGTGATTCACCGGGTTATGCAAATGTGCCTCCAAGATACAATGAAGCATCAATTGTTTAATATCGTTGTGCACTAACGATTTAAACCACAAACACTATTGATAACAAACCCGCCAAGAGACAATATTCTGTTACTACAGTTTAACATAATGTTGGTAATTTTGTGCAAGAAAATAGTGAATAAAATTAAAGAAATTAAATGAGAAGAATGAAAGGAGAAGATAGAGCAATTTTCAAATAAACTGATTTTATGTTTCTGATGTTTTTGCAAGTGGTGTACATAGTCCTATTTATAGAGTGTTATGCATCATTTCACCAATCATTACAACTTTTCACAAACCATTACAAATTGTGTCTGTTGAATTTAATCTAACACACAAACATCTTTGTGTGAAAGTTACATCTCTTTGTAAGGTTGTATCTATTCATACAAAAAATACAATCATCACCACTTTGGAAAGTTGCATCCTTTCCATTCAAATTTAATTTGAAAATTCTCTAACATTATCAATATAAACTGCTACATTAGAATATCTATTTTCTTATTTCTTTATGAAGACACATGTGTATATAACATAATTAATATGCCATTATTTTATTAGATATTCATTGAGACGATTATACCACATCAGTCCATGTTGTTTTTAATCCATACAAGGATTTTTGTAGTTTTATCAAATATAAATTACGAGATCTCAATTTATATGTTACTGACATTTTAAATCCTTCAGGGATTTTCATATAAATATCTGCATTGAGTGAACTATATAGATAAGCGATCATTGTGTCTCTAAGACACATTTCAAGCCTTTTAGAGGCAGACAAACTTATCAAAATTCGAAACGTAATCATATTCATCATTAGTGAATACTAAGTTTCTGTGAAAAACCTTGTACTACGAGTTGTGCCTTATATCTCATGATCTCGTTTTTCTTATTACGTTTCCGTACAAAAAGCAATTAGTATCCAACTTATTTGACGTCTTCAAGCATCTGGACTAATGGTCCAATACTATACGTTTGGCTAATAAAGTCAATTCTATTGAATTGCTTCTTTCCATATAGGTCAGTCACGCCTTTTTATCTATAATCATAGATATTATAAGTTTCATAATCATCATTTTTCTAATTTCAGTAGTTACTGTATATGAAAATATATCACTAATAATTATTTCTTCACTATTCCACATTCCTCTTGTATGATTTATAGAAATTTCTTAATTTATATATTCTTGTGTCTCTTTAAGGATTTCAGAGGGATTTTCTCACTTCAAGGACTTATGTCTCTTTAGGGACATCTAACTCTTCTGGAGTTGACTTAGAGAAAGTAGATTTATTTATAACTCGAGTTCTATTTACATTAGGATCCTGATAATTTACTTTCCTCTTTTGGGGAAACAATACCTTTGGAAAAAGGTTTACAAACTTATGATATGCAATAGATGATTTATTTGTTGCCTTTTACTCCGATCGTTCTTCAAGAACAATCACCTAGGTTCATGAGTTGGCAACTTATAAAATTTAGTTACCTTTAAACATATCTTGTAGCTGATTAATAATCATCTGATGATTAATTATTTTTCATATTTGAGCAATATGAAGATTGAGTGAGACACATTTATTATATATAGAGAGAACTAAACTGATATCTGTATTTTGTACAAATGTAACATTTCATTTACTCTTGTCTTCTAGGGAAACTTTCCATTCTATAATGGTATGGAAATTAATCAAAAAATGAAATATTGCAATAAGGATATGGACAAGACAATCAAACAATTTTAAGAGAGATTGAGCAAGTCAATGACCAAATCCAAGTTATAATGGTGAATAATGATGATAAGCAATGGGTCAAAGACGAATGCAATAACATGTAAAATAGCATGTGCCAATATAGAATTGGTAATTGTGTTCGAAATAATAAAGTTCTTGCAATTACCTAGAGACGTTTGTTAAGTGATTCCACTGATCCATTATGAGTATGAGTATATGTGAAACTGGATGTTCAACATGAATCTCAATTGCTTTGCAATATTTATCAAATATCTTGGAGGTAAATTTAGGAATTATGCCAAAAACCTGATATTTGTGTAAGTAGTCTGAAGATGTTTGATAATAAATAAATATGTGACCATATGATAGATACATTAATTAGGACCATAAAATAACGAAATGGTTCACTTTGTGAATGAATAGGTCCACATATCCCCTTGAGTTATTTCTAAGAATGATGGGGATTCAATTCCAACTTAAAATAAGGTAGTCTTATTACTAATTTCCTTTGTAAACATGCAGTGCATATATTCTCATAGAATTAAAGAATATTCTAGCTCATTAATTGATGATCGTCGGAATTTTTGATGATCCTACGTATTATCGTAGATCCTGGGTGACCAAAACAATCATATCAAAGCATAAGTTTGAGAACTTTTGGTTTATGACTGCATAAATCTCTACAATTTAATAATACAAATAATCCAGATGAGAAAGCACACAACTTCTCAAAAATGAGCTTCTGGCTCAAATCATTAGAAGTAATGTACAAATATTTAACATTCTTATTATTCATAGTCTCAATATCAATAATGTTACATGCCCTTGAACTAAGCAGATTTCTATCGGATATGCTTGAATAATATAAAGCATCATTGATACACAATTTAGGACCATTTGGTAACAAGCTTATGGCTCTTTCGGAGCCTTTAATCAGCTATGCTGGATCTGATCTGGTATTAACCTTTAGCAAGACATATATATTCATCTTGTGTTTCAATAATAGGTAATTCATTGTTCAAATCCACATTATTTAGTAAAGACATATATTTTTCCTTCTAGGAATTTTATGGGCATTATCTGTAATGTCATTTTATATCTCATCTGAAATAATAATCTTTTCAATAGATTAATAATGTAGACCATTTCTCTTATCATTTCAAACATCCACTTCTAGGGTATGTTTTGATATCTCAAGAATCAAGATAAAAATACTTTCAAGTTTACTCTCTTGGTATTGCTTCTTCATGAGCATATATAAAATGGATAAAATATAATTTCCAATTTTATTATACCACACAATTCCAACAATGTGATATCAGAATCTTAAATCTTTTATGGCATGCACAACATCATGCTGGGATGTGTAGATTTCTTCATCAAATGAAAGACATGTAAACATATCACTTGATAAACATGAGATAAAATAAAATCATTGATCTTATTGATTTTTAGAATCTTTGGTTCATTCATGAACTGCATGTTCATAAATAAATTTTAAAAAAAACCCAGAACTTCAGGTTCCAAATTACAATTTGACTCCTCATATTAAAGAATCATAACTTGATCAAATTCAAAATTTCTTGTTCTGATAAACTTTGATATTAAAAATTTTAATATTACAATTTAAATTGAATTTAAGTCTTAATAGTTTGAAATTAAGAACATTATGCTCAAATAGAATCAATATGCAAAACTTCAAGTTCTATATTGTCTTCGAATTTGGAACTTTAGGTTCCAAATAATAAAGTATGACATTCATGTATATAATAATGAAATTGAAATTCAGAACTACAGGTTCTGATTGAATACTTTATATTGGAATTCATAACTTCAAGTTAATATTGAAATCGAATTTAGAACTTCAGGTTCTAAATAAAGTATTGTAAACATGTATGAATCCAAAACTTTAGGTTCATAATGAAATTAAAATTCAGAACTTTAGGTTCTGACCGGTTGACAAACCCGCGCTAACTTAAATATCATAATAATAAATCTAGAAACTTTAGGTTCTAGTTAGTTTGTCTAGCCTGGCTTAGTTAAATTGCACAATAATAAATTAGGTGCAAATAAATTTAGAAATTTCAGGTTCTGGTTGATTGGCCTAGTCAGACTCAGCTCATAATTTGCATGTAAATACATAAATGCAAATCCAGAAACTTCAGGTTCTTGTCAGTTGGCCTAGTCAGGCTCATAAATTACATAAAAGTATATAAATGCATAATAATAAATAAATCCAAAAACTTCAGGTTCTAGATGAGCGAGCAAACTGCTCCAATATAAAATTGCATAAAAGTAAATAAATGTGTAATAATAAATAAATTTAGAAACTTCAGGGTCTGGATGGGCGACCAAACTGCTCTAGTATAAAATTGTATAATAATATATATAAACGCGTAGTAATAAATAAATTCAGAAACTTCAGGTTCTGGATGGGTGACATTAGCCAATCTCATATATTGCGCATAAATAAATAATACGAATAACTAAAGAGCATAATAAATAAATCCAGAAACTTCAAGTTCTGGATGGTAGTGTTAGCCAATCTCATAAATTGCGTATAAAAAATAAATACGAATAAATAAATAGCATAATAAATAAATCCAGAAACTTCAGGTTTTCGGACGGTGGCGTTAGCCAATCTCTTATATTGCGTATAAATAAATAAATACGAATTAATAAAGAGCATAATAAATAAATCCAGAAACTTCAGGTTCTGGACGGTGGCGTTAGCCAATCTCTTATATTGCGTATAAATAAATAGTATAATAAATAAATTCAGAAACTATAGGTTCTGACCGGATTGAAATAAGTTCTTTTATTTTGATTTTACAATCTGTAGGTTGCAATTAATAAAGTATTGAACTATAAGTAAATCACTCTTTTAGAGATTCTTTTTACTTTCTTACAATCGTATTGATAACATAAAACATAAATATATAAATAAACTCATAAATGGAGAAAAGATAAAATGAAGAAGAAAATGCTCTTCGTAAGCTTTCCATTGATTCACGTTAATTCTTTTATTTATTTTATTTTATTTTTATAATATCCATTAATTCGAGATTAGGTATTTTTTTTTTTTTAAGTTTACGTCATTGTTAGAATTCGAGTAATTGATCTGAGAGTCATTTATCAAAACCCCAAACTTATCCATCTACCAGTTAAACTACGTCAATATTGGCATTTACGTTAATTCTTACGACATATACAAGTTTTTTTTTTTTTTTTTTTTTTTTGAATTACAACAACTGCCTATACTAGAGTTGTTATTTATAGGAAATATGAGAACAAACAAAGGGACATATGTCTCTCAAAAGAATGAAGTAGAGGGGCATGTGTCACAAAGATGAAATCTAGATGGCCCATGCTTGGGAGTACGTAGAAAGCTGAGAATATGGTGCAAAGCCACCGATTATTGTGTTCTTTCATTTTTATTTTTATTTTAAATGATATTTTTTCAATTTTTTTTTAAGAGTTGATTATAATTTATTTATTATTTTTATTATTATTAGTTTAATGATTATTTTATTCAATTATGATTTCGAAAGACTTTTAATGACTTTTTTTTAAGTGAATGACTTTTGCAGATTTTATAGACTTTACAAGATTATGAAAAACTTTTATAGACTTTTATTTAAAAGACTTTCAAAGACTTTTATTTTAAAAGTACTTTCATTTTAAAAGACTTTTATAGATATTACTTTTAAATATAATATATAATTTGTTTTAGCAAAATTATATATACTTATCATGTCAATAAAAATAATTTTTCAAATGAATAAAAGAAAACCATCATTAATTAAATTTGACAAAAGCATTCATGTTTATATATGTGATTTTAAAATTTTTTTTTATTTTAATTATATTTTGCATTATAAAGACATTATGCTCCTTTTTTTTATATATAAATAATTAGTCAAAATTTTATTTGTTTTTTTATAATTAATCAAAATATTATAAATTTTCTTTTAGAATAAATGTAGCAAACCGACAATAATATTAACATTTACATGTCTCTACGAAAGTATGACAATGAGTATTAAAAATCAACCAAAAGTTCATTCAAATTACTAAAGATAAAACATAAAAACTGCACCTAGTTGTTGAATAAAATCCATGCTTAAAAGTGGGTAGTTTGATATTAATCATAATTACATGGAATTACGCTCATATGTGACTTTGATTATGGTATATTGGCGTGGTTAAGTAGTGATTTTTGTCTTTTATTATTTTTATTTTACATAAATGAAGTTCATTTAATTTGTTTCGGTGTTGTTTAGTTGCTTTAAAAATATATGTAAAAAATATGAACTCATCCTTAATTACATAGCCGATGAGGATTTGTTTTATATTAATTTTTTTGTTGTAGATCGTTAATGTTTGTATGTTTTTTTTTTTTTTTAATGTTTATTCATTTTAAAGTTATTCGTTTCATTTTATTTATGAAATTTGTTAAGAATGAGTGTGCTTTTATTTGAAAATAGAACATATATTTGGTTGCTGATGTTTTTTAAAGAGTTTTATATTTTTCTTTTAAAGTGAAATTTTTTCTTTATTTAAAAAAAAAAAAAAAAAAAAAAAGTCATTCAAAGTCTTTGATACGAATGGAAAACAAATTGTGAGATTTGTTATAACTAAAAATCATTAAAAGTCATAAGTCATTGATATTTTAAAGTTGTTAAAACTCATTGAGATTTTAAATACATCATAACTTTCATAGAATGTCAAAAAGTCTTGATAAAAGTCTTGATAAAAGTCTTGATTGAATACCACATGACTTTTAAAGACTTTTTAAAAATCTATAAAAGTATGTATTGAATACCTCATGACTTTTATACAGTAGTTAAAAGTCGATCAAGACTTTTAAGATTTTTTTTAAAAGTCCATATTGTCTTGTGGTATTCGATCTAGACTTTTTAGATTTTTTTTAAAAGTCAAAATTGTCGTGTTGTATTGGATCTAGACTTTCAAGAGGCAACAAATTGTCTAATTGTATTGGATTTCGATCAAGATTTTTAGGATTTTATGAAAAAATGAATTTTCCAGACTTTTTAGTAATATGTATAAATAGCTTGAACCCAAAATTATCTTACCCTCTCCCTCAATACTTTCCAGACTTTTCTCTCTCGCTCAAAATCATCTTCAGCTTCTCTCTTGCTTTGCTCTTTTCTAGTTTCTAGGTTGTTGTCAAAATTTTGTATTTTTGTGTTTAAGCTTGTCAAAATTGAAATTGAAATTTCTGGTTTCTGTAATAGATCCACAACCTTAAATTCTCAATTTAAATATTTCATGCTGGGGATAATTTCGAACCAATGAACGCAGAAACATCGTGCCTAATATACGCTCATAACTCATAGCAATTAATAACGTCAATAAGCAGAAAAATAGATGAGAGAGAATAAATAATCACAACACAAGATATATGTGGAAAACCCAAATTGGGTAAAAAACCATGGGTCGTCAGGACGACAGAAAAAGTTTCATTATATGATAAACTTTTATAACCATATACTCTAGGATTAACTCTATCACCTCAACCCCAAACCCCAACTCACAAGATCCTCACCGAGTACCCCCATAATATCCCCTAGGTCTCTTATGAATATCACCCACGGATCTCTAACTTGATCCACTGATATTCTCTTAGATCCCTCCCCAGATATTCCCTTGGGTCTCCTCGGATCTCACCACACTCTCTCTGATGTTACATGGTGTTCTTTTTGCTCCACAGCCTTAAATCTAATAACATAAATATTAGGTCTATTTATACTAGTTACAGAGAGTTTAAGATAAAAGGAAATCCTACTCTTAAACGTACAAGACTTACTTGTTTCACATAAATACTATTTTCTTTTATGACAAGTCTTCTTATAAAGAGTATTCCTTTTCCTTAGAACTTCCCAAAAGAACACTTTCCTTTTTCGTTGAAGATTTTCCGTTTCACACATGCTTATGATTAACTACAATTTGGGTCTCGGTTGCGCACCCGCTTTTTAAACCGTTACAGGTTACCTTAAATTACATCGCTCAGAAAACCACGATCCATACGATAAAATGAACCACTTCTTCAGTTCTTCATGATCTTCAACCTCCCTCAATCTACACCATTCCATCTTCCAAACGTATCCCACGTCTCTAGGAAGCTCCACATCAGTTAAGTCTTGTTTAGTTCACATTTGGTTCGCTTAGGAATACAAGTCAAAACCTAACAACAGGGACAACAACATTAACAAACTTGAACTGAGTTCCTATAAAGCAATTGGCTATAACATAGAAGAATATATTATTCACATTTCTCGTCCATGAACACTTGTATACTGCCTTAGAAGTTTTGAATTCCTAGTGATTGAGGCTACCTACAGCAGAATTTTAATCACTTGAAAATTAATAGTCTTCTAGGTTCTTCACATGGTTGGCATCTCTTGCGGTAATGGTATTGGCCGTAATATGAATTTTCTCTGTTCAGTAGTTATAAAATCTTCTCTAAATATTTAAATATTTAAATTTTGTATTTTTGTGTTTAAGCTTGTCAAAAATGAAATTCGCTTTCTGGGTGTTTGAGTTTTGTCTTTTTTTAATTTGTTTTTGCTGCTTCATAGTAATAGAATTCTTGAGCATCTCTTTGCTTCTTCTATGGCTACTTCAGCTTGTTTCTGCACAAATGGTCACCAAACCAGTTGAAGGTTATGTGTTGGTTGGTGGTATTTTAAAATTTTATTACTTCTCTTCATAGCTTATACATGTTTCTCATTTAATTTTTGTTGTTCAGTGACTGTCCTCAACAAGATTATAGATCACTGGAACTTGGGGAGAAAATTGAACACTACAATCGACTCTTAAAGTCCATATTTTTTAAAATCAAAAAAGTCTTGAAATAAATTCTAGATATTCCTAATAGTTTATAAATAAAGTCCAAAAACTCTTTCAGAATCCTAAAAGTCTAGTCCATATCATCCTAATGACGAAATAGGAGTATATAGCACTTTTTCAAAATGGATTTGTGTAACCATTAGCACCAAAATATGTGATGAGACCAAAATGCCCCCACTTGCAAATTTCTCTCTCTCTCTCTCTCTCTCTCTCTCTCTCTCTCTCTCTCTCTCTCTCTCTCTCTCTCTCTCTCTCTCTCTCTCTCTCTCTCTCTCTCGTTGTCTAAAGAATGAACTCGACGAACACCTGCGATTTTGGGAACGAATGAACTCGACAAACAAACTCAAATTTTTTTTTTGTTGATTTTGTAATATTAATTTTGTTTTCATTGATTTTGAGTTTTTATTGTGATTTTGTTGTCGATTTTGATGTGAATTGTGAGTTTGTTGAATCTGAATGGGGTTGTTTGAATCTTGAATTGGTGGGTTTGGGTCTGAGTTTGTCAAATCAGAGAAGTTGAACAATAGCCGAAGTTGGGATTTTTTACGCTTATTCGAGACTTAATTGTTCTATTTCGAGACTTATTTATGAATACTCGAGACTTATTACGCTTATTCGAGACTTAATTTATGAATATCCGAGACATATTACACTTATTCGAGACTTAATTTATGAAGACTTATTTACTCCATTTTCGAGACTTATTTTATGAATACCCGAAAGTTATTCATGAGTTTTCGAGACTTATTAATGCGTTTTGAGACTTAATTCATGTTTTTTTTAGACTTATTATGTTCAACCTCCATCAATGGTGAAAGCGACGAGCCGACGACGGCGCCGATTGACTCTGGAGATAGTTGAATCTGGAAGATCGAACGACGCCAAGTTCGTTGGCACCATCAGTTTCGTCAGATTCGCGACGGATCGTCATAGATCGGACGATGAAGATTCGATGACGGTTTGGGTTTGGCTTCGTTTCTCTCTCTACACAGCTCGAAAATGTAAACAAACACTTCGGTTACAACAATTGGCACTCGACGAACGTTTTCCAGGGGGTTTTACCGGTCAACTCGCCGGTCGGCAGTGGCACATCTATTGAAGCTCCATCAATTGAGGTTTTTGAAAAAAGAAGAAGAAAAAAGTGAAGGACTCATAAGAGAAAAGAAAAGAAGCTGGGGGATATTTTTGTCCAAATTCCATTTTTAGTGCTATTAAAACAAGATTTATTAATGCGGTACTATTTGTACAAGCCCTCTCCTAAAAAGTGCTATTTAATTTTTGAACCCAAAATAATCCTGAAAGTATAATCCTAACAATCTTAATAATCCTAATAGTCTTGTAAGTTGTAAATCCATAAAATCCTTACACCCCAAAATTATTTGTTAAAATCCCACCCTCCTAAATACACCTAAACCTTTTAATTCTATAAAAGTCATTTAAAATTTTAATTGAATATACCCTCCTAAGACCATCTCCAATGCATATGTCAATGCCAATGTCAAATTTAGTACAAAAAAAGAGTAAAATGTTATTTTTGACACATCAATTTACCATTGTGCTCCAATGCACAATCCTATATAAAATGCTATTTTTATTATTTTATTAATTAAACTTATAAAAGTAAACATCTACCATTAATGAATTCATTACTTCTTTTTATTCTCCAATGCAAAGTTCCATTAATGCATTTATTCTTTCATTTAAAAAATATACATAATGGTATTTTTGTAATTAAAAAATGAACATTTATTGCTGTGCCAAATTTGGCATATGCTATATTGTGTGCTAAATTTGGCACACAATATAGCATATGCCAAATTTGATACATCATTTGGCACTGCATTGGAGAATGTTTTTTACACCATATACTAAATTTTAGCATTAGCACAGATATTTGACACTGCATTGTAGATGCTCTAAGACTATTTCAAACAAAATATAAGGACATTTTTTATTTTTTATACCTAAATCTCAAACGTTAAATAGAATGGAAGTCAACCGTGGATACGAGGGTCTGCAACAATTAAAGCCTTGAATATTAAACGTTTTTTGAGAACCTCAGGTATGTCAATGCAATTAACCCATAAATAATAATAATAACACACACAAGAGTACAAGACACGACAAAAAGCATAGAAAAACAGAGTTTGATCGTTCGTGTATTACACACGCAGGCACCCACCCAACAAAATAGGAAAAAACAAAAACAGAGCCGGCTTTCTTTTCGACTAAAAAAAATGCCTACCACTACTATCGACATTCGACAACAATGGTGGTTGCTCCCATTGGCGAAGCCACTTCAGTGCTGCAGCTGCAGCCCAGCCCACACATGTTTTAAAAAGTTTATTTATATTGTTTTTATCATTTACATTTTTCTATTAAATAGTTTATAATTGTTCAATTGGCCCCTAGATTGATATGCCAATTGATGGAGATGGCTTCGCCGGCTGCTCCTATCACCACTCTCTTTCACTTGCTCACAAACCAAACATAACCCACAAACCCAAATGCTTTCACTTGGATTCTCTCTCCTTCCTCTCCATGTCAACCCATCTCCAAAACCCCACAAGCAGCCACCCATTTGTCAAATGGACACTGATCACATCGCAACAGGTTTTGGCTTCAAAAGCTTGAAGCAGACTTTTACCGTTGATGTCCAGAGAGCAGAGAACAGACCCTTGAACGTGCCCTTAATTGCCCCTTTCACGATTGCTTCTTCGAGGCTTGATAAGGTGGAGAATGTAGCCATCAGACTAGAACTCAATAATGGGTGTGTTGGGTGGGGCGAGGCCCCGATTTTGCCACATGTCACTGCTGAGGATCAAGAAACTGCGATGCTCAAAGCCAGAGAGGCTTGTGAGTTCTTGAAGAGGAGTCCAGCTATGGCTCTCGGTTTGATGTTTCAAGAGATTGGTACCTTTCTTCCAGGTCATCAGTTTGCTTCTGTGAGTTCCCTGTTTTTGGATCTTGTGTTGTTGTTAGTGTGTAGATTTTTAACGTTGGATGGTTGAGTGAATTGTGATTTTAGTTATAAGGCTGCTGGATTTGTGTAATTAGTTTTAATTATGAAATCTTTTATACATGTTTGATTGTTGAATGAACGTAGGATTTCTTGATATCAAAGGAGAAAAAGGCAAGTGCTTAATATTAGTATTTGGCATGCTTGCTCAGTTTCTCATTTCCATGGAACCAAATAAAAATCAAGCACAGAATTTGATCTCTCTCTTTTATCTATTTATGCCAGTTTGTTCCACTTAGGGATTGCTAATTAGGTTCTCGGGCAGGTTTGAGTGTTAAATTCAAACCCTAAGCGGGTTTGGGTTCAGATTTGAGAAAGAAAAAAAAATCTAACCCGAACCCTCAAACCCGTTTGATTTAAAAAATAATATAATAAATTTTATTTTAAAGAAATCTAGAATTTCAAAACGGACTTCATTTTAAGTAAATTAGAGAACTAAACTGAAAATGATGTCGTTTAGAGTTAAGAATCAAATATTATTTTTAGTCGTTTTTTTTAAATTTCGTGGGTTGAAGGGAGGGTATAGGTGAAGCCAATACTTGTCAGTGGAAACCCAAACCTGTTTAATCTCACGAGTTCACAATCAGGTTTGGGTGTTAAAATTTGTCACGGGTTAGGGTTTGGATTTAGCAAAACCCCCCGAACCCGACCAGTTGTCATCCTTAGTTCCATCGGATCAGCTTAAATGATGTAATTTCAGCTTTATTGTTACTAGTTCAGAAAGACATTTTTTCAATGAATTTAAAAGTACCACAAGGGCAATTACTTATTTTATTGATTGACCAAAATGTTAACATGTGTATTAGTTATTACTTATTTCCAAGTGTGCATTTTGAAGGTACTCTTCTGGATACCCATTTGATTCTTCTGAAAATTTTAAGAATGTTTTAGTTGACATTGATTAAAATGCCTGATTATGCAATTATACAACCGCATATTTAAGCATGTTTAGTATTTTTCACTTCTGTGAAGAGTTTATGCTTTATTGCATTTTGTTATGTGGACTGAAATTCCTGTATATCTGTAAAATTGAGTTTGCTGCCTTGGTCTTTATAAAATTGAAATGTTCCTGTTTTATTTTCCCTTTTGCTCATTAAATTGTTCATGCACTGAAGGTCAGGGCGGCAGTTGAGATGGCATTGATTGATGCAGTTGCTAATAGCATCAGCATGCCTCTATGGAGACTCTTTGGCGGGGTTTCAAATACAATCACCACTGATATAACAGTTAAGCTCCTGCTCCGGTGATTCTAAAAGTGAAATCAAGCCTATTCTTCTCCTCTTGATTTTTTCATATTTATCTTGTAGAAATAGAAGTCACACACCGGTGCTTTGATCAAGAAATATTTAGTTAGTGCTAAAATATAAAATTTTGTGCAAAAGTTTGGCTCAGCTGTTTTTTATGTGCAGATTCCAATTGTTTCCCCAGCCGAAGCAGCTGAATTGGCTTCGAAGTATCGGAAACAAGGATTTGCTACTTTGAAGCTTAAGGTGGGAAAGGATTTGAAGTCAGACATAGAAGTTCTACAAGCTATACGTGCAGTACATCCTGATTGTTCCTTCATCTTGGATGCAAATGAGGGTTACAAACCTGAGGAAGCTGTTGAAGTTCTTGAAAAATTATATGGTAAAGCATGAACATACATTTTTATGACTTACCTTGTTGCATACTTTCCACAAACAATTAATATGAGCATAAAGCACATAATATTGACTTGTGTTTTAGGCTCTTGTCATTGTCTAAGCTTACTTGTAAGTAATTTGTTTTTTTTTTTTTTTTTATAGAAATGGGGGTCACTCCTGTTCTGTTTGAGCAACCAGTACATAGAGATGATTGGGAAGGTCTCGGTCATGTTAGTCATATAGCAAAAGACAAGTATGGAGTATCTGTTGCAGCTGATGAGAGCTGTCGGAGTTTGGATGATGTCAAGAAAATAGTCAAAGGAAATCTTGCTCATGTCATAAATATTAAGCTTGCCAAAGTTGGGGTCCTTGGTGCCCTTGAAATTATTGAAGTGGCAAGGGCGTCAGGATTGAACCTCATGATTGGTGGTATGGTTGAAACTAGACTAGCCATGGGCTTTGCTGGCCATCTTGCTGCTGGCCTTGGATGTTTCAAGTAAGTATATATCATGTTCATTCTTGAAGAACTTGTAAATGTAAACTTGAATATTCATGTACTAGTTCCAATATAAGTTGGTCATCTTCTGGATTATAAATTTTTTGTACAGATTCGTTGACCTGGATACACCTATTCTTCTATCTGAAGATCCGGTTGTTGAAGGTTATGAAGGTATTCTCACTTCTCAGTACAGCTCCTGAACTTTGCGATGTATATGCCTTGGTTTTTTATATTCAGCAAATTGACGAAGTTTTTTTCACCTGTGACCAGTTTCTGGTGCTGTTTACAAGTTCACAAATGCAAGAGGCCATGGGGGTTTCCTTCATTGGGACAATATTGCATACTAAGAATTCTTTCTAGATTTGTTTGAATGTCTACTCTGCTTCAGCATCATCGTTGCAGTAGTTCTAGATGGCATGTTGATTTACATTCATTCTTATTTACTTATTTGGATCATGGAAACTACCTAACCTTTAGTTTTATATATCGATGTCCACATCAGGATGCTATAACAAAATTTTATAAAATTTAAAACTTGATAATGCAATTGAATCATGGTTAATGGATGGATGGTTTTAACAATGAAAATGAAAAGAAAACTTAAGGGTCCATAAGGAGGCTTGCCTCTGAAATTCGTAGTTTTCACAGAAACTGAAATCGGAAAAAGACAACAATTAAACGAGAAACAAACATGTCATGAATCCACCTTAAAAGCTTTGAAGTTGTGTCATGCCATGATTTGAAGATTAAGTCATCTAACATTCTAACATAGAATCTGAATTTATTGTAAGCATAATGCAAATATATTTATGTGCAACTCGTATTAAATGCATAAGCATGAAAGCGTACCCGAATTTCCTGAATCCATGATAGCACGAAAACAATCACCTGTAAAAAGAACACAAGAAAAACAATGAAAGTTAATAGGAAGTCTTCTACTCTCTTCTCACCTTACTCAGATTGTCTAATGGGGAGACAGTTCTGTAACACGCGTGAGCGAGAGTAGGGACCCCCTATAAATAGTATAACTTACTAGAATCCTAACCCATAGAGGATTCTCAATCCTAATAGGATGGCTAATCCCAATAGGAATACTAGGCCCACACATATACAATAGTCCATACCATATCCTACATATAATGTAGTTAAGGTGCACCGAGCCCAACAGATATTGATCACAACTAAACGGGCTTTATCCGGTCAACTCTCTCTTACTTAAACATTCCAATCAATTCGGTTTTCATAAACTCAAAATATAATGTCATATGTTGCTCATAATTTTATAAAAATCTTACATTCTCCCACTTGAGCTACATGGGCATTATCATTTTATATTTACAAATTCATTTTAGAAAACGACGCTCCGAATTGATAAACAATTATACGTGGCCACAAGAATGTTTAAGAGAGTAACACCTTCCTTCCCCTTAGTCCAATAGAACCTCAAATATCCAACTACATAGATCATTACATCTTTAATCAACATAAGACCATATGCAATCAAAATATCATTAGTTCTACCTACCCGGGTAAAATGGTATGTATGTGTGGTATGGAAATTACATGCAAATGTGATCATAATGTCTATTTCCATATAGGTCCACCTTCGCATTATGCAAAGGATCTTAAGACGAGCAAACTTAATGTCTTAAGCATCTTACACTCTCTGGCCAAAAGACCATGAGTTAATCCTCCCTTAAGACGGGCAAATCTTTCTGTCTTAAGTAATGTTTACTCATCGGTGAAAACTTTATACCTTATGAGTAAACTGCCCATTCAAAGCCAAAAGCTTTGAGATACCTCCTTAAGACGGGCAAATCCTTCTGTCTTAAGTAATGTTCACTCATCGGTGGAAACTTTATACCTTATGAGTGAACTGCCCACTTAAAGCTAAAAGCTTTAAGATTTCCTGCCATAATCAAACATCCGTGTGCACACAATAACAAATATGGCAAATAACATACATATACAATGTACAAATATATTCTCGAGAATAAATAAACAAAGTTTTATTAAACAAAATACTGCAGTTAATTTTAAAAAAACAAAAACAAAATGTAACTCCCACTAACCAAGCATATCATGACTATCTACCAACCCCATGTGGGTAACATGCCCTTTAAAAACTTTCGGTGATAGTCCTTTGGTTAGGGGATCTGCTATCATCTCTTCTGTTGGAATGTGGACTATAGAAGTTTGCAACTCTTGAACTTTCTCTCTAACTACAAGATACTTGATCTCCATATGTTTAGATCCTGAAGATCTTTTATTGTTCTTAGAGAAAGAAACTGCTGCGGAATTGTCACAATAGATTGTCAATGGCTTAGAAATGGAATCCACAATCTGTAACCCTGAAATGAAATTCCGCAACCAAACAGCTTGAATTGTTGCCTCATAGCATGCTACAAACTCAGCTTGCATAGTAGATGAAGCTGTAAGTGTCTGCTTGACACTCTTCCACGATATGGCTCCACCAGCCAACATAAACACAAAACCTGAAGTGGATTTTAGATCATCTGAACAACCAGCAAAATCCGCATCTGCATAGCCAACAACTTCCAATAGGTCTGAACGCCTATAAGTGAGCATGAAATCCTTTGTTCGCTGCAAATAACGCATAACCTTCTTTGCTGCTGTCCAATGATGCATGCCAGGGTTACTTAGATATCTACCAAGTACGCTAATTGCAAAGGCAAGATCAGGACGCGTACACACTTGTGCATACATCAAACTACCAACTGCAGATGCATATGGGACATCCTTCATTTGAGAACGTTCTAGCTCATTTTTAGGACATTGTAGCTTTGTAAGTTTATCTCCTTTCACGATAGGTACCTCACCTGGGGAACAAGTACTCATGTTAAATCTCTCTAGTACTCTATTGATTAAGCCTTCTGAGATAATCCAAGCAAACCATGTGACCTATCACGATGTATCTCAATCCCAAGGACAAAAGAGGCTTCCCCAAGATCCTTCATTTCAAAGCTACGTGATAGGAAATTCTTGGTATCATGCAGCAACCCTAAATTGTTGCCAGCGAGCAAAATATCATCAACATAAAGTATAAGAAAAATAAAATTGCTCCCACTGACCTTGAGGTATATGCAATGATCCATCGAATTTTCAACAAAACCATATGATGCAACGACATCATCAAATTTCAAATACCATTGCCTTGAAGCTTGTTTCAGACCATAAATGGATTTCCTGAGCTTACAAACCATATGCTCCTTTCCAATTGCCTGAAAAACCTTCAGGTTGCACCATGTATACATCCTCTGCAAGATCTCCATTTAGGAAAGCAGTCTTCACGTCCATTTGATGCAACTCTAAATCAAAATGAGCTACTAGGGACATAATAATCCTAAAGGCATCTTTCGAAGAGACAGGCGAAAAAGTCTCAGTATAATCAATACCTTCCTTTTGGCTGAACCCCTTCGCTACAAGTCTAGCTTTATGTCTCTCCACATTGCCTTTAGAGTCTCGTTTAGTCTTAAACACCCATTTGCAGCCAATAGGCTTGCAACCATCAGGCAATTCAACCAAATCCCAAACATGATTTGTATCCATGGATCTCAGTTCATCGATCATAGCATCTATCCATTTTGACGATTGAGAGCTCTGAACAGCTTGATCATAAGTCCAAGGGTCGTTATTCTCTCCTAAGTCAAAATCATGTTCCTGTAGATAAACAACATAATCATCAGGAATAGCAGATCTTCGAACCCTCTGAGATCTCCTTAAAGGAACATGAACAATCGGTTGTGGCTCATCAACAACTAGTTGAGGATCATCAATAACTGGCTCGGGCTCAAAGATAACCGGTTGAGGTTCATCAATAACTGGCTCATCATGATGCTCATAGAGAGATGGTATGACAATATCCAACGAAGTAGAAGATGTCGGATTACCTGGTCTCTCTTCCTCAAACGCAAACTCTTCAGTTTGCATATTCTTTCCAATGTCAGTACCTTCCTCCAAGAATACAACACGCTTAGATTCAACGATCCTCATAGAGTGTGTAGGACAATAAAATCTATATCCTTTAGATTTATCTGCATATCCCACAAAGAATGCACTAACGGTCTTAAAATCCAGCTTTTTCAAATTAGGATCATAAGGCCTCACTTCTGCAGGACATCCCCATACTCTCATGTGATTCAATTTTGGCTTCGAACCAAACCACATCTCAAATGGAGTTTTAGGCACTGATTTACTGGGAACTCTATTAAGAATATAAGCTGCCGTCTTTAATGCATCACCCCATAAAAGTTTAGGCAAAGAACTTGTACTGATCATACTTCTTACCATGTTCATTAATGTACGATTCCGCCTCTCAGCAACTCCATTTTGTTCAGGTTCACCAGGCATAGTGTATTGAGCACCAATCCCGCATTCTTGTAAAAACCTCGCAAACGGACCCGGAATCTGACCAGCTTCACCATACCTACCATAATATTCACCCCCACGATCAGATCTAACACACTTGATCTTTCTTTCTAATTTTAGTTCAACCTCAGCCTTATATATTTTGAAAATATCTAAGGCTTCAGATTTCTCGTGAATAAGATAGATATAACCATAACGCGAGAAATCATCAATGAAAGAAATAAAATATTTATATCCACCAAGTGTAGCGGGTGAAAATGGTCCACATATATCGGTATGAATAATTTCCAAAAGATTCTGACTTCTGGTAGCCCCTTTCTTTTTAGCTCTTGTCATTTTTCCCTTCAAACAATTAACACAAGACTCAGAATCTGAAAAGTCAAGTGAATCAAGAATACCATTTCTGATTAATCTTTCAATCCGTTCTTTGGATATATGGCCTAAACGTCTATGCCATAGCATGAACGAACAATCTTCCCTCTGGCGTTTAGATCCAATGGTAGAATTTACCACAGCAGCGGAACGAGAATTTTCACCAGCAAAATCAGAGTGTAAATTCAATTTATATAAACCATCACACAAACTACCAGAACCAATGAGAAAAGAACCATGATAAAGAGCAAATCCTTTATTAATGAATTCAAAACGATAACCACTTATATCCAATCTAGAAATGGAAATCAAATTACGTCTGAGAGAAGGAACAAAAGCAACATCAACTAAATCTAAAAACTTTCCAGAAGATAAAGGTAATCTAACAACTCCTATAAACTCAACTAAAGCCTTCTCTCCATTTCCCATGAAAACGACAGCTTCCTTATCCCTTGGTTTCCTTTTGCTTCTGAAGCCCTGTAAGGAATTCGAAACATGAATGGTAGCTCCAGAATCAATCCACCAAGAATTCACAGGGACATCAACCAAATTAGATTCAAAACATACGAGAGCTAAAGGGGTACCTTCTATGTGATTCTTAAACTTGAAGCAATCCTTCTTCATATGACCCTTCTTGCTACACCAAAAACATTTGCCTTTCATGTCTTCAACCTTAGCCTTATTGAAAACAGCAGGCTTACCAACTTTCTTTCCATGATGTACAAATTTAGGCTTCTTAACCCCACTGAACTTCTTCTTACCCTTGTAACTGTGGGTGACCATATGAGCACTCTGTTTCTTACTCTTGCGAATAGTCTCTTCCTCCTGGACCACAATAGCAGTCATTTGATCCAAAGTCCATTCAACCTCTTGAGCATTATAAGAAGTTTTCAAAACATCAAACTCACTTGGAAGAGACTCAAGAACTTGCCACACAAGGTGAGAGTCAGAGATCTCTGTATCTAGATCCCTCAATTTCATGGCCATATTAGTCATCTTCATAATATGCTCACGAACATCACCGGTTCCATCATAAACCGCAGTCGCCAGCTGGCTCAAATATTTTCCCCTCTCAGCCTTGCTCTGCTTCTTAAACTTGCCACTCACAGCTTTAAGAAAAGCCTTTGCTTCCTTGCATTGTGGAATACTCTTCTTAATAGTTTTGGCAATGGACAAACGCATGATCATCAAACATTTCCAATTGGACTCTTTCCATTTCATTCGATGAGTCCTCTCTTCAGCAGTACTCTCATCAGTGAGTTTGGAAGGCTTCTTCTCACGTAATGAAAGGTCTATTCCCCAAAGAGCTAGAATAGCAGTGAGTGTCTCTTTCCACTCCTCAAAATTAGTCCCATCCAAAGGTTTGATAGCAGTCAATTGAGAAGCAAAATTGTTGACATTGAAAACTGAATTTCAAAACAAAGATTTCATGCTCATAAGATAACAGTCAAAACATTTATAGAAACATAATTCAACATGTGATTGGGCAAATAATCACAACAATCTATAAATGCAATCCTCAAGATAATGAACCTCCTACGGAGAAGAACACCACCTATCACACATGATAACCCTCCTACAGAGATGATTAACACATGCATTCCTATCTTTGCAGTTCAAATTTAATAATTGATAACCAACGAATATCTCAAAATCCTAATGATCAGTCACTACGTGAAAACATAATCATCTAATTCACGAGAATATTCTATCAATTATTAACACTATCAAAATTAATAACCGTCAGCCAACTAAATTCTCAAAATTGAAATGATTAGTCACTACGTGAAAGCATAATCATTCAACTCACGAGAGTATATAAACAGTCTATTAATTTCAAACAAAATAATCATTATGATAAACTTAATGACTAGTCTACTACGTAGAAAAATAATCATTCGAAATCACAAAAAATTATGAACTGCAATTATTTCCAAAACTGCCCCATGATTTTGCTAAATTACAAATTGGCCCCCGAAGTTTCGGTAATTACAAAACGACCCCAAAATTTTATCAAAATTACAAACTGGCCCAGTAAGTTTTAATAATTATAAATTGACCCCAAAATTTTGTTAAATTATAAATCAGCCCATGAAGTTTCAGTATTTATACATTGACCCCATAATTTTGTCAAAATTACGAACTGGCCCAGAATAACATTCAACTCACGAGAGTATATAAACAGTCTATTAATTTCAAACAAAATAATCATTATGATAAACTTAATGACTAGTCTACTACGTAGAAAAATAATCATTCGAAATCACAAAAAATTATGAACTGCAATTATTTCCAAAACTGCCCCATGATTTTGCTAAATTACAAATTGGCCCCCGAAGTTTCGGTAATTACAAAACGACCCCAAAATTTTATCAAAATTACAAACTGGCCCAGTAAGTTTTAATAATTATAAATTGACCCCAAAATTTTGTTAAATTATAAATCAGCCCATGAAGTTTCAGTATTTATAAATTGACCCCATAATTTTGTCAAAATTACGAACTGGCCCAGAATAATTACAAAACATACCCTTATAAAATATCAAATTTTCAAAAGTTGGCCCAAAGCAAAATATCATGGTCTGAAACCCTAGCTTCCATGCCGCCGCCTCTACCACAGACCATCACCGGAAAAGTGACGACGGCGACGCAACCGTTCGATCCACGTGCGTGGACCCCCAAAACTTGGCCGGCGATCGATCCAAACCAACCGAGAAGGAAACGGCGGCTGGACGTGTCGCGCAGAACCAGAGACGACCGGCTGGAGAATCGCCGTCGGTCTGAATCTTCCCGTGAATGGCACGGGTTCGAGCAAGAAAGAACCCTCCACGCTGCTGGTGTGCAGATTGCACAACTGCACGGGTCTGGGTTGAGAAACCCATCGACCCAAAACGACCCACATATGGATCTGACTAGATGCAGACGAGATCCAAGCAAAACCACAAAAGAAAAACTTAATTCGTCTATGATCAAAACCTATCAGACCATCAGTATGTATCTTATCTAGAAACCAATCATAAAAGAAAAATTAAGTCTCTAATGCCTATGAACCAAGCAGCAGACGAAAAAAAAAAAAAACTGACAATATTCATGTATCAAGAACAGTAGATGAACAATAAGAAATTAATTTTCAGCCTATGTAAAAATACGTTGGCTCTGATACCACTGTAAGCATAATGCAAATATATTTATGTGCAACTCGTATTAAATGCATAAGCATGAAAGCGTACCCGAATTTCCTGAATCCATGATAGCACTGATAACTCTTATTTCTACACGTTGTGTAGCCCCTTACTTTCATCTTTTATGCTTGTTTCCCGGGTAAAACCGGGTATTTAATGGCTTAAATAAGTGTTTCAGGATTTTTTCCAGTGAGGGGCGTTTTTGCAAAAATGTAGAAATTTTGGGGCAAAAGTGCAATTTTTGAAAGTTAGATTATGCACCCTTGTTTGCGTTTAGGGGCCGCAGAAAAGGGCGCAAATTCTTGGCAGAGGATCACATTTTCTTAATTCTGCGTCCTAGGGAGCAGAATAGGGCGCATAATTGCAAAGTTTGGGTTTGGCGAAAGCCTCCTGCAGAAGGGTCAACTTTCGGGGGTCATATCTCTCTCCTCAGAATGAACTGGGTTTCGGTATACATATGTTTGGAAAGATCCAGAAGTCTTCTTTCCAACGGTTCTTAAAGATCACGATTCCGATATTTGTGGAGGAAGTTATGCCCGTTTCCGTAACGGTGCGCGCTGCTGGAAACCCATCCGCGAGAGGCCCAATTTTCAGCCACTTTTGCAAGGGCATTCTCGTCCTTTCACCCAATTTATGCCCTAAGACCCCTCCCCACTATATATACCCTGTTTTCTCTCAGTTTTCCAGAATGCCCAACTTCTCCTCTCTCTCTCTTCCGCCCCAAACACTTCTTCTTCCATCTTCTTCATCTTCTCCACCTTCTTCACCCAATAAAGGAGAGACCCATGCTCCCATGGAGGTTCTTCCTCCATGGGAGTCCACCATACACCTCCACAACCCTCTTTCTCACTTCCTCCATCCATTTTAGAACCGAAATTTCAAGGGATTAGGAGCAATTTCGAGCTAGGAAAGATATGGAGCATCTTTGGAGGCTTGTCTTCAAGGGTTTGCTTTTATTTACTATTTTCTTTGTAATTTTCGTTTCTTTGATGTGTAACCCCAATTTGGGGAATATTGTGAACCTTCACATGTGCTATATATATGTATTTTGTTCATAAATTCATTTGGGTTTTGTTTTGCTCTTTGATTTATGTATGTTTAATCTCTTATTGTGAAATTCATGTTTGTGGAGGTTAGAAATTGATATGTATGCATGATTGGGTTTAGGAGTAGAATAATTTAATGTAGGAGTAGAGTAATTTAGCTTCCCATGATTGTTTGTATGTTAATGGATGACCAAAATACCATTTATTGAATGATTTGAGTGTTAGGGATTTTATCCCCAAAGAGTAGAAAAAGCTAGTTTATGCATTTAGTTGCTAAATTGGTTTTGGTTCACATCCTTATGCTTAATGGGTCTTTTAAAGACACAATTATCCATCCTTGACCGGATTGGATAGTAAATTGATTTAGGGAAAATTCCCAAGTCAAGAGGAGAGCCCTTAATTCATTTGAATGTCCTTAATGTTTAACATTTTGCATTGATGCACATTAGTGTTAGGTGGACTTGTTTCCCATTTTTTGCCATCCTAGGGAGATTGATAAAACCGAATCCGTATCTAGAGTAAAGACAAACTGAATTCCTCTTTTGCTTGTGTAGTTATAGGGGTATTTCATTGCTTAATGCTTTCACTCGGTTGGCCACCTTGTGGATGATATTTAGGCTGTGTGTTATATATTGCGTAGTTCACATTAACATGTCCAGCGTGGTATCCTCTACATTTGACCAGTAAGTTGAGAGATCACTAGGCTGGCGTGTAGAGCTCGTGTGTGTGTCCCACAGTCCTTAATGAATCCAAGCATTTATGCATGGATGTTATCTCTAAAACATCGAGAGAGATTAGAGATTAATTAAGGGGACACGAGCATATAACATACGTGTTGTATGGGTATCTCGTATTCTTAATGCTTTCACTTGGTTGCCATCCCGTATTTGGTTAGCCATTGTGAATGAATTATTGGCTGTAGTATGGCCCACGCGGTTGCGCATTACATGCCCAACGAAATAACCACTGTATATGACCAGACAGTTGAGAGATCACTAGGCTGGCATACAGAGCTTGTGTAGGTGTCCCAATGTACTTAATGAATCCATGCATTGTGTGGATGCGATTTCTAAGACTCGAGAGAGATTAGAAATTAATTAAGGGGATATGAGCCTATGATATACTTGCATATTGAGGGACTAAGTGAGTCTAGCACTTAATTGAGATGATTGTTATGGTTGAGTCATTTCCTTAGTGTAACCACATTTCATGCCATCTCTCCATTCCATCCTATCAATGTATATATTATGTTAGTTAATTTATTTATTTATATTATTTACTACTTTTCCGCAAACGCAACACACGAGGTCTCTCGGAGTGTTGTAATAATAGCTAGAACCGGTGACGGTCGGCGAATCCAACCTCCCTGCGGAACGATACCCTCACTTGCCTCTGTGCTAGTCCCTGTGACTCGCGCGCTAGCGAGGTCGAACTTAAATGTTCATCTTTTGACCGACACCGCAACGACGTGTCGCCAAAGTGGCGCCGCTGCCGGGGAGGTGGCTTATTCGTTGATAGTTACTAGTTTTAGCTTAGGTTCTGTAAATATCTTAGATTAATTGCTTTTTATTGCTTTTCGGATTAGATTGTCATGTTGAAAATAAACATCTCTTTTACTCATGCTTTTCATTGTGTGATCGACAATGTTTAGGCTAGGTTTGGGGGTGTAAGTCGTGTTATTTTTCTTGTTTTCGTTTAAAGCATATGCATTTGATTTTCTTTGAGTTGTTTTGTGCAAGGAAAGAAAATTTCAGGTTGGATGGATCACACAACTCAAGAGAGCTTCGCGAAGGCATGGTTGGTTCGAATAACCACTCGCGAGGGCTTGCGCTTCAAGGGTATAATGCTTTGCTTATTTTTGTGATTTTTATTTATGTTTAGATCTAAGGGTGGATATGTGTTGTGCTTAGATCTTAGGATTTTTTTAGGGTGTTGTTTTAGAAAATTTTCAAATCTCTGCAAAAACTGCCCTGTTTTGAATATTTTTGAGGCAGATGTTTCATTAAAACTGTACTCATTGGTGAGGAAATTATTTTTTTCGCCCACGTTGCGTTCTTCGATTTTTCGTACTGATTCCGAATATATAAAGAACGTAAAATTCTGGGTTGTGGATCAAAAGTTATGAGTATTTCTTCGACCAAAGGTCATGGGCAATGCCCTGTTTTTCGAAATTGTGCTTTCACTGTTTTCATCGTCCATTTTCACACTTTTCCCATTCGAATTTTGAAATACGTTTTAAATGAAAAGTGTGTATTTATATGTCTACTCTATGGTGTAAAATTTTTGAGAAATTATTTTAAGTGCTTTTAAAGATATGCACCGGAAAGTGGACATTGGATGACTTTAAATTTCAACAGTTTTTGAAATATTTGGCCTCCATGTTGAGTTGTTTTTCTTTGTGTGCCGGTAGAGACATGCATTGTATGCTTTTAGCTCCGTGCATCACTTAAATTTGCTTGTACAGTACCAATCTTTTGATATTGAGGTGGATGAGACCTCTATGTTTGTTTAGCCTAGGAAAATAGTGGAGACTACCCTAGTGAGGTTTCGAGCCTATTATCGCTCAATTCAGAGGGTATATTTTGTTTCTACTCTTTAAACACTCTTCAATTTTGTTCTTAATTGTGATCTCATTGTACATATATACATTTTGCATTGATTGCCATAGAACTAAATAATGTGGACTGCTTGTTGAGATTTGTATTCCCTTGTTAGATGGACTTTTAGAAATGATTTTGGGCTTGAGTGTGTGCGTAACTACTAAAATAGCACTCCCACACCCCTATATTCATTGCAAATTGAGGCCAAACACTACACCCCCAACCATTCCCTAGTTATTGATCATGTTAAGGTGTATAGCTTAATAGAAGTTATGTATTGTAAAGCTCTAATTTTTGTGATTAAAAGCATGTACTTAGGCAAATGTATGCAAATTGTGCTAGGCAAAGGCTTACAAAAAGAAAAAAAGAAAAAAAAAAAAAGAAAGAAATAATAAGTGTGAATTAATAAACACTTAAGCCTTCAAGTTCTTCAATTGTAAAGTTACTCTTAAATATGAGTACAAATGTAGCACAAATGTGCAATGTAAATTTTATAGCCTGGACGCTTGTAGTGTAAAGTGTAATAGAGCTAATTTTGTTGTAATGTAATGTGTAAACACCTTGGCATGGTTGATAGCTTTATCCTTCCCACTCCTACCATATATTCCATCCCATACACCTTCACAAATCACCTTGGCCACAATATAAAGTGAGGGAAAGCCCATTTGATCTCTTAGGAAGTCTATATTGGGAATGCGAGTCGATGCATGCTCTTTCCACGTTCATGGCATTTCAATTCCTTCCATGAGATCTATCACTATAAATGTGCTTCATTTAATATTCATATGCGATATATTAGATTCCGGTACATAAACTCATTCGCATATGTTTGATAGAGAGTGATTGCCTAGGTTCTGAGTGGAAAAATTAGACTGAAATCCAGGGAGGATTAGAGTCAAGGCGAATTTTATCTTAGGCAATTCGAGCGTAGTTGTTTTGTAAACCGAAAACATCCTAAGTATTGGCATACTTGCATTGTGTGAATCCACCTTAAAAGCTTTGAAGTTGTGTCATGCCATGATTTGAAGATTAAGTCATCTAACATTCTAACATAGAATCTGAATTTATTGTAAGCATAATGCAAATATATTTATGTGCAACTCGTATTAAATGCATAAGCATGAAAGCGTACCCGAATTTCCTGAATCCATGATAGCACGAAAACAATCACCTGTAAAAAGAACACAAGAAAAACAATGAAAGTTAATAGGAAGTCTTCTACTCTCTTCTCACCTTACTCAGATTGTCTAATGGGGAGACAGTTCTGTAACACGCGTGAGCGAGAGTAGGGACCCCCTATAAATAGTATAACTTACTAGAATCCTAACCCATAGAGGATTCTCAATCCTAATAGGATGGCTAATCCCAATAGGAATACTAGGCTCACACATATACAATAGCCCATACCATATCCTACATATAATGTAGTTAAGGTGCACCGAGCCCAACAGATATTGATCACAACTAAACGGGCTTTATCCGGTCAACTCTCTCTTACTTAAACATTCCAATCAATTCGGTTTTCATAAACTCAAAATATAATGTCATATGTTGCTCATAATTTTATAAAAATCTTACATTTATAACTTCGACGTGTTCTCTTTCGACGAAGAGGGTTATGCAATATCCATAAAACTCGTCCTACATCTTGTTGCAGATTGTTGTTTTGATAAATTTCTTAGTTGATTGAATCCTTTTAAATTTAAATCTAAGTTCTAATAAATTTGCTCATGCGATTTGAGTGCATTTACATTCATACCACAAAGATCACATTTGTGCATCATTATCACTTTAAATTTGATGAATTATTCCCTGTCTAACAATTTTGTACTTCTTAACATCCCAGCAATGTGTTACTATCAATAAACTAACATCTAGTTGCTAACAAAAAGAATGTCAAGGACATATTTAATTATCATTTCGACTTTGCCAATGTTAATCATATCAAATTATCTGCAGGAATTTTTCGGTTGTTTCCACGCTTTTGGAACAATGAGCAGTCAAGGAAGACTGAGCATTACATCAAAGGCCCTGAATTTTTAGGGGATTTCTGATAATTGAATGAGCATTACATCAAAGGTTTCTAGCGTTAATGTGTTTGCTGGTAAGAGTTACAGAACTGATATTGCAATTTGAGAAGAAAAATATTAATTCATTAATAATCGCAATTGAAGAAACCCTTGCTTATTGAGTTTTGCTGTTTAGATAGTGTTTCTACACCATGCATTTCCAGAATAATTGTATTTTTTTTTTCCTGTTCCTTCTCAGTTGAATGTTCACCAAAAAACTTAGCTGACAACTGATGTTTTCATTTGAATGTAAAAATTTGAGAAGCTTGCCTTCCATGTTCCCTGTAGCTCATGTAATCATTATAATGTGGTCAAAGAGGAATTTTGGCTGGGATGCAACTGAAGGAGAATTTGGAAATTTGGTCATGAGGTTTGATCTAATTCCCTTTTAGTAGTGGGATTTCAAGCTAATTAATAGCAAGGTTTTGTTGATTCTTAAAAACCACAGGGGACATGAATGAAATTCACTTAGAAACAATAATGCTTATGCTATAAAATAATGAAAAAGAAAAAGAAAAACAGAGTAGATCCAAAGGAAGAAGATTTGTATGAAACCCTATGCTTTCTGATTTTAAATTACATTAATTTTTGTAAATGATAATTAATACTCTTGGTGCAGCACTTTCTGCAAAGCATATTGCCATTCCCATAACATAACATGATTATGATAATGTAATAAAACATTCCCACTTCATTTTGTTTTTAAACTACTACAATATTTTCAGATTGGGAAACGGCCATGACTCGAACCCTCAACATCTTGAATATATGTGTGAGGGAATTACAACTGAGATAACCGATAACCTCATTTTATCCCCTTGAAACCCATATCATATTCTTTTTAAATAAAAATGCTTCTTGTTTTGCGTGGTAAGCTGCCCGCCCATACACCAAAACACCTCTATTTGGTTGAGGTTTCACCTAATTCATTTGGGTTAATTGCATCAATGTCCCCTGAATTATAAGCGAGGTAATAATGTGCCCCTTGGACTATTTTTTTTTTTTTGCAATAAACCCCTTGAACTTTCATTTATTGACAAAAGCTGACGGAATTGTAACAAAACTTCATTTCCGTCCATTTTTTTGTCATGTGGGTTCGTACTAAGGGGCAAATTTGGAATAACATAATGGTTTAATTGCACCAATGTCCCCTTAATTATATGCAAGGTAGCAATGTGCCCCCTAAAAAATTTTCTTGCTAGTAAACCCCTTGAATTATCGAAAATTGACAATAATTGATAGAATGGAGATGGAACCCACTTTCCGTCTATCTTTTCGTCACGTGCCTTGCACGAGTAAGGGCAAAATTGGAATAAAATTATGAATTTTTTATAAAGATTATTATATTAACAAAAATTATTATATTAAAAGCATAAAACAAAAAAAAAAACAAAAAAAAAAAAACAAAAAAACAAAAAAAAAAAAAAAAAAAAAAAAAAAACCAGATTCCATCTTCTTCTCCATTTGTGAAACGTCGAAATCCCATCTCCTTTCCATTTCCGAATGTTAGGTCAATAAATGCTCGTATTTGAGATCCCTAATTCCTATGTTTTATGTTATGTTCTTGAGTGAAATTGGATATTTGAATGTGTTTGTTGAGAATGTGTAAAGACAGCTCTTGACGTGAGTTTGAAGAAAAAATGGTGATTTTTAGTGAAGTTTAGAGAAATGCTTCTGCAGCATGTCCAACTTGTGAAGACTATATCTCCATCCTCAGATCGAACCAGGTAGGGATCCACATGTTTTCGGAAAGCCTGGGATGTCTAGTTTCCGACGCACTTTACAGTTCATCAATCCCAAATTTTCTAGAAGAAGTTATGGTCAATTTAGTAACTGAAGATCAGAGTTGAAATAGAAAACCACTATGCAATTGCACAATGGTACCCACATCGGTCAAATAGCAAAGAATCATGCTTTGCCAAATGCTGTGACCTCTAGAGCGATCCCTATAGCGGTTTGACGTATTTTTGGTGGAAAACCACTCTGAGTTGGTCTAGAATTGTCCCAAAACTTCCTAAATCAAATCCTAATGACTCTAAAAGACCAAGGGATGTTTGGGAAACTTCCTAAACTCAATTTAGGAGTCAATTATTAAAACATGAAATCCAAGTTGGGAAAGACTTTTCATTCCTTGATTCATTGTGGAAATTACCCACAATGACCACAAATATTAGTGGAAATTCTTTTTTAACCACAAACGAAGTTTTATTTATTAATAACCATGTTTTTGGGAAATTACTAGACAGTCCCCATATAAAAGTCATCCCCCAAACACTTTCTCTCTCTTTTCTCTCTTTTCTTTCTCTCTCCCGGTCCTCTCTCTCTTCTCCTCTCCATCCCCTCGACATGACCACCGCCGGAGAGGCCGGAGTTGTCTCCGAAACACGTTGGACATCGAGCTGGACCAGCGCCGTCAATGACCAGTGGCGCACGAAGGCACTGCCTGTTCGTTGCCTGAACCAGCGCCGCTGGTTCTCGAGACGACCAGGCGGTGCCTTCGTGCGCCGCTGGTCATCGACGACTTTGGTCCAGCTCGACATCCGGCGTGTTTCGACGAAGCTCTCCGGCGACGGCGACGACGACGTGATCTGCAACAAAAATGAGAAATCAACAAAACCTAAAACTAATTTAATTTGAGGAAGAAGAGAAGGAAGAAGAAAAGGAAGAAGAAAAAGGGGGAAAAAAACCTAAGGATAATTTCAATTTAGTCCATATTTCAAGTTTCAATATTTTCAATTTAGGCATGATTTCAAGTTTGGATATTTCAATTTAGTCATGATTTTAAGTTTGGTCATTTTCAATTTATTCATGATTTCAAGTTTCAAGGTCTTAAAAAAAGAAAACTAATTTCAGGGGTAATCTTGTAATTTATGGACATGCACTGAAAGTTTTTAAAAAAATTGGTTATTAACAATTAAAATTTCAAAAGTGGTTATTAAGGAAAGTTTAATGTTTCCTTTGGCTACTTTTGAATTTCTCTCTGATTCATTCTACCTTCCTACTTGGTGGATTTCCTAAACATAAGAAGAATTGGGAGTCCACAAGGAGAAGTCACCTATAAATACCAAGAGTTTTCTACAAGAGAAAAAGTTAAGAGTTGGAGATTGAAGATTGAAGACTCCATCAACATTATTTTCTTCTACCTTTCTTTAGTTCACATGTTTTTATTTATTTTTCTAGTTTTTATTTCTACATAATTTTCTTATTAGTTAGCACCAACTTGAAGCCCTAAACGTAATTTCAATTCCACAGACAAGTTTTGTGTTTTAATGAAGTAATCTTTTCTCAATATGATGATTTCAATTTCTGTATAAGAATTGTTTTTCTATTATCTTTGTTTTTTTGATTGGCCATCTTAAGAATTTGATATTAGGATATATGTTGTAGGGTAGAGTTTGAATACCTGACAAATATATTCTTGCATGCAACAATTAATTGAATTACGACCCAATTAAGTGAAATTGATTCATGAATAGCCTAAAATAAATACCATGTTTTAGGTTTTATGTGATATTCATATTCTCTTGGTTCTTAATGGGTTTCGATTATTAAATCTAGTAAATACTCATGCTATGTTATAATTAGAAATACAAGTATTTATGCAAATACCATGCAATCTATATACTAACTAAGAGAGAATCGATACAACTTGTGTGGAATACCCACCGCCTTGTTGTGAATATCTTCATCATGTTTGACATCTTTAAATTCATTAATGTCTATAGATTGGATGATTGTTTAGTGGTGGATAGGAGGTCTTGACTAGTGTTTTTCCATATATTTTTCCTAATTAATTTTCTACTACATTTTAGTTAGTTGTTTATTTAATTTTCTTTAGTTTTAATAATCAAATGAAAACCCCCATTCATGTGTGTGTGTTAAGTGTCTTTGTTTTTGTATTTTTAGTTATATTAAAGTCCTAGAGTGTCTTAGGTTTAAACCCATTATTTTCGTAAGTAATTAGTTCTCTATGGGAACGATCCTTGCTTTTCCGCTGTGCTATTTATTATGATTTGTGCACTTACAAGGTTTTATTATTTTTGTTTGCCTATTTGGCAACCAACAGCAAAAACCCTTCTCCATCTCCATCTCTATAGACTTCATCTTCTTCTCTCTTTTCTTACCCGAATCATCCCTCTCTCCATTTCTACCTCTCTCTCTCTCTCTCTCTCTCTCTCTCTCTCTCTCTCTCTCATAGGTTTTAATCAAAATGAAAAGGCCTTCAACAATAAAATCAATCGTAATGACAGAAACCCAGTTCGAAACCTCATCCAACCCATCTCATTCTTCAATAACTCAGCCACTTCTTCTATGAATCTCTGTTAGAAATCCATCCCAAACCTGTGTGATGAGATCAAGATCGAGAGAGAGATAGATAGATAGAGAAAGAGAGAGAGAGAGAGAGAGAGAGATCCAACCAAAAATCCAAAATCCAAAATCCAAAATCCAAGGATATACCACCGGTTTCTTCAACAACCCAGAAATTCGACGATTCAGCCCATGAAGACCCAAAACTCATCGATTCATTGATGGATCCAGAATAGAAGTAGCAGATAAATGGAAGATTCGTCAAGATCCATTTGTTTTTAATTCTATTATTATTATTATTATTATTATTATTATTATTATTATTATTATTTGGAATTATATGAATGGTTTTTTTTGTTGATTTTTTTATGTTGGATCTGGTGTGTGCTGAAGTGGGTGTTTGATTGTATAAAAATGTTATGGGTTTTGTATTGGATTCAATTCCGACGATGGTGGTTAGAGTTTGAGTTGGTGATGATATTGGTGATTTTGATTTGGTGATTTCGATTTGGGTGGCCACCAGATCTGGGTTTAATATATATCTTTTTTTATTATTATTAGATGGAGATCCAGATTAGATATCCACGTTTAAATTTATTTAAAAAAAAAAAAAAGACAACCGCCAAAATACGAAGAAAAAGAAAAAGGTTTGGAAAATGGGATTTTAACATGGGAAATATATCACAACAATTTTTTTTTTTATTCCATGTTTGTCCCTTGGTATGAACCCATGTGAAGAGCATGTGACAAAAAAAATGGACGGAAATGAAGTACTGTTACTATTATGTTAGCTTCTTCTGCCAATAAATGAAAGTTCAAGGGGTTTACTAAAAAAAAAGGTTCAAGGGCACATTGCTACCTCAAGTATAATTCAAGGGGCATTGGTGCAATTAACCCTAACATGTTAATCCATATTTGCCCCTTGGTACAAACCCACGTGAAGAGCATGTGACAAAAAAAAATGGACGGAAAAGAAGTTCCGTTACTATTCCATCAACTTCTACCAATAAATGAAAGTTGAAGGGGTTTAGTATCACAAAAAAAAGGTTCAGAGGACTCATTGCTACCTTGAGTATAATTCAGGGGGCATTGGTGCAATTAACTCTAATTCATAATTTGTATACAACTTTAGAGACTTCCACCTTAAAATGTGTATCTATTGTATCACTGTCTACTGTGATTTGGTGGCATAATGTCTAAGGTAATACTGTGTCAGAAATATACGGATCAATTATAACCGAATCAAATTACACAACAATAGAACATAAATAAAATGAGTAGAGGATAGCAAGTGAGAAGTTGCAATGGTAGGTGGGTGTATATAACAACACAGTAGAGTTATGTGAAAAATGATGTAATCATTGTGAAGCCACTTTGAAGCAGGAGCCTTGACTAAAGTTATCAATCATACAACATTATTAGTGAACTAGTAGGCGTGAAGATTAAAAGTTAGATTACCATCATTTTATTTGCCCCACATAATCATGTCCATTAGCACTCTAATTTTGACTCAAGTTGTACCACTACAGTGGCTTATCAAATTCAAGATCCATTCTGTTCCTGCCTCAGTTTATAAAAGAAGAATACAAAAGCTAGATTTACCAATCTATGCTCTAAAAGAAGGAGATCCGATCCTCTATAGAATTTTTGCAGATTTGCTTTGTCTTCAACCCAAAAGTAGGAGATCAATTGAAATAGAATGCTTAGCAAATAGGCGCCTACAAAGAAGAAGAATATATATTATATATATACTAATTTGATTGATCTTTTTTTAACTGAGTAAACATTTGGTGATTTTGTACATGGACTTCATTATAGTCATCTATTCTGAAAATTTGAAGTGTTGTTAAACTAAAATTGTTGACCTGTTCTTTTGATCACAAGTTCTTAAAATGTTTATGCAAAAATTAGTATCTTTTTTTTATCCCAACAACCGACTTTGTCTATTTAACACTATACAGAAAAAATGGAAAGAAAAAAAAAGGGTTCTTTTTAATATTAAAAAGTGTTTAACATATCCAAAAAAATCCAAACACATAATATAAGAAGACTTTTTTGTAAAGAAAATGTGACATTTCTCTTTGTGTAGATGGAAAAACCTTCGTACATCCCATGGACTGCGCAATTATGAATCAAAAGTCATTTAATCTTATCATGTCTATTTGCTTGCTCATTTCCACTAACCGTTTGACTTTTGCACTTGAATTATAAAGTTGCATGAAGAATCATTGTTGTATGGATATATACCATTTTGTGTTCAAATGGCACACTAAGGAATGGGTTATTCTCAGACTGATTAATTTAGCTGGTATATTCTTGTAACAAGATGTTTGAATCTAATTACATCATCTAATCTAATATGATAAAACACGAAAATGAATGAATCTAGCTTCTAAAAGGCATAAAATATCAAAATGGAGGTCAAATTAGTGATAATGATGATAATAACAGGTGTCTTGCATAAGGAGTTGTGAAATTGCAAGTTTGCAACATCACCGAAAGGAAAAACATTGGTGTGAAAAGTGGGCACCACCAATTTCATGCATTGCTGTAAAAGGGTATTTCCACTTAATCCATATTAACTTATGCTTGATGAATGACTCATATGTATAAATACATTAGCCCGTATTAAGGTGAATACCAACATACATATACATACATATATATATATATGTATATCTCGGTGGTGTTCACTTCAATACGCACTAATATATTTATATCAGTGCAATACATGTGATCCGTAGGATTTAACTACTTTGACTTAGTCAATATTAACTTATGCTTAATCAACGATTCACATGCGTTGCACTATATAAATACTTTAGTGTGCGCTGAGGTGAACACCACCGTATATTATGTATATATATAGTGAATCTCTTATAAAGGATCCGTTATTTTAATTTCGGTAAGGACCTTGATAAAATCACGTCGATTTTTTTATCCAATCACATACCACACCAAACAAGAGATATAACTATTTTAATCCAATCTCATAAACACTAAACACATGACAGGACTAATTTTAGTCCAATCCTATCAAAATAATCCTATCATATCCCGATCACGCACACCAAGCGAGCCCCTAATGATTGAGGTGTGGGATTAGATCCACTTTCGTACTTTTTCACATTTTTATAAGCATAAACAAATAGCTTTTCTTTCTTTCTTTCTTTCTTTCTTTTTTCCACAATCTGTTGTGTGTTGTGACTGACTGACATTCTGCTCACTTACTAAAGAATGTGAGGTACAATACAATTATACAATCATATCAAGCTAATAATCATTGTTGATGCATGCAGGCAGGCTTGCCCTTACGAAAATGCTTATTATTCTGTACTAGAGGGATCTTTTGAGGCGTGTCAAAGGGTACACGTTAAAAAAATTATTGTCAACAAGAGATCTTGATAAAGAGAATCATTTAATCTAATCATAATTAATTATATTCCTATAACTCTTTACAACTCTTAGAACAATGATAATCATTAACTCGACATGTTTTTAGTATAATCCTAAGAACAGTAACTACATTGGGAGTTGTAATCAAAGGATGGCCTACTAATGCAAATCATCTTAATAAGCTTTTGAGATGTACATACTTGTTACTTATGATGCTAGTATACATTTCACAAATCTAGAATCCGGTACCAAAAACTAAATAATATGAACTGAGTGAAGAAAATTCAATCGAATAATATGAGGTTGACTCAGTAGTATGCCATATTCTAAATGAATGCAATTTTTTTTTTTCTGGCATACATTCATAAATTACCAATGAAACTGAGTGAAGAAAGATTGGATCGAAGTCACAAGTAAAGCTGCCTACTTTTTGTTTTTTTGAAGAAATAAATAGATATGATTGAATGAATAAGTTGAAACGCATGCTGGTGCCTGGTAGTAGCTAGATAGCTTTTTGCAGTAAAATTATTTCCCTGTTTTAGTAATGCGCCGAATAAGTGGGGACCAATTACCAAAACTTGCTTTTACTTTGGTAACTAAACCCAAAACCCAAAGTGAAACCCCACCTATAAATTCAGACGAAACCCAAACGCATAACACAACCAAGAACCAACCATCTCTCAGATACTCTTTGATCAACGATGAAGAAGGCATCATACTTGGCAGTTTTCACTCTTGTGGTGGTGTTTCTTGCCTCAGCAGAGGTGTCAATGGCTGTTACTTGCACCCCAACAGAGCTGAGCTCGTGTGTGGGTGCCATCACATCTGCATCTCCACCATCTAAGTTGTGTTGCAGCAAGATCAAGGAACAGAAACCTTGTCTTTGTCAGTACCTCAAGAACCCAAACCTCAAGAAATTTATCAACACCCCAAATGCCAGGAAGGTTGCTAGTACTTGTGGAACTCCCTTCCCCAAGTGTTAGATCGATCGATCGATCGATCACTACTCTCTAATACTATTATAATTAAGCTTCTCTTCGATCTGTGTTTGTTTTATTATAATTGTGGTGTGGTGGTAGAGGAGGCACTAGTAGTGGGTGATGGGAAAAATAATGTTGGGTTATGGTGTCACATGTGATCATTACTATCAGTTGTGTCTGTAATCTGTTGTTGTCTATTCTACTTATATATACTAGTTGTTGCAAATGCACTTTTTATAATGGAATCCACTCTTCTCTTTTTCTACCTGTTATGTGTCATATGAGCTTTTACACTCTTTTAAATCACTACAATGGAAACTTTAACTCAATCACCACCTACAAGATTTACCAACTTCTATTAAGCCTTTCAGTTTCCTTTACAAAGATCTTTGAGAAAATTAGATTACCAAGAACAGAGTTACAGAAGTTGGAATGTTTTTCGGTCTGTTTATATCCTACACAGAAACATAACAATGAAGTTCTCCAAATGCTAAAACTCAACTGCCAGGAAAGTAGATACCGGGATAAAACAAATGAATCAAATTCTATTATTGAAAAATGAGGATTACAAAACACTAATGATTGCGAAATCCATTTCAAATTCTATTATTGAAATATGAGGATTACAAAACAATAATGTTCAAATCCATCAACGTGCATAGTGCGATCAATCAGTCACACCATAATGAGAAAAAAAAGATAGAAATTTGGTGAAAGAACTCCAAAATTCATTTACATGTACAGAATGGGAAGTAGTTACAAACAAATTTTGTAGTTTCTCACAAGTTAAGAAGATTTGAAATGGGGTTCCAGCCCATAATCCATGACCTCTTATCAGCTGGTAGTGCAAAATTGAGCTCAAACATCTCCTTTGACATGTTGCCACCTTCACAAAATCCTACAAGCTTTGCCACTATCTCAGCACTCTCTTGTACATGCCTGGGATCATGAGGATCTGTCCAGAGCTTGTTCACAAACTGCAGCCTTCGTTGTTTCCCGTCAAGTGGGACATCCCATTTAATGTACAATGAATCTCTCTCCTCAAAGGTCAAACGTGTGGTCAACCTCTTCGCAAGGAACTCTCTTTCGCGCTTCAAGGCTCTAATACTGCAAGTCAGAACAGAAAAGAAAAAAAAAAAAATTACATAACAGAAAAGAAAAAAATAATTTACATTTCTTTGTTATTTCGAACAACTAAAAGAATTGTCCAAGCGAGTAGGAGAAAGACCTTGATGCGAGAGAGATGGTAGGCTCGCCTCCCACATGAGGAGCCGGGCTTGCATTTCCAAGTTCTGCTAAATGCTGCTGCAACCATGACAGGCGCCTAAGCTCCACTTCCATATATATTTGATCAGCTGGATCCCCCTTGAATAACAAATAAAACTGTGTCCTGTGAATGATGGAGACAAAGCACACATCCCATAACTCAATTATCTGTTGCCTTTGCTCTCTAAAAGTTATATGCCAAGAAACTTGAGGTTCCTCTGGCTCAATTGCAATCTCATCATCCTCCAAATTGTATCCAGCTGCTTCATTTGCTTCCATCTCCAGCACCTGAAGGCAAAAAAAATGTGATTTCACCAATAAATGCAGCTAAATTTAAGATAAAGCTGACATGCGTTTGATATCTAGAGGAAAGCAACAAAATCATACCTGGCAAACAAGTAGCTGTTTTTGGTATTGCAATTTCGCCACACGTTCTTTTAGTTCTGTTACGTATGCTCTTATGCTTCTTACATTCTCCTCAGCTGCATTCTGAAACATTTTCTGCATTTTCTTCATATTTACTGAACTTGAGCGTCGATAGCCTGGAGAGGCTTCCTTGGATGAGACATCTCCACCTTCTTCACTCTTTGTGGGAGTTTCTTTCTCAAACTCTGGCAGAGTTTCACCGGATACCATGTTGTAGTCATTCTCTGGAGCTCTATTTTCAGTCTCAGAGTCCAAAATTTGCCGAGATGTTGAGAGAGGTGAGCAAGGCGATTTAATAAAATTTTGGCGGTTAACAATATTACTCGAAGCCAATGGAAGTAACTTTTTCTTTTTTGATTGATTCTTAGCCTTGGGGATTGCTTCAGTGTCAGGATGTTGATTATTGCTTGGAAGAGACATTACCAGTTTGTCTATAGACTTTTGAACATTTTCCAATTGCTCCTCAAGATTCGCAATGGTGCTGCCTTGTGAATGAAGTCTTGTTATCTCTTCCTTGAGGTTGGCACTAACACTCCTATTAGGAGCTATTACACTTCCAACTTCAACTTCTTCAGGAACTGATCGAACAGAACGCATTTCCCTTATTTCTGCTTGCAGCTTAGCAATTGTCTCCGCTGCATCTTGATTACCGAGTCTATGACAAGCGACTTCCTTCTGTAGCACTTCCAAAGCTCGATTTGCCTCTTCTCCAAGCGCCTCCTGAAGGTGTTCAAGTTTGCGAATTTCATGCATGAGTGTGAACGGAGCAGCTGATGATTGCCTCACAGACTGCCTTAACATTGTTTTCCTTGTTCTATCACCACGGCCTAGTTCCTTGCTGTCAAGTTTTGGTGACAGTGCATCAGAGTAAGAGAGACACTTCTTCACCGATGGACAGGGCAACTCAATGGGATTTGAAACCTGAATCAATTTTTAATAAAAATGAATAAGTAAATTCTAATTGATCATGAGGAAAAGAGGGACGAGAGTGTGAAGGAGTGAGACCTGCAGGTCATCCTGAAGTTTTCTGCGTAACTCATCCACCTGACATTGTGCCATATCTCTTTGGCGCCTAAGTTCTTCCATTTCCATCTCCATCTAGACATAATAAGATAAAGATACATAGGTAATCCAGTTTCTTATTTGCATAGAATGTGGATGAAGCCTAAACTTAATGGGGTGTGAATATTCACCTGCTGAATTTTCATATCTTTTTCCTTTGATGGATCAGGAGTCCGCAGCTCTGCTTCCAGCCTGGCTACTTCCTTCTGCAGATGCTTAACTAGTTGCTTATCGGAAACAACCTAATGAAATTTTTAAGAGGAAAATTAGAATTCAATATGTGATAATATGGAATTCCTTATAAGATGCAAATACAAGGTAGTAGAATTAATACCATATTGACATGGGCATTATTTGTCACTTCCTTTGCTCGGGTGGCAAAGAAGAGAGTATTTCGAGATTGCTCACAGTGGCTGAGAGCTGGACTTAGAGTACAAATGATGGCAGTCCGTGCATTCCCACCAAGAGAGTGCTGCAATATTCGAGTAAGCTTCGAGTCTCGATAGGGTATGTGGCCACTTCTTTTTCCAACACTTCAAATGAAAACAATCCACCAAAGCCAAAAGAGGAAAATCAATTACAGTTTTAAGAAATTCCAACACGATGTAATTTGGTTTGCAGCTGATTAACAGCCCACGAAGCTCCCAGTGGAACTTTATTAAGATTGAAATCCTGATTTGGTTGGTATACTTTGTCTAAGCTCAGAAAATATTTCATGAGGGTTGGAATAAGATGCAGAAGTTGGCTAGTGAATGGTTAGTGCGATTTTTCAAGCCATGTACATGACAATAAATATCAATTTGATCCTGATACAAGCTTGTGCTTTGGATGAATTGATCCTGAACCAAGCTTGTACAGTCAAAAGAGCTTAGTGTAAAAGCTTGAGCTTTGGATGAATTTCAGTGAACCAAGCTTGAACAGTCCAAAAGAGCTTAGTGTGGCCCTTATTAGAGTTATTATGTTATTATTTTCATTAAAGCTGATAACGTGTTGTAAATAAATGAAATAATAAAGAAAGAAAGAGAGAGAGATGAGAGAAAATATTCACTTCACCTATTTACAATGAAATGAGTCCTTTGTTTATAGGTTTTTAAAGTAGAGCACCACTTGCATCACTTGTAAAGTTGTATCACTTGCCCACTTGCATGTGTATTTACTTAGCGGGTATACAAACTAGGTGGTAATTTTAAAGCATGTTGCAGAAGGTTTGAGAACAAGGTGGGAAATCCAAGGGGCGGTGTTGAGAAATTGATGGCTTTCCCACCTTGGATTATCACCTTGTTCTCAAACCTTCTACAACATGTTTATTTCTTAGGTGTAAACATGTTGCAGGGGGAGTGTTTGCTTACACCTTGGATTATCACCTAGTTTGCTTATTATAACACTAGTTTCCAAGGGGGAGTGTGTTTACAACTTGGATTATCACCTAGTTTACTTACCCACTAAGTAAATATAAATGCAAGTGGAGGATCAAGGCAAGTGGGCAAGTGATACAACTATAATTATAATTACATCTTGTTCTCAATCCTTCTACAACATGTTTTATAAATACACATGCAACTATGCAAGTAGAGGATCTAGGCAAGTAGGCAAGTGATATAACTATACAAGTGATACTCTACTTTAAAAGCCTATAAATACACATGCAACTATGTAAGTAGAGGATCAAGGCAAGTGGGCAAGTGATATAACTATACAAGTGATGCTCTTCTTTAAAAGCTTATAAATAGAGGGCTCATTTCATTGTAAATCAATACAAAAGCAAATATTTTCTCTTCTCTCTCTCTCTCTCTCTCTCTCTCTCTCTCTCTATTTATTTATTATTTCATTTATTTCCAACATAATTGACTTTTTATCATCTTTTGTAACCCTATATATATTCTTTGTTTCTTAGGTTTTATTTTATTGTACTCTTACATTCTTTATATGTAAAATGAAACCCTAGCCACCATTTCTCTCTTTTCTCTCTTCTCTTTCTCTCAACAAAAAAAGGGTGGTTAGGGTTACATTTACATACAAAAAGAATGCAAGAGTACAATAAAACCCATGAAAGAAAGAATAAATATAGAGTTATAAAAGATGAAAAAAAGTTTATTCTACCTTAATGGAAATAATAATGGTTTCTAAATTTGTTGTGTATTTGAGAATATATGTTTGGGCTCAAGACACATGGCAAGCTCATTGGTCTTGCGCATAAAAGGGAGTGTTAGAGTACTTAAATACTATAGTTTGGCCCTTTTCCTATCAAACCTAAAGGTTTTAGGGTTGCTAGGAAAGTAACAATAGTATTTAAGTATTTAAGCACTCTAACAGTTTGCAACCTCACCCATTTCACTACTAATTCTAGTAACAAAGCACTTTACCTAGGAATCAGGCCCATAATCTAGCTTCTATGTAATGTCCAGCCCCAAAAATATACCTAAGTCCATAATCCAAACCCAAACACATGACCCAAGACCCAGTTTGATAATTTCAGCCCAAGCAGCTGCCTGTCACAAGCATATGGTATAGAGAGCAGTGCCCAGCTGCTCTCTATTATATATATATATATTATGTATATATATAATAATATTCCAGTAGGTTGGAATTATCAAACTGGGTCTTGGGTCATGTGTTTGGGCTTGAATTATGGAATTGGGTATATTTTTGGGGCTGGACCTTACAATCTAGTTATATATATGTGCCCTGGTTATATGATAAATTATGCAGTTGACATAAGCAGTTTGTTACCACATGAATAAACTCTTACATTAATTTTATATAGGTTGAGATAACGTAAAACATTCAAACTGGTTTATTAGAATTAAGTGCAGCAAGACTTCATATGTGCTGTTGTCATCAGTTCATTTATCTTAGAATCCATTGAAATATGCTCAAGCAAGTCAAAAAATTAAGAAAGATGCTCAAGCAAAATCAGAATGGAAACACAAACACGGATGAAAGTATGCTTTAGATTCTGACCTAAGCTTTCTTATTACAGTTGTCAGAGTCATCAAACTGAGGTTAATATGGCAGCCTTCCCTGAGCCTAGCACCGTCTGCGTGAGTCTGTGAAGCTCTCTCACTTCCGGCTAAATCTACAAAGTTCTGCAAGTCAATGATCCCGATAGTTAATATCACAAAAGAAAACATATATATAACCGGAAGAAAGAAGACGAAGATTTCATGATCTTTACCAGGCTTGCAACAAACGATCTCACACAATCTGAATTTTCTCGGAGAGTACTTTCTATTGTCTTCATTGTCAGACAAAAATTCTTGTCAGTTTTGTACGGATAAATTTAATTTCCAAGTATGAAAAAAATTGTGATCCACCAAACTTACCAGCCTTATTATTTGATGTGATCGTGAGCTAGTATCATTTAGGGCTGTTTCTCCAACTTGCCTTTGAGCTACAATACAACAATATTTAATCAATACTCAGCACAATTGCACAAGGAAGCTAAGCAAAATCATATCAAGCGCTTCACTAAATTACCTTCACATATATTGATCAGTTGTCTTAAGTGCTGACTACCATTTGCTGTTTCTTCCACTAACTTTTCGACCACTGTACCTTTCTGCAAACAGACATTGCAAGCAATCAAAAGAATTAAGAAAAGAAGCATATATAGGAACTTCATTCTAAGAGAAAACAAGGTTCACATAAGCAGTACCTCTGGATCGTCAAGAAGCTTGAGACTGCGGCCAGAGTCTGAATTCAACAGGTCCTTCACATTCTCATTATAGATTTCTAGTCCAGAAATCCTAATAGTGAAATCTCTCTCTGGGGTCTGCAATCATAACAAAAAAGCAAAAGATAATAATGCATTAATATAAGCAACAGCATTGGATTGGCTTAAGAACTATGATCTTATACTATCACATATACAATCCAAACTAAATCAGTTACATCATCAATCATAGTCAAAAGCCTATTGTCCAAAACATGAAATAACAAGATTATTAGATAGTAATAAAATCTTACATTCATTATATGGTTGTAGATGTCATTAACAGCTTTCTCTGTTATTCCTCTCATCGTGTATGTTTTTCCACTGCTGGTTTGCCCATATGCAAATATTGTTGCTACAATAGACAAACAAAGTACATAAATAAATTTGTTCCAAACATATAAAATTAAAACAAACAGAAGATATGCAATACCATTGATGCCATTCAAAGCAGACAAAGCAACATTCTTTACTCCATCATATACAGTTTCGGTTAAACACGCAGGACCAAAAACTTTATCTGCTCATCAAAACAAATAAAAACCCTCAACAAATCAATATCAGCAAAAAAAAATCCTGAAACATAGACCAAGTTGATAGAAAATAAGTTACCAAATGTGAAAGAGGCCGGTTGAGTGACACGTTCATGAGGAGGAGGTTTGTAGACAATGGTGTGATCATCAATACACTCCCAGGACACTTGGTCTTTGGCCAACTGTTCCCTTTTGTTCAGAGGCCTTAACCGAACAGTAACGACAATCTTCTCTTCCCTTGCTTTTGGACCTCCAGGGGTCGACACAGGCGTCGTCCTATCGATCTTCGAAGCCGGTGTTCCTGGAGTCCTCACAGTCATTTTCTTGTTTAACTGTAACAGTAGCTGCCAGATCCAATAGAATTGGAAAATCAGTTTCTACGAAATGTAATTCAACCAATTTTTAAGATAAAATTGACAAAATATTTCCAGACTAATTTGCTAATTCATAAAAATCAGATGCTAAAAAGGAAACAAAAAGGAGCTTCAATTAAATAAATCTGGTGTATCAAACAAATCAATCGAATGAAACCATGTTTTAGAAGGAAAGTTCATAAATAAATTAACAAAAAGAAAAGTTTAATTCATTTTTATTCCATTTCAATCAGCAAATTATCACCTGAAACTTATCCAAAAAAAAACATATAAACAAAAATGAAGTTCATACTCACCAGAAATCAGAAGCGAAATCGAGATCTCGGCAATTTTCCGAGCAACCAAACAGAGAGAGAGAGAGAGAGAGAGAGAGAGAGAGAGGAGCGGAAAATACACACACACACACAGAGAGAGAGAGAGGGCTTCGATTTTTGTCTTTAGGAGATGATTTGAAAAGCTACTTGTATTTGTGTTGTGTCTGTGACCAATGGCGTTTGAATTTTACGTTGCCAACGGCTAGTTTCTGTTTCTCGTGAGATTTGTTCATTTTATCGTCGGGTTCATTGATTAGTCATTAGTGTGAATGTGATACTGTGATTTTTAATACGTTTTGTCATTTTATCGCGGGACCCCACCCGGGTTTCAACTTTTAAGTTTTAACGGTTTTCATTTTTATAAATTGTATATGAAATATTAATTTATTGATTTATCCCGACAAAAAGACAAAAACAAAAAGGAAAAGAATAAATTAGATTGGACCCACTAAATTTTGGCCAATAATTATGGAGAAAATAAAATGAAATTTCTTTAGTTATTATTTGATTTAAAATATTTTGTATATATTATGAACAATTTATTTAACTAAATATTTATTTTGAAAAACTAATTCATTTGCATTTCATTGAAATTAGAATCTTCAATTATTATAATGAAATGCAAAAGTATTCTTTATAGGTTTTTTATTTTATTTTACATATTCTTTGTTAAGTTCTTAATCTTAATAAACTTGGCTTGTCTAATGTGCAAAACTCATAAAAGGTAAAGTTTAAAATAAGTGAAAACCTACCTTACAAATAATAATAATAATAAGTGAAAACCTTGAAATATACCGTATCTATCCATTTTAAAATATGTTGTTCAACATAGAATTATTAAGTTATTTACGTAACCTCCCGTTAATTGTTAAAATCCAATAAAAACAGCTTCTAACGTATAAAAACCCTTTTTAAAATTTGATATCGAACAGTTAGGGGTTTATCACTACCTACCAATATCAAACAATATATGTACAGTCCTGATATCTACTCCATATAAAAAAATATTTATTCTCACAACACCAAAGATAAAACTTCGTACACTATCACCTGTGCAACACCCATTTTTATTTTAATCTGCTGTTGACGGATGCAGCAATGTAGTAACTCAATAACATCATTTACCCATGAAAAATTGCATACAGATAAGGTTTCTAAAATTCCAAAAGATTGCAAATTAACCTGAACAGCTAAATAATCTAGAATTTTTTTTTTTTCTTATTAAACTAATAATAAACAACACAGAATTTGGTACAATAAAGGGATAACCCAAATTCAGGCTTGTTATACATCAAATCCAACCTCAAAATCCCAAATAAACCTATAGATATACCTGTTCTTTTTCTTCTCTCATAATATTGATATATATATATATATATATAAGATAGAAAGTCCAACAAGCAGAAGATCTTAATCAAATTGGCAGAATGCATTCAATTTGCTCCTACTAAACTCTCCTTCATCTTCATGTCGATATCTGTCTGTCTTCTTTCTTTTCCTCTATAGGATCTAATCGGCTTCTTCTAATGCCACAAAATATCCGCTTCTTTTTATCACTCTTTTGTATTGTTTTCTTTTATCATTTTTTTTTTTTTCAAAAACTGTGAACATTTAATTTTTATTTTGTTTCACTCGCAAGTAACAGGAAATCCAAACCAGATGGACTCCCACGAATATTATGTCACCATAAACATCAAAACTATGAAGGCACTTTAATCTCAGTTTAACCACTCATTTTGAAATCTTATGACTTATCTTTTGCACTGTCTGCAAGGAAGTAATTGAAGAAATGATGTAATCTCATGATTTCACCTCTGGTACATCCCATGTGAAGCAAAGAATTGGAAATCCGGTTGATTGACATGAAGCAGTCTTAACCAGTTGTCCGCAGCCTGCATCAGGGAGTTTGCCAGTTGATGCTCGCTTACCCCATTTTGTGTCCACAAGGATCCTTTGAATTTATATGAAGCCATTCCGAAAGTAGGTAAGGAAAGTTTTGGGACATCATCAATCTCATTGGGATAGACCACAAATGGAGTTTGGGTACTTCCACCGCCTGCAAAAGTAGATAAGAGGTCAATTTAGAGAAACTAATACCCAAGAACAACAAACTGATTGTCTTATACATCATAAATTTTAATTCTAACCATTTGCACAAATGCCAAATTGAAGATCATAATGATCTTCGGTGCTAAGGGAAATAATGTGCAATGTTTTTCCCAACTGAGGATCTCTCATAATTGTATATATCTAATGTGTAATGAGATTTAAGTGTGTGTGTGTATATATATAGAGAGAGAGAGAGAGAGAGATCAAGGATGAATAAGCATTTTAGATGAAATAAATAATCAACAAACTAGGGGAATATAAGAATAAGAAAAATGAGGCAAAATGAATCCAGTATATGCTAGAGAGGATATCAAATATCAACATAGTAAGAATCTCTTGACTAGGAACTGAAGATTCTGCCTAAATGTCAACATCTAGATTCACATAACAAATGCCCATAAAATATTACCTGGCTTATGCAAGTTTACAGAAGTTCATTAGAAGGTACAGTAGTGAGAATAAAGTTTGTTACTAGTAGATAAATCTGTGTCAATAAACATATCTCCCGCAGTCTACTTTCAATGTTACTTGAGACGATGCATGTCACACTGAATATGATACAGTAAGTAGAGTGTATTTGGGCATTGTTAAAGAACCCACACGTGGAGCTATAGAAGATGAGATTGAATCCTACACTGAAAACATTTAAAGCAAGAAAATGGTATATGTATCAATGGATTCCACAACCCAATAGAAAAATCTTTTGGGATGCAAAGCTATCAACAAATATATATGCCACTTCTCATAAACACCAAAATACACCAAGTATTGAAATTTAACAGGCACATAGATACCAATAATTGGGTCAGTATTGTCCAAACCAAATCTTTACAACTATACTGACGGTGAACTGAAGCAAACCATGGTAAGCAGATATAGAGAAAGCAAGGCAATTTAACAGTTAGTAGATACTGCTGCAAAAAGCAATCTATTATTGGCCATTTATTACTATTGACTATGACACATAAGAAAGTTTTATTCGAAATTGGACGAACCAAGAGATGCTTGAATCTTTTCCTTCAACAAAGGTAGTAGTTATTACACAACTAAATCAATTGAATTTGACTTTGGAGGTAGCAGGAGATTCTCTCATTTTTCTTTCTTTTTCCCAGTTTTTGTGACAAAAAGTTCAGATTTATTATGTAGCTACTAAACTAAGGCCAAGCTTGTGAGTAAGAAAGGATGGAGGGATTAGGCTTCGAGAAAAATATTCACTATCCACCATAATTATAGTAAAAAATTTCATGATTACCTCTCATGGGAGTGGAGAGGGTATGGTAGGTCAGAAAGCAAGCATCCAAATCTTTTAAAGTTGGTCCTGTGGGTATTCTGTATATAGGATACCTACAAAAATGCACCAGTGGAAATTAATTCATGTTAACTACGAAGCAAATCTTAATCATATTGATCAAGCTAATCCTACCATGCAACAGATATCCAACTGACTGGCAGCAAATCACAACTTCTTAATGTCTTCAGCCCAGGGTATTGGCGTGCAAGTTCTAATACCTGCCACAGATATACAACAATTCAACATACAATATAAGGCAACTAATATAGAGGTCAAACCAAAAATTTACCAAATAAATATGTACTAGGCAAACAACTAGCCTTGTCAGCTAATGGTGTACGGCTATAAGGAGGATCCTGCTCCATATGTTCAAAAAGCAGTTGACCTCGATTACTCCCAGTATCACCCTCATCACTAGAAAAGCCTTCCTGCATCGCACTATTTTCATCACTTATTGACAAACTGCCAATTCTAGAAGAGACGTCATTTGTTAGATGATAGCGACCCTGCTGCACCCCTGAAAATTTCATGCCTTTTTCAATTTCATAATCACTGCTTCCATCACTACTTGAGTCCCTGTAGTCACCATCACTGTCCTCTCCAGTTTGCCTAGCCATATTATAAAACCAAAATTGGTTTTGGGCTCATAAACTAAGAAATTCACTTGATTCTAAAGGCTAATTACCAAGTATCACATAATTTGATTACTTTTACATAATTTTGTTTAAACTGTCACAATTTTAGATACTTCATCACATTCTTATATATCCAGAAGATATCCATAGTTAAAGGGTTACAAGTGCGACATCATGGATAAGGCAAATAGCAAAATACAATAACAGATATAATATATTAAAATGATGACCTTTCTCAACAAAAGGAAAACAATAGGCCTAGTACAATTGAAGAACCCATTTTTCAAAGTAAACCAACAACATTACTGCACCACCAACAGTATGGACACTTAACCTGTATATGGTGGCTTCTCAGTAACAAAGAAAATATCTGCTCAGAGAAAGTCAAAACCATGCTCTCTGTCCAGGACCAAGATACAACTCAAAGCTCAAGTTACCATACTGTTCCCTAATTTGGCAGTATTCACTGTCTAGTCACTATACAGCAACTAATGTCATCGCAATTCTTGAAGTTTTCACAATCAAATAAATCTTTTATGAAACGCAGACCAAATTTCAAGCTCCAAATCCATTTTCCAATATATCTAATTACTTTTCAATTTCTAAGCCTGTCCAACATCAATTATTTAGCTGGCTATGATAAAAAAAATGTAATAAACATCAAGTTCTGAAGACTCTTTCATTTTTAAACATCTCCACTGATTACAAGAGAGTGTGTTCCAATCATTCTCTGTGGCAAACTAACAGGCCGAATGCACAGTTTATCTATACTCACATTCTTACTACATTAAATTCAAACTTAACAAAGTAACAAAATCCCAAGGACAGCTATTTTCACTTTTCAAGTATCCTCATAAGCTCAATATCCACATTGTCAACATGAGATCTTAAAGACACAAGATGACAACCGACAAGAACACAATTTATCTTAAGATTCAAAATACAACTCACCCTTCACATCTTTTGATTCCATCAAGTCTCAAGCAATACTTAGCTCGCTTGTCAACTCCAGCTAGGGATGAGCGTTTCCCCATGGGGCCCCATCCCCCAAATGGGTTTTGGGCGTGGGGGTGGGGGCAAACTTGGCCTCCATTTTATAAATGGGGGAGGTGGTGGGGGAACCCTCTCCCAAACCCATTCCCCCATTTCCCCCAAAATATATATATATTATTTTTATTTTAATTTATATCTAAAGTTTTAACAATTAAAAAAAGAAACTAATATATTATAATATTAACCTTAGTTAGTACTTAGTACATGAGTATTGATCGAAGATGTAAACTTTAAATTTGATTTGTTGTGTAATACTCTATTAGAAGTATTTGTATTTATTTTGGATTTTTTAAAACTAATTATATATTTTAGAACGAATATTTTGATTACTTTTTGGATTGAATATTTTAACAGGGTCAAACTAGAGATTGGAATGACCGGATTCCAAATTTCGAATTCCGATTTTCAGATTGGGAATTGAAAATTTAGAATTGGAAATGAAAATAAATGGGGAAAATGGGGTTTGGGGGTGGGGGAGGGGGAACCTCCCCCCAAAACACCCCCACCCCCAGTCCCCCCAAATGGGTTTTGGGGGAGGTGGTGGGACCCTCCCCCGCCCCATTGGGCCCCCACGTCCATCCCTAACTCCAGCAATGCATTTACGCCTTTGCAGGACCTTAATAGCAATGCAATAGCCTCCAAAACTTGAAAACCGCTTTATACTTTATCAACTCCAATACTAAAAACCCTTACCTGTGTGCCTTTTCATAAATAGGAAAGTTCTCATCTCTCCAACCAATGCAAGAAAGAAAACTATTTTTCAAATTGAAATGCTCTAGTCGTGATCACAATATCTATATCCACAGCTACATCATATTTCAGTTTACTGTGCCTTTTAACTAATCTGCCAAATAATGTGATGCGTGATACAATAGATTTTTCATCCTTCTCCCTTCAGGCAGGCATAAAGAAATTACACTATCAACTATTCTTTTCCAAACAGGAAATTTTTGGGATGATGAAGAGCAATATATCAGACTGACTTAATTGCTGACTACAGCTGTAGAAGCACCTACATTGAACTCCCTAAAACCAGATACAGTGAGTGATTGCACCAAGAACTAACACCATGAGCATAGTTGTTAAAGGGCGCGCGGCGTGCCTAGGCCACTACTAAGATGAAAATGACTACTTACTGAACTTTCTTTTATCTAGAAACATAACTTACAAAGAAATAAAGTTTGCAAAATTAAAATTTATGTTTCTTAATCAGTGGAAATTAACATACAATCAAATATATTGAATGCATGAAATCAAAGAATACAAAACATAGTAGATTTAAGGTCCTCGCTAGGGAAGTTGACTAGAAATGCAAAGCTATGTACATAAGCATTTATTTGAGCAGACGAGCAGAGGACAGCAAGTGTGTCACGCAAACACTAAAGCAGGCTAAGCAAGTGAGCAGGAAAAATGGAATAAAAAAACAAAAAAAAAAAACAAAAAAATGACGCTGAAGTTGATTACGTTCCACAGGAATTAAGACCATGACACATCAAAGGTTCAAAAACAAAGTCAAAACTGAAGTTCAAACACTAACATAATGAAGAGCAAGAGCAATGAACAAACATACTGAATAAAAAAGTATCATAGAGGAAGCCTTACTATAGTAAGAATAACAAATGAAAAGATGTAAAGTCCGATTTGACTCTCAATTGTGACAGAATCTCATATATATGTATAAATATATAAAGAGTAGACTTATACCTTAACTTATCAGATGACTGTGTAGATTCACCAAACAATTGGATGCCTGATAGATATGGAACATAATACTGAACAACAGAATCACTCCCATCAAGTACTAAAGGCACTCCTGCCCCGTAAACACTCCATTCCTTAAAAGAATCCCACAAATCACCCAGTGTGAAATAGGGCTGAAACTCTATATCACAAGTCCTCAAACCCCTAATGGTTGTCTGCACCAAAAGAAAACCCAATTCTATTCAAAATCTAAAAGATAGAAAATTGGTAGCCATAGCAATTAGCAACCAAAACACATGCACAAGCATACACACACAAGCAGAAAACAATTGGAACAACTAAATTTAATAAAAATAAAAATAAAACTAAATTTATAAGTTCTGGGCCTCACTCTTTCCACTGATTACAACTAAATTTAATAAAAATCACAATTAAACCACACGCAAAGATTATCATATGCCCAGTTGATCAGAGTATAAACTTATATGTCAACATAATATGAAATAGAGGATTCAATCAAGCCAAACTCGGAGCATAGTCAATAAACTAATCTCTCTGCATAAAAATAAAAGCACAAATTTAGTCATCCCAAATTCTCAGTGAACAGATTTTTTAAAGATATGTCTATATATATATATAAACAAAACCACAGGTTCAGCAACAACCAAACTTCTGTATGATGATTGCTTGAGCATAATAATTAATCAATAATTCTATGATACACATAACAATGACATGATTGAATTAACTCAAACCGAGCATTATAAACACGATTTATCAAAAGAAAAAAAATCAACCTTGGAGAAATACTGGGCTGGTACCGAAGGCGTAGTGGATTTCAGGAACCTATCAAGATTACCAACAGAGTTAACATTCACAGGTGGCTCAGGAGCTGAAACTGTTTCACTTGAATTTGAAACTGGCTTCAACACTTTGCTCTTCGACGATACAACACTCTCTTTTTCATGGCTTTTCGCTGCGGTCGGTGCTTGTTTTTGCTGTTGTTGTTGTTTTTGGTTCTGATTCTTCCTCGCCTTCACAGGTATGTAAAACCGATCATCACCGTGTATGCGAACGAACTGTAAATTAGTCCCTATCATGTTTATGTGTTTTTTTTCCCTTTAAAGTCCTAAAATCCTTTGTTTGTTTGGATTACGAGAAAACGCAACGGAAAACAAAAGAAAATGAAAATGTATTATCACAATATTAACAGGTCTATAGTTAAGCAAAGACGCAAAGTTTCTCAAAAGATTTAAAAACTATTAAAAATAAAAAAATAAAGAACTCAAAATGTTTCTCGATTTTCTCTCTGATTCCTGGACCTTTCTCAGGAACCAAACAGAAGGAAAAAAAAAATGTAAATCTAGATTTTAGATTTTGAATGTATTGTCACCGAATTCCAATCTCAATCCAGTAGAAAGTTAAAAAGAGAATCGAAGATGAGTTAACCAAAGATGATGATTTTTAGAGAGAGAAAGAAAGCGAATGAGAATTGCTGATTTTTAGAGAGAGAAAGAGAGAAATGAAAATGGCGTGAGAGAAGAGGAAGAGTGAACCAGACTGTAATTTTAAAAATGAAAGGGAACACAATTATTTTATTTTATTTTAAAATAATTGGTTATTTTAATTTAATTTATTTCCATTTATCGGTAAATAATAATGCAAAACATCCCACCTTCTAAATGACTATGAGCCTATGGGGAGGAGGGTGAGTTATGTTTTGAAAGTTTAATCCGAGATTTGAGAGTTGTTCTCTGATTGGTGGGTTTGTTTGGTTAAAAGGAAATTTATCTGGAGAAGATTAGGAAGGCACACGTGTGGTTGTAGGAGTAGGTGAGAGTCACACGTGCATGGAAGATGGTCAAGATTTCAAGACCTACTCCCTACTCTTTTATTTCTTTCTTCTTCTTTTTTTGAAATATTGTTGGGGTTTTTTTTTTTTATAGTTACCAAAAATTAAAGGAAGAATTGCACCCAGTTCCCCTGAGGTTTGGCATAATGGCAGATAGATGAACTGTAATCGTTTTTCCACATTCACACCCCCCCGGAATTAAGAAACGTTAGGGATTGTTAGAATGTCCAACTCTAAATCGTGAAATGACAAAATTACCCTCATACATAAAAAATAATATACAAAAATTAAATTATATCAAATATAGTTTAAAAAAAAAATGTAGACCACTTTTGGGTGGTCTCTCTTAGTTACTTCATCACCAAAATTAGTGGACCCACTACACCTATACCCTTTCCCAAATCACCACCAGAGTACCAGTTTACCACCTCCACCGCCTAGCTTTATTAATTATTAGTATTTATTACCACCACCTTTGCCCAAATACAAAGATCCACCCCATCTACTTTTACCACCGGACTCACCTCTACCCAAAATCAAACACCATCCATTAAAATACAAAAACTCACCACTCAAATTAAACCTTGCCTCCACACTAAATCCAGTCATATAGTTACAAATACTCAATTCAAACTGAAATTTGAACCATTTTACATTCAAAACTTTAGCTAAACATCAAAACCCATCATACTCATCAACAAAACCACAACCATATCAAACATCACAAAACTCACTCAATCAAAGACCACATTGGACTCCGGAGGAGACGCCAATGGAGGAGGTTGGTGAAAGAACAAGATTCCTTCATCGATTCGGTTATGGAGAGGTGGGAGAGTGGTGGCCGGTGGCAACTGCAAATCCCTCACGCGTATGTGGGATTGTGGGAGTGCGAGCAACTATAACCCTGTGCTCTCTTCATTTTTTTTTTATTTAGATTTACTTTTCTTGTTTTTTTTTTTAAATAAATAAAATGATGAAAAGGACGACAATACCCTGACACTATCGGGAGATAACAGAACCAAATTAAATCCAGGGGGTGTAAGTGTAGAAAAACGATTTCAGTTCATCTAGTTGCTATTGTACCAAACCTCAGGGGAGGTGGGTGCAATTCTCCCAAAATTAAATCTCATGTATAATATGATTGGAAAATTATTTCAGCTTTAGGAAAATAGATAGATATTTCCCTAGGAGGGAATTTTTGGGTGATACAAATAAGTTGTTATTGAAATTACTACATTACCAGATATGAGAATGGAATGTTATTGATACGTATCAACATATATATTAGGTGGACGAACGTATTATGTAAGAGTAATGCTACTTTGTCTAAATTTGATGTTTAAATCTAGTGTTCAAATGACTTGGCAATACTCTTATCTATTCATTAAAATCAAGCAAATCTAATTCAATCTAAATGAATAGACGAGAGTATTGCCACGTCATTTAGGTACCAAATTTGGGAAAAGTAGCATTACTCATTATGTATATAGTTTTCAAATTTATTTTTTCTTTGATAAATTTTAGGAGGTCATTTATAATTTTTAAAGAAATTTACAATAAATACTTCAAAAAAAAAAAGTTTACAATAATTTAAAAATTTTGAAGAAGTTTTTGGCTAATTTTAAACTAGTGAATTTTGTGTATAATATCAAAGGGAAACTTTCAGATTGGGCAGAGATATTCTTCCTAAAATAAAATTGACCATAGTAGAGATTTATTTACATTGATTGACATACTATATATTGTGATATTTGCGTAGGAATTGGTTTGGAATTTGGATGTACTTACCAGAAACACGTACTAATCATTTTTATAGAGGGTAAATTACTAAATTGTTTGACAAAAATATACAGGAGAATATTCTGAGTGAGGTTCCACCATTACAAATTTGGTAGTTGGGATATAATTCGAGATCATAAACCCAATAATTTAAATGTAGGAGGCTTTACTACCCGAACACCTTGACTTCCGTCAAATTTAGACAAAGATTTTGTCTATTTTAATCAAGAGTAAGATCAACAGTCCCACTAACTTCATACAAATTATTATACAAGTCCTACATCATTCGGACAATAATCTTCCCCTTGCCTAATTTTTTTTTAGGGTTAATAGCACTAGTACCCTGAACATATAGCAAAATTATATAGTGCCCCCTGAATTTTTTTTCCTGCCATTAAACCCCTCGAACTCCCATAAATAGGTAAAAATGGATGGAAGAGGGACGGACGTCAAAGGCAAATTATACTTACATACCCTAATTATATGAATAACTGTATTAAAACTGGAAAAATATAATAATATCACACAAACACCCTACAGTCGGGGGTAAAATTGGTAATTCTGAAATTTTATAATGTTATAAAAAAATTAGTTATACTTTAAAAAATAAATAAATAAATAAATAATAATAGTAATAAATATATTAAATGTATTTAAATTAATAAATTAAATTAAATTAAATAATAAAAAATTAAAAAATCAATCAACACTAACAAAAATTAAAATTAAAAAAAAAAAATTAACTCTCCCTCGTCTCTGTTTTCTATCTCCCCAAACAATTTTTTTTTTTTTTTAATGTTAGTAATAACAAAAATTAGAAATAAAATAATTTAAAAAAAAAAAAAAAAAAAAAAAAAAAGATCTCCACATATTTTTTTTCCCCAAGTTTCAATTTTTTTGAATTTTCCATGAGCAAACCAATTCAAATTAACATAACACCACCAAACCAAATCAAAAAATTCATCATAAAAAAATTTTAAAAATAAATAAAACTAATATTAAATTTATAATTAATTAAATTTAAAAATAAAACTAATTAAATTTATAATTAGTGAACTAATTAACCCTAAATTTAAATGATTTTTTTTTTTTGATTAGGTGGAGATCCAGATTGGATCTCCACCGTCCATCACATGAGATGGATGGTGGAGATCCAATCTGGATCTTCACCTAATAAAAAGTAAAATCACCCAGCAAAGAACATTCATCTTCATTCTATCAAACCCCCAACCAATATTCAATCAAACCCAAAATCAATCCATCACACAAACACAGATCCAAACCAAAAATCTTCTTCATCTTTTTCGACAAACCAAAAATCCCTAGAGAAAAAAAATCAAAAATCCCCCAAATCCTCTTCATCTTCTTCGACAAACCAAACCAAAAATTCCTAGAAAAAAAATCCCCAATTTTCCCAATTGTTTTCTGAAATCCTTAAATCGACCACCACCACCACCACCTCCTCCTCCTCCTCCAGTCCTCTTCCACCTACCCACCACCGTCCAAAGACCAAGACCTGGCACGTTCGATCCAGAAACCCCTTTCACGTACGATGTCATTTCAGGAGTCCCGTCGCATTTGCTTCCTAGTACGACATTGTTTTGGTGATTTTGGTGGGTTAGGGTGGTGGTGGCTGGTGATTTCGGTGGGTTAAGGTGGTGGTGGTGGCTGATGATTTCGGTGGGGTTAGGGTTGTTGTAGCTAGGGTATGATGAAAATGATGATGATGAGATGTGGGTTTTGTTAAATAGGATGATGATGAGATGTGGATTTGTGATGGGTTTGAAACTGAAACTGGGTTTGTGCTCGGTTTGGATGAATGGTGGTGGTGGTGATGATATGATGATGATGGTGGTGGTGGTAAACTGGTAATGTTGAAGTTGCGTGATGTTGTTGGGTTTGAAACTGAAACTGGGTTTGTGAGCACTAAAGAATTCAACTGGGTTTGTGATAGGTTCTTGCAAATCTGAAACTAGAGAAGAAATTTTTTTTTTTTTTTAAAAAAAAAATTGTTTTTTAAATTTAAAAAATGAAGATTTTTTTAATTTAGTTTTAATTTATAATTATTTTAATATTACTTTTTAATTATGGTGGTGGGTGTTTCACTAGTGTTAATTCACCGTTGAGATTCGGTTCACTAATTATAATTATAATTAGTTTTATTTTTAATTTTAATTAATTATAAGTTTAATTAGTTTTATTTATTTATTTATTTCATTGATTATGAATTTCTGGATTTGGTGTGGTGGTGTTGATGATAGAAAGAATTTGGAGATTAGGTGAGAAAATGATAGAAATTTTGTATTCTTAAATTTTTTTAAGTAATTTTTTAAATAAATTTAAATTTTGGGTTTGAAGGTGATGTATTAATAATTTAATGTATTATTGATTTAATATTTTATTAAACTAATTTTGTTTAATTGGAAATATGGGTAGTTTAATTGTTATTATTATTATTATTATTATTATTATTATTTTAAAAATATTAACATTATTATTTTTTTATTTTTTTAGATATTAGTCAAATAAGTCAAAGGGTATTTTTGTGATATTATTATATATTTCCAGTTTTAATGTAATTATACATATAATCAGGGCGTGTAAATGTAATTTGCCTTTGACGTCCGTCCATCTGCCGTCTATTTTTGTCTATTTATGGGAGTTTGAGGGATTTAATGCCAGGAAAAAAAATTCAGGGGACACTATACGATTTCGCTATATGTTCAGGGGGTACCGGTGTTATTAACTCTTTTAAAATATATATATATATATATATTACAATAAAGCTACTCTAACTCACAACATTTTAGTATAGGTGTGAGGGAGATTGACCAACCTCATATTGTCCCTTCCAATTTTTTATTTTTATTTATTTTTTATTTTTTTTTAAAGAGTTTGTGACTGTTGTCCATAAAAACAACAAATGGAAAAGAAATCAATTCTGATCACTTCTTCAAAGAAGAGCAGTTGCATATCTAAAATTTAAATGGCGGCAACTTGAACCTGTATTATTATGAGCTGGATGAGTGTCATTTTCACCGAATCAAATTGTATAGTAGTCACAATATGATATCGACGATACAAATATAAGACATTGTTAAAATGAATTAACATTCTTACCACCAAGCCACATTAGTCGGTGCTATTATGCAAATTTTTTTATTCAATATCAAAAAGTACATGTAAAATTTTCCTAATTTTTATATTATTTCTCTTTAAATTAAGTAACATGTGTCACCCCTGGGAGCATATTTTTCACTTAAAAATTTGGTACTAGAGTCATGTCCCAGACTGAATTATTTTTGGGAGATGACTTCAATAACATTTTAGCTGAAACATTCTATCACTTTATATGTATATGATGTAGGACAGTTGGCGTTGGATTTTGAAAAAGAGATGGACAGAAAACTGTCCAAAAGGGGTGCTCCGAAGAAACGGGCATAACTTTTAGCTCGGTTGTCAGATTTCCTATTATAATATGTTTTCGGAAAGGGTTTTCAGAGTTCTACAGCAAGGCAACTTGGGTTTCCCCGGTTGACGTCATTTGTATCCTCAACGGAGCTGTTTAAGTTAGGTTGTCGGGCAGCCGAAGTTTTTAGCGTTTTTATTTGTTTTCCGTTTTGGTTTAGTTTGAGGATATTTTAGTCTTTTTGCTTATTTTAGGGTTTCTTGAGTCTATTTAAGGCTATTTGTTATCAGTTTCGAATTATTGAATAATATTATTATTTTGGTTTCAATTGAATTTACTGGTGGATTCCAGATTGTGAGAACTTAGGGTTTACGCTGGTAAATCCTTTACTTCCGTTCTGCGTCAAGTGGTATCAGAGCATAAGGACTTGCCTTATATGATGGTCAACAACGAAGCCGGAAGAGTTAACCCTAGCGACGCTGGTCGTAAGGATGCCGATGTGTGGGCGGCGATTGATGAGCAGCGACAGTCGATGGAAAGGTTGGAGGCTATGGTTCGTCAACTGATGGAGCGGCTGCCTACCCCCAACAACCCTACGGGCCAAGTTCCTGCTCCCGTTCCTGCCCCTGCCAACAGAGATGGAGTCGAGGGATTGGCCCTTGACCGCCCTGAAGGTAGACGTCCGCCTAGAGCCGCGAGACATGCGCAGCATGAAGATTTCAGTGATGAAGATTCTGAAGAGGATTTTGTGGGTTACCAAGGAGTTCGTCAACTGAATCGAAATCAACCTGATTATCAGATCCGTGCAGACATACCTCTGTTCCATGGGAAACTACAGATTGAAGAGTTCCTGGACTGGATTTCGGAGGTTGAGAGATTCTTCGAGTTTACTGAGGTGACAGAAGAACGTCAAGTCAAATTGGTAGCGTACAAGTTGAGAAGCGGGGCTGCTGTTTGGTGGGAGAAATTACAGATGGATAGACGGCGACAAGGCAAGGTTCCTATACGATCCTGGAGGCGAATGAAACAGCTTATGATGAGCATGTTTTTACCTCCTGACTATGAGCAATTTATTTTTCAGAGTTATCAGAATTGTGTGCAGGGTAACAAAACCGTTGCGGATTATACTGAGGAGTGGTCCAGACTTTCAGTTCGTAACAACCTTAATGAGACTGAGGGACAGCAGGTTTCGAGATATTTGGGGGGTTTAAAGTCAACCATTCGAGACAAGATTGGGCTACAAGTCGTGTGGACAGTAGATGAGACGCATAACATGGCTTTGAAAGCGGAGTTAATGGAGAAATCACCCAATCGTTATACTCAATACAAGAAGGACATGGGTGATTCGTCCAACGCAGCTGCAAATAGGAGTAGATTTTCACCAAGTGATGGACATGGTCAAGCTAAAACTACTGCAGATCAGGTTCAAAGGGGTTCGGGTGGGAGTAATAATTTTGGTGGGTCTCGTCCGGCAGCAGCAACAGCAGTTACGAAAGAAATCCCACGAGTGGCGCCAAACCCGTACAGTAGACCAGGTAGTATGAAGTGTTACAGGTGCGGCCAACCGTGACACCGATCGAATGAATGCCCAGCCCGAAAATCGATGAATTTCGTGGATGCTGAAGAGGAAGAAGAAGAGAATTTTGAAGATAATGGGAACATGGACGAGTTCTTGGAAGGAGCAGAAATTGCAGAGGAACAAGGGGAGCCGGTAAACTGTGTGATTCAGCGAGTCATGTGTGCCACGAAATTGGAGGGCTTATCGCAACGAAACAGTATTTTCAAGACTTGTTGCAGTGTACAGGGAAAGGTTTGTGACGTGATTGTCGACAGTGGGAGTTGTGAGAATTTTGTGTCCAGAAAATTGGTAGAACATCTGAAACTGCGTGCAGAGAAGCATCCCAGGCCTGATGCGATTGGTTGGATTCAAAAGGGACCTAAGGCGAATGTGACAGAGATGTGCAAAGTTCCTATTTCGATTGGGCAGTACTACCGGGAAGAGGTGGCATGCGATGTAGTCGACATGGATGCTGGACACGTACTACTAGGTCGTCCATGGCAGTTTGATGTGGATATAATCTACAGAGGTCATGATAATATTTGTATTTTCAGTTGGGGTGGCAGGAGGATCGCAATGGTTCCAAAACAGGTTTCAGTCGGAAGCTTAACTAAGGCCACAATAGATGAGCAATCTTTGGTTACTTTAATCACGTCCGTAACTGAATTGGAAGCTGAGATTAAGGAGGCACATGAGGTACATGTTGTAGTTGTGCGAGCTTTGGTGATTGAAAGCAAAGAAGAGCAGAGAGTTGCAGTACCCGAGAAGGTGCAGACCTTACTGACCGAATTCAGTGATTTGGTGTCAGAAGACTTACCATATGACCTGCCACCATTGAGAGATATTCAACACCAGATTGACTTAGTTCCGGGAGCAAGCTTACCGAATTTACCACACTATAGGATGAGTCCCAAAGAGAATCAAATTTTACAGGGAAAAGTGGAGGAGTTAATGAAGAAGGGGTTTATTCGAGAGAGCATGAGTCCATGTGCAGTTCCCACATTACTTGTTCTGAAGAAAGATGGCAGTTGGAGGATGTGCGTTGATAGTCGCGCGATCAACAAGATAACTGTCAGGTATAGCTTCCCTATTCCGAGATTAGATGACATGCTAGATATGCTGGAGGGGTCGAAATTATTCTCCAAAATCGACCTGAGAAGTGGGTACCATCAGATTCGGGTCAAGCCTGGGGATGAATGGAAGACAGCCTTCAAAACTAAGGATGGACTGTACGAGTGGTTGGTGATGCCTTTCGGACTTTCCAATGCGCCAAGCACTTTTATGCGGCTTATGAACCAGGTATTACGGCCTTTCATTGGAAAATATGTAATCGTTTACTTCGACGATATATTGATTTATAGCCGGAGTGAGGAAGACCACATGGAGCATCTATGAGCTGTGTTAGAGGTATTGTCCAAAAATCAATTGTTTATCAACTTTAAAAAATGCAGTTGAATGACGGAGCAGTTACTATTCCTTGAGTACGTGGTCAGTTCAGAAGGGATTTTGGTTGATGAAGAAAAGGTTAAAGCCATTCGAGATTGGCCTACACCGAAAAAGGTTGGGGAAGTGAGGAGTTTTCATGGTTTGGCGACGTTTTATCGTTGATTTGTGAGGGATTTTAGCAGTATTGTGGCTCCCATCACAGAGTGTTTAAAAAAAGGGAAGTTTCAGTGGAGTGAGGCAGCCGAAACAGCCTTCGCAGTCATAAAAGAAAAACTGTGCACCACTCCTGTTCTAGCTCTACCCAGTTTTGAGAAGTTATTCGAAGTGGAATGTGATGCTAGTGGGGTTGGGATTGGAGCAGTGCTGACACAAGAGAAGAAACCAGTGGCGTTTTTTAATGAAAAGCTGAGTGATGCGCGACGAAAGTGGAGTACCTATGATCAGGAATTCTACGCAATTATTCGTGCTCTAAAGAATTGGGAGCATTACTATAATGCCTATGTGATTGACTATAATGCCTATGTGATTGACGAAAGTGGAGTACAAGGTGATCAAGAAGATCAACAATAATGCCTATGTGATTGACTTGCCTGCTGATATGAACATATCCCGAACTTTCAATGTAGCTGACCTGTATGAGTTTCGTGAGGATGTTCCGCTTTATCCAGATTATAACTCGAGGTCGAGTTCTTCACAGGTGGGAGGGACTGATGTAGGACAGTTGGCGTTGGATTTTGAAGAAGAGATGGACAGAAAACTGTCCAAAAGGGGTGCTCCGAAGAAACGGGCATAACTTTTAGCTCGGTTGTCAGATTTCCTATTATAATATGTTTTCGGAAAGGGTTTTCAGAGTTCTACAACAAGACAACTACAGTTCCCCTGATTGACGTCATTTGCATCCTCAACAGAGCTGTTTAAGTTAGGTTGTCAGGCAGCCGAAGTTTTTAGCGTTTTTATTTGTTTTCCGTTTTGGTTTAGTTTGAGGATATTTTAGTCTTTTTGCTTATTTTAGGGTTTCCTGAGTCTATTTAAGGCTCTTTGTTATCAGTTTCGAATTATTGAATAATATTATTATTTTGGTTTCAATTAAATTTACTGGTGGATTCCATATTTTAAGAACTTAGGGTTTACGCTGGTAAATCCTTTACTTCCGTTCTGCGTCAGTATAGAAACCATGATTAGAGAGACATCCAACAATAAAACTCATCAAGTTGAATTGGGTCTATAGAAACGTAGACTAAATGAATAATGAAAAAAATAAAATAATAATCATACAAAAACAAAATTCAACAAAGTTATAACTTAACCAAATCATCAATCAATTTTATTATTAATTTTTTTCTGCAAAATTGTTTCCAAAATTTGTTTAATTTTTATTAATACATATATATACATATATTAAAATATAGTTAATCTATTGTCAATTCGAACTGATATAAATCCTTACATGTGGGTCATTGGATTTAAATGACTTGACTGCATGCATTTGTCAAAACATCTTTTAAATCCAATGACCTACATACAAGGAACTTATATATTTTATATCAATTCGAACTAACAACAGAAAGACTGATTAAGAATACATCAATTACAATGGATATTACCTTTCAAGAACCCACAGCTTAAATAATAGCATTAATTTGTAACTAATGAGCCCATATTAAAGGAGTCGAAATACAAAACATTACTCGACCAATTTCATCTCATCTACGATATTAGTTGTATTAATCAAGAAATGAATCCAAATTAAAAACCATTCCAGGTGAAAAGGTGACGGTGGGTCCGAACCCAATTAGGACCCTCCACAAACACAACTCACAAAACACTAACCATGGCTGTATTGATCATAACCGATTGCCTTTTAACACTTTCTAGGAACCGCACACATCACACAATTACACAACACAAAACTCTTCACTATCATATATGTATGTCTGTATATTTGCTTCACATCATTCGGATCCGATAATTAATATTACCAACTACCAAGTGTCGGGGCGGCAACTTTTGGAATTGGACTATCCATTTTGGGGTGACATAAAATGACAAATTCATATAATTTAATTTAACATCTACACTAGATACAACAGTTTGTTTGATCTAATTTTTATTTATGGTGAAATTCATTTTTGTCCCTCTAGTTTGACCTAATAGCCAAATTGGTCTCCTAATTTTCAGTATTATGTTGACAGGTCCCTCTAATTTCTAAAAATTTGTATTTTGGTCCCTACCGTCCAATTCTAGTAAGGTTTCTCAGAATTCCATTAGGTCAACGAGGGTAAAAGGGTAAAACAACATCAAAGGTTCTAGAATCTTATCTAGCCAAAGGGTATAATGGTATTTTACAAATAAAAATTAAAAAACTAAAAAACTAAAAAAAAAAAAAAAAAAGTAAAATAAGAATATTTCAAAAAAAAAAAAAAAAAAACTCAATCTTATCCAGTCATCAGACTACCAAAACGGGCAACACCATCAAACCACTCCTCCCACATCTCATTTTCAACAACACAAATTCAATCAACAAAACTCCTAAAGTAATAAAACAAAAATTCAACCTAAGCTAAAACACCCAAATCTTATCTCTAACAAATTTCAACCTAAACTAAAACACCCAAATCTTATCTCTTCTTTATCATAAAAAAAAAAATAAAAAATAAAAAAAATAAAAAAAAAATCCCCATCTCTTTCCTTCGATCTGGTCGAATTTGACAAGCCAGAGCAGGAGAAGACTCCATTCTTCAAACCTCAATGGATCCCATCATGTTGCAGCAACAATGAGTTATTGGCCAAATGCCGCCGCCGATGAGGTCCAGATGCCCAGATGCCAACAGGGTTCATCGTCAACATCAACATATCCTCATTTGAACAACAGGTCAAGATTCATTTGAATCTCAATATTCCACCTCAAAAAAATCCATCTGAAATCCCCACAACAACACCACCATTTCTAGATCATCTAAAACTCCAAGATCCACCTCAAAAAAATCCATTTGAAATCCCCAAAATACCACCATCCATCCCAATCACCAAACCCTAACCTCAAATCCAACCACCTCATCAACAAACACCACAAACCCAAACACAACTACCAAAACCACAGCCAGCACAAACTACCCCCACCAATGGCGGTCAAGAAGATCGGCTTTAAATCCTCGCCGGCGGCCACCCCAAACCCAAAATACAAACACCACCATCACCAAAAAATAAGAAAAATAATCAAAACTGAAAAAAAAAAAAAAAAATCTTTCAAACACAACCCCAAATTCGAAGCTTCATAGTGTTATTTTTGGGTGTGTTGGAGAAGATGATGAAGAGAGATGAGAGATGAGATTTCATTTTTTTTTTTTTTTTTTTTTTTAAGTTTAAGTTTTTAATAGTTATTTTTTAAAGAATTATTATTGTTATTTTTAATAGTTTTTTATTACTATTATTTTTAAAGGTTTATTATTATTATTATTATTATTATTAATTCTGATTTGTTTTAATTTGTTAATTTTAATATTTGTTAGTAAATTTTTAATTTAATTGATGAAGATGGTTCAATTTTTAAGTCAGGGTTTTTTTAAATTAATTTTTTAACAACTTTTTGTAATTAAAAAAGAGAGATAGAGGGTAAAATTGTACTTTAAGCAATTAGATCACTTTAAGGGGCAGCAAGGTCATTTGACCCTCTGTACTTATCAGATTTCATTTTTTCAATGGAAATCGTAACAGAAGGATTAAAGGAGACAATTCTGAAAACCGAGGGATCAATTTGGCTATTAGGTCAAACTAAAGGGATGAAAATGAATTTCACCCTTTTATTTATGTACGTACCTACAAGTTTAGGTCCTCGGGCTAGACAATTGTGCTGGCACAACCAATCCTTTATGGTACTTAAATGCCGACTTACCAAATTTCGGATTGGGTGTGCATTTTTATTAACTCATTTTAATAAAGAAAAATATGATTAATACAAAACCGAACCGGTACCGCCCAAATTGGTTGTGCATTTTTATTAACTCATTTTAATAAAATATGTATATATATATATATGATTAATACAAAAATCGGAACCAAAACTGGAATCGAAACCTTCCTAATTGGAATCGGAACTGGTTCTGGTTCACCCGGTTTTGGTCCGGTTCACTCGGTTTCGACGATTCGGTCCTTTTTTTTATTACACCAACAAAAAAAATTATTAGACATGTAAATGAAGTTTATTGGAGAACCCGAAATTAAAATAAAATAAATATATGAAAAACTAAAAAAACAAATTAAAACAAAATTTTAAATTTTAAATTTGCCTTACACTTAATTTTTACCACAATTAGACTATCTCCAATGCATATGCCAATGTTAATGCTAAATTTGGTACAAATAATAGTAAAATGATATATTTTGCACATTATTTTAGCATTGTATTCCAATGTATAATTCTATTTGAAATGCTACTTTTTTATTTTTTTATTATTTAAAATTATAAAAGTCAACAAATATAATTAATGTATTCAAAGTAAAAATTAATGCATTTAATATAAATATAAAATGGTATTTTTGTAATTAAAAAAACATCATTTATTGTTGTGCAAAATTTGGCATACGCTATTCTTTGAGCCAAATTTGGCACAACATTTAGCATTGCATTGGAGCATATATTATTATTATTATTATTATTATTATTATTATTATTATTTTACTTTATGTTAAATTATAGCATTGACATACTAAAATAACATTGCATTAGAGATAATCTTAAGTTGTCTACGTATCAACTTGGGGTTTAGAGGAATTAAAAGCCACATAGTTCTCTTACTTTTTATTGCCGGTTTGGTGATGTGAGTTGGGACCGTAACTAATCGCTGCTATCCATTCTAGTGGTAGGGGTATGGTCACCATTGAATAAATCATAGAGTGCTTCTTGATCGATTTCTTGTTGTTTTCTTTGTGCCTTGGTCCAATCATCAACACAACTAGGACTTGAATTGATTCCAGACTCAAAAGCGAACGTCTTGCGTCCAGAATATTTCCATTGGCGCAAAACTCTTGTTCCACAACCACAGTAGAAACTAGTGTTGCAAGAATTTGTTTGGCTATAATAGCCAAAACTGGAAAGTACCTTTCATGCTCCCTTCACCAATGTAGGATATCAAATTTATCTAAACCACCGTCTCCCATAAACTCAAAAGAGATACTTAGATAAGTTTGAACCTCGGAATATGAGGTCGAGCTTGATGAAGATTAACCTCATAATTTTTTGGTTTTTTGGGATAATAGTTGATACCCTAACCCCATTATTCTAGAGATGGAGTATGAGATATAATTTGAGTTTATGGAACATCAATGTTCAGTGATGGACTATAAACTCTAAGATATTCATCGTATAACTCACAAAATAATGTCTTAATTCTAGAACAATAATTAGTAATATCAACTTCTATTTCTAAACATTGATAATAAAGAGATAAATATTCAGACAAATTTTCTAATTTACAACGTGGATCAAAATACAATGCAAGCAAATAAAGAATTAGAAACTCTTTATAATAGTCTAACCATTTTTTTTTTCATAGCATCAGTGCAGTCCTGTAATTATACATCTGATGTACACTTAGAAAATGTACCAACAATATTAACACTCTCAATAATAAATAAATTAATAGTAAGATAATAAATACCAGAAAAATTGTTAGTACCATTATTAAAGACTTTTAACAAATTACAATTTTTTTGTACAAACATCCCAATTGTGTGCATAAAGATTAATGTCACTAACATTATATTGCATAAAAGTAACTAATAAATCTCCATAATAATAACTTCTAGCAAGCAATTTATAAGCAGAATTCCAACATGTTGGAACATCACGAGGAAATCTAATGGGACGCCTACTATTTTGTTTATAAAATTTTACCCATGCTTCCATTGCAGAAAAATGTTTCCACAAATAATATAGGGCATCTCTAATAGGTTTAATAAAAGTTTGAAGAATTGTTAATTCATTTTGAACACATAAATTTAAAACATGGCAAGCACATCTTTGATGAATAAATTTACCATCAAAATAAGGTTTGCATAAATCAAGTAAAACAGGAATAGCTGTGATATTGTTGGAAGCATTATCAAAACCAATTGCAAAATTTTGTTTTCAATTTTATACTCTTCAAAAATAATTTTAAGCTATCTAAAAATATTAGCAGCAATATGTGCATCATCAAAAACTCTAAATGCAAGATTTCTTTTTTGCATAGTCCATGCATTATCCATATAATGGCAAGTGATACCCAAGTATGAATGCATTTGCTATTGGTATAAATGCATTTGCCATTGGTCACTCCATATGTCAGCACATACGGAAGCACGACCTTTATAATTATTAAAAAAAAATTGCAAATTGCATTTTCCTCTTTTATAAATGTCATTAAATACATGTGTGAGAGTGCTTCTAGGAAAACGACATGCAGCATGATTTAATGTTTTTTTGACAATAATTAACAAAACAGCTTTCTCACCAAAACTAAATGGTAAGTGTTCTACTACAACAATTCTAGCTAATTCTTCTCTATTTTTTCATCACTATATTTAAATAATTGATGGTTCGGGGTAGCGTACTTGGAAATTTGGGCTTGTGAACTTGATCTGGCATGTTCAGCTGCATGGTGGTTCGTTATATGCTTTCAAATGTGCCATATCCTCCAGATTTACTCCACTTAAATTCTTTTTTGCAGTAATTGCAAGCTACTACAGTGCTTTCATGATTTTTTTCATATAGAGCACGAAGAGATCATATTTGGGCTGGTTCTCTAACTTTTCTTCAGTAGGTGGTACAAAATCTAGAGGGGGATCAGACGTATTTTCTGATTGGCTTGTGAAATTAGGGGTGGCATTGGGTTCGAAAATTATTAGAGGGGGATTAGGAGAGTTTAGGGATTCAAGATATGCTTGATATTGTAGGAACTCATGATAAATGGTGTCATTATAACTGACATAGTCCGGCATAGCCATAGGACCCTTACCTTTATTGTAATGCCTTGAACCGTCTCCACTTCCACTTGCCATTGAAAATTTTGAATTGTAAAAATTCTTCAAAAAAAAATGTGAAAAAAATGTTGGAAATGAATTCGAATTGAGTAAAAAAAAATGTAATTGTAAGTAAAATAAATTTCAATGATTGAGTAATTGAGATAGAATTGGAGAATTGAGACTTGAGAGAGAATTGGAGATTTGGAGTGAGCAATGAGGAGAAATGTGGGGAGAAGTATTTATAGAAAATAAAGAAAAGTGAAAGAAAAAGAAAAAAGAAAAAAAAAAAGTGGTGCCGTTGGACCTCAAAGGCTCCCAATTGATATTTTTTTTAAAAAAAATTAAATAAAAAAAGAAAGAAAGATAGTGGAATCATCGGTTCCACTCCGGTTTTTAGGGTGGCTATTCCAATTCGGTTTTACGGTTGGAACCAAACTGCGGTCATGTCTAGTACATGGAGTAGCAGTGACTCAAACTTGGAATTTTTTTTTTTTTTTGAAGTATTTTATAAGAGAATGACTCGAACCCACAACCTCATGGTGTAAGTATGAGGGGTATACCACCAAACCAACCTCATCTTGTTCTCAAACCCTGAATATTACCAGGCTAAATGATCATCCTTATCACAAAGTCACATCGAGTGATAGATTTTTTCTTTTCCGTTTTTGAGGGATGGAAGGGGAAATGTGTCTAGTGATATATAATGGGAATGAATTAAGTGATAATGTGTGGAATCATTTAATACATAATTATTAGGATTAAGGTGGCGTTTGGTTGGCTGGAATGGGGAGGAATGGAATGGAATTGAATCCATTCCATATATTTGGTTGGTTAAAATCCAATGGAATGGGCATTCCTTGGAATGGTGATTCCACCATTTTGGTGGAATGGGCATTCCATCCGAAAACCAATGGAATGCTCATTCCATTCCAAACTAAAAAATTTATTCCATAAAAGCCCTCATATGCACAAACTACATTCCAAAAATACCCTCCTTTCCAAAAATAATATATTATCATTATATATTATATAATATAATACATATATGATAATATAATATATATTATATATATATAATTATATATAATATATACTTTTATATTTTATTATTATTATCCAAACTATATATTATATATTATATATAATAATATATAATATATAATATATAATAATATTAATATTACTAATAAATAATATATATTATATATATTATATTATATATAAACATATATATATTATAATAAAATAATATATATTACATAATAATATATATATATATATGTGTTATATATTATAATAATATATATAATATTATATATACTTTTATATTTTATTATTATTATCCATAATATATCATGTTATTGTGAATGTTTTATAATTAGAGGTATTTTGGTCAAAATACAGTTAATTCCATTCCATTTAGTTGTTAACCAAACAAAATAATACTGATTCAGATGCTAATTCTAAAGTCCCAACCAAATAAAGAAATCAGCTTTTCGTTTCGTTTCGTTCCATTCCATTCTTATTCTCATTCCCATTCCCATTCCTATTACTATTCCGATTACCATTCTGTCATTTAACCAAATGCCTCCTAAATTTTTTACAACGTTGAACTGTTTCAAATGATAAATACCAAGAGTATTAGTTAATGGATAGTGAGGATACATGTTAACAACCACTTTATTTTTATAAAGAGAAATAAAAACACATATCAATAACTGCATTTATTGTCTTATTATAACAAATGCTATGACCTTTTTCCTTTTATAGTAATAAGTGACTGTGCCCTACAGATTAACACTGCTCTTAGTTAATTAAAGGATCTATTTTGCCAACGATTATGAGCCCTATCGGTCACATGACATAATTCGTAGTTACATGAAATTAAAAAATTATTAATTTGTTGTTATCATCTTTAAATGTGATAGTGTTTTATTAAAGGGATAATTACCCGTGGTCATCAATTTGATAACACACTATTAAAATGGTCATTAAATTGTTAATTGGATCCAAAATGGTCATTTTTGGTGAAAAGTGTGACACTAATAGTTATTGTAAGCATTATATGTAAATATAATTAGATCTCGTATTGTATACATAAGTATGAATAGACGCATACCTGAAAGTCCATAATCCATGATAGCACAAGCACAATAACCTGAAAAGAAAACAAAGAAAACAAAGGAAACAAAAGAAAACAATAGGAAGTCTTCTACTCTCTTCTCACCTTACTTCAGATAACCTAATGGAGAGGTTACTTTTATTCTGAATCACCGTGTGATACATGAGCCAGAGTAGGGACCCCCTATAAATAGTATAACTTACTAGAATCCTAACCCATAGAGGATTCTTAACCCTAATAGGATGGCTAGTCCCAAAAGGAATACTAGACCCACACATATACAATAGCCCATACCATATCCTACATATAATGTAGTTAAGGTGCACCAAGCCCAACAATATTGATCACATTAATAATGGGCTTTATCCGGTCAACTCTCTCTTACTTAAACACCCAAATCAATTCGGTTTTCATAAACTCAAAATATAATGTCATATGTTGCTCACAATTTTATAAAAATCTTACATTCTCCCACTTGAGCTACATAGAAATTATCATTTTATATTAAATTCATTTTAGAAAACGATACTCCGAATTGACAAACAATTATACGTGGCCACAAAGAATGTTTAAGAGAGTAACACCTTTCTTCCCCTTAGTCCAATAGAACCTTAAGTATCCAACTACATAGATCATTACATCTTTAATCAACATAAGATCGACCATATGCAATCAAAATATCATTAGCTCTACCAACCCGGGTAAAATGGTATGTATGTGTGGTATGGAAATTACATGCAAATGTGATCATCATGTCTATTTCCATATAGGTCCACCTTCGCATTATGCAAAGGATCTTAAGACGAGCAAACTTAATGTCTTAAGCATCTTACACTCTCTGGCCAAAAGACCATGAGTTAATCCTCCCTTAAGACGGGCAAATCCTTTTGTCTTAAGTAATGTTTACTCATCGGTGAAAACTTTATACCTTATGAGTGAACTGCCCACTCAAAGCCAAAAGCTTTGAGATACCTCCTTAAGACGGACAAATCCTTCTGTCTTAAGTAATGTTCACTCATCGGTGAAAACTTTATACCTTATGAGTGAACTGCCCACTTAAAGCTAAAAGCTTTAAGATTTCCTGCCATAATCAAACATCCGTATGCATACAATAACAAATATGGCAAATATCTTAACATGCATTGAACAAATGCAGTTAATATAATAAAAGACAACTCCCACTAACCAAATATATCAAAATATCAATCATCCAATACAGGATATAACATGCTCCATAAAACCTCCGGAGTCAAGTATCTTGGTTAGTGTATTAAGAATTATTTTACTTGTGGCTATTATAATCTTGCAACTCTTAAATCTTCTCTCCCACCATAATATTCATATGGTTAAACCTCTAAGATCTCTTAGCATATATAGAGAAGATAAATACAGTGAAATCATCACATATAAGCCACATATTTCCTTATCTATACATACATGTGAGCGTGAAACAATTAACCTCTAAAATATAATAAAACATTCCATGTCTAATGATACATGTCAAATTGGTTTGAAATTCGCAAAGTATGCTAATGTAATAATAGTATCAATACATATATACTAAGCATACATTAAAACCTCAATTTCAGATATTTACATGACATTTACTTATGAGAACGCTCCAATTTACTTCAGGAATTAAAAATTTATGTAAGTTTATCACTTTTATCAATAGATACCTTAAACAAGTAAACTTACTCCCACTGACCCTCAGTTATGTTTAATGGCAAAATAAAACATTTTAACAAAGTCATACAATGCCACTACTTTATTAAACTAAAGACCATTTGTTTGAAAATTTGTTTTACTATATCAATGAAGTTTTAAAGTATGCAAACTTAATGTTAATTTTCAAGTAAAATCTTCAAGCCACAAGTCTGACCACATAACTTTCAACATTTAAGTTGGAAATATTGTTACTTTAAAAAATCATTTTCAAACAATTAGTTTGCAAAACCTCAACTCCAATGACATCCAAAATTGCAATTCAACAAACATGAAATTTATTCAACATAAATATCACAAGCATACAATTTCTTCCTTGAATGCAAATCTTTGGAATTATACATTCTTAACAACATCACTCTCTCCCCCTAAGAATGTATAATGTATAGATACATTTATTCTCATAAATATAACATAACAAGTTCTTTAAACTATTATTAATAGTTTCTAACCTTTTGCAGTCATATTCTTATATTTTATGAGATCACTTTTAATACAATTATTCAAAAGACTTAAAACCGAGAATTAAAAAAAAATTATCAAAATGCCCTACGAATCAATTATCTTCATTTTACCTTTGGTTAAGTGATTAAAATGATTATATCTAAACTGCAATATAATTTTAAAACCCAAAAGTAAAAATTTATAATACAAGAAGAGTTCGAAGACCCATAAAGATTATTATTTACAAAAAAAAAAAACACCATACAAAAAAAAAAACCACCATATAACTCATTATGCGAAAAACATAAGCAAAAATGTATTATCTTGAATAAACTTTAAGATATTACTTCAAATTCTCAATCTTATTATAAAAAAGTGTACTATGCATTACATGACCAAAATCGAAAAATATCATCCAATAAAACTTTTAGAGATTAAAGATAATCTAAATATTACCACGAATTTAATTGAATTCTAATAAAACCTCTAAACTATTAGGTCCAAGTTAAATACTGAGTTCATTGGAAAAATTTACAATATAAAATGTATCACAAGAAACAACCCACTAAGTGCTTAATTGATAATCAATCAAATATTTCAAAACATAAAATCAAGGGGTACCTTTTCTTGCAATAGCAAATTATTTTATGTCCTCAGTATTTCCTTTGACTTGCTATGTTGAATTGTCAAAATTTCCAAACTACTCTTATGGTGTTTGTACCCTGTCACCCTTTATCAAAATAGCAAACAAAAGACATAACTTCATAGAATATATAAATCTAAGGTAAAGACCTTAACCAAACTTTCAACAGTGGGTTCATTAAACTTTATTTATCCTTTAATCCTCAATAAGGTAAAAAACCAATTGGAGCGTCTCATTTAATCTATAAAAAAAAAAGTCCATCAACCAATATCTTAAAAGCATGCATTTAGAAACAGCAGAGGTATTAAAAAAGGAACTAAATCATAGTATGTTCATGCTCACACCGATTTCCATAATCATTATAAATGATAATTTAACCTCCCTAAAAATCCAACACAACATTATGATCTGTCTTTAGGACAAAGACCACAACGCACGTGTTAAAACTTTCCTACAAGTGATTAACCTCTTTGGTTAGTCCACTACGTAGAAACATAACCATCCAACTTTATAATAATTTCATAGGTTATACATTTGTAAACCAAAAACTGTAAATTCAATATCATTATATCCAACATAAATTTATATTATTTCTCTTAATCAATCTAACACGGTCATACATAATTTTTTTTATTTTAAAAAAAAAAAATGCAAAATAATGAGAAATAAATAACCTTCTTAAATTTATGTTGAGTAGATATTATCTGTGAGCTATAGAATATGTAGGCATCAATAAGTGTTGGGCACTTTCATTCAATTAAATGAAAATATATTAAAGGCAACTTCCAAAATTTTCTAACATTTACATCACATTTTATAAATGAATACCTCAAGATAATGAACCTCCTACGGAGAAGAACATCACCCATCACATGTGTCTAACATTCACAACATATTGTATAAGTAAATGCCTTAAGATAATGAACCTCCTACGGAGAAGAACATCACTCATCACATGCATATAATTCAATCATTGCAGTTCAAATTTAATAATTGATTACCATCGAATTTCTCAAAATCTTAATGATTAGTCACTACGTGAAAGCATAATCATCCAATTCACGAGAATGTTCAATCAATCATTAAAACTTACCAAATTAATAATCGTTAACTGACGAATTTCTCAAAATCTTAATGATTAGTCACTACGTGAAAGCATAATCATTCAATTCACGAGAATATTCAAAACAGATTATTAATTTTAACTTCATCAATAATTGATAACCGACGAATTTCTCAAAATCTTAATGATTAGTCACTACGTGAAAACATAATCATCCAATTCACGAGAATATTCTATCAATTATTGAATCAAAATCATTAATAATCGATAACGACGAATTTCTCAAAATCTTAATGACTAGTTCACTACGTGAAGACATAGCCATCCGATTCACGAGAATATTCTATCAATTATTAATAATTTTAAACAAACTAATAGTTATTATGAAAACTGAATGATTAGTCACTACGTGAAAGCTTAATCATCCGAAATCATATTAACTATTTATGAACTGCAATTATTCTCACAAAAAAAAAAAAAAAATTTAGGAAATTTTTTTAACAAAATTGCCTCATGATTTTGGTAAATTACAAATTGGCCCCTATATTTATCATAATATTAAATTGGCCCCAAATATTTCCTGAAATTATAAATCTGCCCCAACATATGAACAATTACATATGGATACCTCACTGTTATTTTAATTCTAAAAAGAGCCCAGGCAAATAACAGGACAATCCAAAACTTAGTCAAATTCTCAAAAGTTGGCCCAAAGCAAAAACAAATGGTCTGCAACCCTAGCTTTCATGGCCGCCATTCAATCCTTGTTCCTTCGACCAACAAAACGGCGGCAACCGCTTCCCGACGAGGCCGACTGCAAGAAACTCGACGAGTTTCCAGGACCAAAACCAATAAATCCGTGGATCTTCACAACCCATGAGATCCGCATCCGCGTGAATCCCTAACAGATACAACCCATGCCGTCGCCGGAAAAGCAACGGCCATTAGCAACCCAAACAGAGCCACGCAGCAAGGTCTGATGCAAACCCAGATTGACTCGCATCTGGGGCGGTTCTGGTGCAAACGACCCGCTTCAACGTGCGAGTCTAGGCTATCGACCCGAGTTTGACAACGGGTCAGGTCCAACAACGACCAGGCCTTTTATCTTTCTTTCACACAAATTTCTACACGCACCAGAACACACACCATCACACAATTCGATCTAATCAGATAATCTCATCCATCAATGTATTCATACTAAAGCACATGTTAAAACAATTCTTGCTTTATTTAACAATTATAAAATAATTCATTAACAAATCCAATTTTAATTATTCATCCAATCATGCAATCAGATGCAGTTGTCTGTGAGGCAACTGAGACCCGTGGGTCTCCATTCAAATTCAACTTAAGGAATTAGAATACACAAAATTACCAAATAAGAGATAACAGATAATGTGTAAAACCAACACAATTCTAATCCATTATATTCATTCATTCAATCCAGATTCGTAACAACACACTTCAAACCAACAAAGAATTCAATCATGGAATTTGATACGATTCACTTGTATATAACATATAATATCATGTCAGGTACGCATTGAAAAAATAGATTATAAATCCAATCCAGATGTTCTCATCAAAACAAAATCAATAATATAATTCAATACAATGTATTCAATCTATGCAACAATACGATCGGCTCTGATACCACTGTAAGCATTATATGTAAATATAATTAGATCTCGTATTGTATACATAAGTATGAATAGACGCGTACCTGAAAGTCCATAATCCATGATAGCACAAGCACAATAACCTGAAAAGAAAACAAAGAAAACAAAGGAAACAAAAGAAAACAATAAGAAGTCTTCTACTCTCTTCTCACCTTACTTCAGATAACCTAATGGGGAGGTTACTTTTATTCTGAATCACTGTGTGATACATGAGCCAGAGTAGGGACCCCCTATAAATAGTATAACTTACTAGAATCCTAACCCATAGAGGATTCTTAACCCTAATAGGATGGCTAGTCCCAAAAGGAATACTAGGCCCACACATATACAATAGCCCATACCATATCCTACATATAATGTAGTTAAGGTGCACCAAGCCCAACAATATTGATCACATTAATAATGGGCTTTATCCGGTCAACTCTCTCTTACTTAAACACCCCAATCAATTCGGTTTTCATAAACTCAAAATATAATGTCATATGTTGCTCACAATTTTATAAAAATCTTACAGTTATTCCATCCAATAAGCGACATTTTGATAAATAAGGGGATGACATTAATTTATTTTAGATTTTTTTTTTTGGAAACCAATTTTTTCTTTTGTTTTTTGAAACGAATAATTATATTTAGTGTGTATATATGTATATCATATCATATCTCAAATATATATATATATATATATATGATAGTTCTTTAGTCAAGACGAGCCACATGTTTTAATAAGTTCAAATGTTATATATATATATATATATATATATCTCAAATACAGACACACACATATCTATTTCTTTTTAAAGAAGATTAAGGCTACCAAATCTAAAAAATCTAAAAAAACAAAGAAGATACACGTGTATTGATTTAAACCATTTCTTTTATTTAGAGAGAGAGAGAGAGAGAGAGAGTAATTTTTCAATGAGGACTTTTTACAATGAACACTTTAAGCACCGTTGATGAAATTGCATGGAATATATTGAATCTTGATTTGATTTTTTGTATGGATGGTGAAAACATTGAAATACATTTATGGAAAAAAATCTAAAAAAAAATCGGGTGCAAGAACTAATTTTTTTCTGATCCAAAAAATTTCCAAATTCTTACCAAATGTGTATTTTAATTTTCTTATGATAAATACAAAAAATAAAATCAAGATTCAATATATTCCATGCAATTTCATCAAAGATGCTTAAAGTGTGCATTGTAAAAATCCTCATTGAAAAATTACTCTCTCTCTCTCTCTCTATACACACACACACACACACTAAATATAATTATTCTTTTCAAAAAATAAAACAAAAAATTGATTCCCAAAAAACATCTAAAATAACTTAATGTCATCCCCTTATTTACCAAAATGTCACTCATTGAAAAAATTGATTTTCAAAAAACATATAAAATAAATTAATGACATCCCCTTATTTACTAAAATGTCACTCATTGGATGGAATTGGATGGAATTAGATGGAATTGGATGGAATGACCATTAGTGTCACACTTTTCGCCAAAAATTGCCATTTTGAAACCAATTATCAATCTAGTGGTCATTTTGATAGTGTGTCATTAAATTGATGGCCAATGAGGTAATTATCCTTTTATTAAATTATCTTTTTAATTAAATATATTGACATGATAATTTTCTTTCTATTGCTATACATGATATGATCATTCAACTCAATAATTTTTGTGCACATCAACTCATAGCAAAGGTGGTAGTACAACTCCTTTTCACAACGGTGGTGAGGAGTTCTAGAGTACGTTTGGAAGAGCTTTTCAAGTAGATCTTTTTGCGGTAGATTTTTTAAAGGTAAAGCTTTTAAATGAAAGTCGTTGGTCATTTGATTGTCAATTAAAAAAGAGCTTTTAAAATGATATAATTACCAAAATACTCTAACAAATATTAAATTATAGGGATATATTGGAGATTTTAGTGTTATTAAAAAAAACTCCAAAAGATTTACTTGGTAAAGCTTTAAATTTGGGTTTCTCCTAAGGATAGCCAATGGGGAAATGGGGGTGAATGTAGGTTTCCCCACCCCCATCCCAATTTGCTAAACCCTCCCCCATCCCCCCATCCCCCCATTTCCCTATTTGGGGAAAATGGAGATGGGGTAGTTTTGGTGGGAGGTCCCCCCACCCCCACCCCCACCCCCATTTCCCCGTTTCCCCATTTTTCCCGGGTCCCCATTTCCCCATTCCCTCATTTTCCTTTTATCAGTAAAAATTACATAATAAAAAAAACGCACAATCCATTAAATTCAAATACAAAATAACATCCAATACAAAAATTACATAATAAAGATTTACATATAGTTAGTAAGAATAAAAATATTGAAAAAAATAAAAATATATTAATATATTATATATAATATTTGGGGGAAATGGGGAAATGGGGATGGGGATGGGGATGGGGGAAGGGGATATGGGGCCACAGGGGAAAATGGTCATCCCTAGTTTCTCTCAGTAAACGTAAAACAATCTTTTTAATCATCCAAAAGTTCTACTGAGTGACAACCAAATGATGCAAAAAAAAATAAAATAAAATTGTAAAGACCTTTTTTAATTAAAAAAACACTTTTTAGCCAGTAGACAAGCTCTTCCAAATGAACACCTAGTCCCATAAGTTTTCTAGTAGATATTTAAAATAAATAAATAAATAAATAACCAATAATTTTTGTTATTATACGATGCTATTTAAAATCAATTCTAGACAATAAAACCCACAAGCTTATAGTATATCAATGTTAAGAACATTGGATTTGTTGACTTGAATGGTTAAAACTGTGAAGTTTTATGTTGGCCAAAAATCATTGTTGTTTTATGTCCCAAAAGCCAACCTGACATGGCCTAGCTAACTTGATCAACTATTTTATGACAAGGCAGATGACCCATTGGCCCATTCTGTCTTTACTCTCAGTGTCACATTATTATTAGAGGAAATATGGCTTTTTAGTCAAAAATTAAGAGTCATTATTGTTTTTGTCCAACATTATCATTTTTATTGTTTGGATGTGAAGACAATAAAGCCCCTCATTATTTTATTTACATCTTCTTCCTCATTTTCTCTCCAGAACATTTTCTTTTCATCTTTCTCTCTCTTCCTTCTTTCTCTCTTCAATCTCTTCTTTCACTCTCTACCGGATCTCACGCCTCTCTCTTCTCTCCACCACAATTTTCTTTTGCAACCCAAATCTTCTCTCCAAATCTCCTCTCCCACGCCTCTCTCCTATTGAAAAAATAAAAATATATTAATATATTATATATAATATTTGGGGGAAATGGGGAAATGGTGATGGGGGTAGGTAACCTACCTCCATTCCCATTTCCATGAATTTGTGGGGGAAATGGGGAAATGGAGATTTAATTTGGGGATGATTTTTATCCCCATCCAAACCACCCCCCAAAAAAAAAAAAAAAAAATCTCCCAAATGGGGATGGGGGAGAGGGGATTTGGGGCCCCGGGGGAAAATGGTCATCCCTAGTTTCTCTCAGTAAACGTAAAACAATTTTTTTAATCATCCAAAAGTTCTACTGAGTGATAACCAAACAATACAAAAAAAAAAAAAAAAAAATTGTAAAGACCTTTTTTAATTAAAAAAAAAACTTTTTAACCAGTAGACAAGCTCTTCCAAATGAACACCTAGTCCCATAAGTTTTCTAGTAGATATTTAAAAAAAAAAAAAAAACCAATAATTTTTGTTATTATACGATGCTATTTAAAATCAATTCTAGACAATAAAACCCACTAGCTTATAGTATATCAATGTTGAGAACATTGGATTTGTTGACTTGAATGGTTCAAATTGTGAAGTAAGTTTTATGTTGGCCAAAAATCATTGTTGTTTTATGTCCCAAAAGCCAACCCGACATGGCCTAGCTAACTTGATCAACTATTTTATGACAATGCAGATGACCCATTGGCCCATTCTATCTTTACTCTCAGTGTCACATTATTATTAGAGGAAATAGGGATTTTTAGTCAAAAATTAAGAGCTATTATTGTTTTTGTTCAACATTATCATTTTTATTGTTTGGATGTGAAGACGATAAATCCCCTCATTATTTTATTTACATCTTCTCCCTCATTTTCTCTCCAGAGCATTTTCTTTTCTTCTTTCTCTCTCTTCTTTCTTTCTCTCTTCAATCTCTTCTTTCACTCTCTCTCTCTCTCTCCACCGGATCTCACGCCTCTCTCTTCGCTCCACCACAATTTTCTTTTGCAACCCAAATCTTCTCTCCAAATCTCCTCTCCCATGCCTCTCTCCTATTTAATCCAAGCATTTTTTTTTTGTTCCTCCTCTCTCCTTCAGTTTCCAGATTTTTAAAAAAAAATTCAATTTTTTTTTTTTTGAAAAAAATGACAGATTTAAAAAAGGTTTGGATTTGAGTGTTAGTTGTTAATTTTAAGAGTGGTTGTGGTTGTGCTTAAGTTTGGGTATTGTTTGTTTAAAAAAATTTCAGATTTTGTTTTGTTTAAAAATTTTTCCAGATTTTTTTTTAAAAATTTAGGTTTTTTGATTTTGAAAAAATTCCAGATTTTTTCAAAAAATTTCAGATTATGTTTGTTAAAAAAAATTTCCATATATTTTTTTTAAATTTTCAGTTATATATTTATTTATTTATTATTTTGAAAATTATCCAGATTTAAAAAATGTTTGGATTTGAGTGCTAATTGTTAATTTTAAGGGTGGTTGTGATTGTGGTTGTGCTTAAGTTTGGGCATTGTTTGTTTACAAAATTTCCAAATTTTGTTTTGTTTAAAAAAATTTCCAGATTTTTTAAATTTTTTTCCAGATTTTGTTTTGATTAAAAATTCCAAATTTTTTTTTAAAAAAAAATCATATCATGTTTTTTAATTTTTTTTTTCCAGATTTTGTTCAATTAAACACAACAGACCACCAATTAAACATACCAAGCCACTATTTAAACACACTAGGACTGACCAATTAAACACACCGGGTGTAAATCAATTAAACACACCAAGGCTGACCAATTAAACACACAAGGTGTAAATCAATTAAACACACCAAACCACCAATTAAACACACAAAGGCAACCTAATTAAACACACCAAGACTGACCAATTAAACACACAAGTTGTAAACCAATTAAACACATCATGTGTGAATCAATTAAACACACCATGTGTGAATCAATTAAATACACCAGACTAATTAAACACACCAGGGCAACCCAATTAAACACACCAGACCACCAATTAAACACATCAGGTCGCCAATTAAACACACAATGGCAACCCAATTAAACACACTAGGGTTGACCAATTAAACACTCCAAGTGTAAACCAATTAAACACACCACTTGTAATCAATTAAATACACCAGATGTAAATCAATTAAACACACCAGGGCATACTAATTAAACACACCAAGCCACAAATTAAACACACCCGGAAAGAAGAATAAGAAGATGGAGGTCTGGGAAGAAGAAGTAAAAGAAAAAGAAAAAAGAAAATAGAGAAAAAAAAGTTTTTTTTTTTTTTTTTTTTTTTTTTTTTTTTGGTGGGGGGGGGGGGGGGGGGGAGAGAGAGAAGGAGAAGAAGGAGAAGAAGAAAAAGAAAAAGAAAAAAAGAGAAAAAAAATTTTATAAAGAAGGGTAATCTTGTCCAAAAAGTGGATATTTTGACAAAAACAATAAAAATGATAATCTTGGACAAAAACAATAAACTCACTAATTTTTTGGCTAGTTTTAAAGTTCTCCCTTATTATTATTATTATTATGAAGTATTATGTAAATTTGAGGTTTTGGGAATGAGGAGTACTTGAACCTATAACTTTAAGGTATGAATGTGGGGATTGTCCTCAATATCACATTATTGGTTTTGAATAAAATTGCGTTCAAAATCTATCTATGAAAAAATTACAACTAGTGCAATTTGGATAGTTATTCCTCCACATATCAATGAAAAATCTCTCCATACTTGCTTGATTTTGATTTATATTGGCGACTCAGGGGCGGATCTAGTGGAGGGCTTACCCGGGCTACAGCCCAGGTCAACTTTTTGAAGAAAAAAAATATATAATTAATATAATATTATTTTTAATTACTTTTAGTATTATTTTAATTGTACCTCACTTATTATATTAATACAAATCTTTTCCCAATGTTGTCTCTTCCTAATACAATTCTTTTCCCTATATAATCCTTGTCAGACAAGGTCATATCACATCCCAATATTATATATACATATATATATATTCATCAGCATCCATCCTATATATGGTTATAGCCTATATTCCTATATATATTAATATCTCTCTCTCACACATAAACACACGTCCACTCTGTCACTCTGACTTTCCAATTCACTCTCTCACTCAATTCCGATTTCCGAATCCAATTATCTCTCTCTTCCGTACTAATTATTCATCAACATTCAAGTATTTTTTTTTCTTCTGATTAACAAGTAAGAATGTGTTTGGTATGACTTTTCAATTTGAGTTTCTAGAATAAATCTTTTTATAGTAGGGCTTCTAATAAGTAGAGCTTTTAACAAAAAAGGCTTTTAATTGTGTAAATTATAAAAAATGTGTTGACAATGTATTTTTAGAAATAGCTTTTGGTTGAATGAATTACAAAAAAAGGTGTTGACAATGTATTTATAATGAAAGAGGTATGGTGGAATATCTAAAATTTATAAAGGGTAATTGAGACAATTCATGTGTTTTAAAAAAGCTCAAAAAAAGCTTTTTGGTTGGGCTTCTCCAGACATAAAATGGCATTTTTAAAGGGTAATTAAGACAATTCATATATTAAAAAAGTTGTTTTGAGTTTTGCCAAACAACCTAAAAAAAACTTCAAAATAACTTCAAAATAACTTCTAATATTAAAAAAACGTTTTCGATCCTTTCAAAAACCATACCAAACATACACTTAGTATTTTTGGTTTGTTATTCATAATTTTAAATTAGTATTTTGTTATTTTTTCATGAATTTATTTTTCAACTGCAATTTATTATTTTAAGTGTTAAATTATAATTTATAAAGTATCAATTTAACCAAATTGTTTGATAATTTTAGGTTACAATGTCAAACAACCACACATCAAAACCGAGAAAAACTATGATTTCATACTTTGGGAAAAAAATGATAATCAATCATCAGTGGCGGTGGATCAAGTTGTCCATGTAACGTCGGGGACGGGGGTTCAAGTTTTTCTTCTTCATCTCAAAGATTTGAAATTGAGAATGTCAACACTCCATTATATATTAATACTTCATATTATGAACATGATCCTGGAATACGCTTCCCAATAGAAGTTTATCTTGCTGATAAGCGTGACGGTGTTCGAAAAGCTTATATTAAAATGGGTCTTTGTCAACCTATGTTGGATAAATATCCACCCATTCTTGACGGTAAACAAACTTGGCTATTTCAACATTCTTGGTTCAAATGATTTTCGTGGCTCGAATATTCAATAAAGAAAAATATGGCATTTTGTTTCCCATGCTATTTTTTTGATACTGTTCCGTTTAAGCATCCCACGTTTACAACAGATGGTTTTCAAAGTTGGAAAAGAATCAATTGTGGGAAAAAATGTACATTTGTGTAACATGAAGGGGAATATAATTCACAACATAGTTTTGCCATGCAAAGTTGGAATAACTTAAAAGATTCAACTCGACATATCGACAAAGTCATGAATATATTCTCTATACAAGAAACTTTGCAAAATCGATTACGTCTCAAGACTTCACTAGAGATAGTAAAGTGGCTAGCAATGCAAGGATGTGCTTTTTGGTGCAAGGATGTGCTTTTTGGGGATATGATGAATCCATCAATTCTACTAATCATGGGAACTTCATTGAGATGAAAAAGTTGCAAGCAAAAGTAAATCAAGAAATTGCTGGGATTGTTCTAGAAAATTCTTTGCAAAATGCCAAGTATACATCACCCAGAATTCAAAAAGAGTTGTTGAATATTCTTGCTAAT